>CM053580.1:308310366-308342323 GCA_028627135.1 Pseudochirops cupreus
TACTCTCATTGAATTTGGCTTAGGGAAGGAATGACATAAACTCTAAACTGGGTATCTTGCCACACAGTAGAGTAGGGGGGATGGGGATGAGAGGTGGGATGATAGAGGGGAGGGAAGGATGGGAGTAGGGTTGCTGGAAGTACACCCTGCTGTAAAGGGACAGGGACAGGGACAGGGTAGAGAATAGAACAAGGGGGGGGACAGGATAGGAAGGAGGGACATATAACAAGTCTCTCACAATACGCCCATTGTGGAGATGTTTTGCATAATTATACATGTACACCCTGTATTTAATTGTTTGTCCTTCCAGTGGGGGTGGATGATGAGGAAGGAAGGGAAAGAATCTAGAATTTAAAATTCTATAATCAAATGTTTAAAAAATGTATGTATATATTATTATTATTATTATTATTATTATTATTATTATTAACTACATCCAACTGGGAATTAAGATATAAAGGCACAGGGGTAGGGAGATCCATCCTGCCCTACCAGAAAGTCAGAGGGGTGAGGGGGAGGACATAGGAGAGAGCAGATTGGGGGAGGGGTTATACAGTGGGATGGCTGTTTTGAGGTGTTGGGTAGGTGAAAGACGGGGAGAAAATTTGTGACTCAAAATATCATGGAAATGAATGATGTAAACAAGAAAATAAATTAATTTATTTAAGATTTAAAAAAAAATACAGTGACCTGGGAACTGATTTAAACTGCATTAAAATTAAGAACTAAAAACCTATGGTTTATAATTAAGGCTAGATTTGGAAAAATGAACAACAAAATCAACAAATGTTTAATATCCAATGCAGTAAAAGTGTGATTTCATGATTAAGAATTAGGCTGTCAAAACCATGCAGAATGAATGCCAAATTGTGAAACTAATCATTGCTGGTAAAGCAATTCAAGTTGCATATTAAAAGTTTTAAAAGATGTGAGAAATTATAAAGTTTATTGTATAAATAAATAAATATAATTTAAAAAGAAATATAGATGATGTGAAGACAAAATATTTTTTAAATTATTTTTAAGAAAGAAAAGAAAATGGGGCAGCTAGGTGACACAGTGAATAGAGCACTGGCCCTGGAGTCAGGAGGACCTGAGTTCAAATCCGACCTCAGACACTTAATCCAAAACTAGCTGTGTGACTTTGGGCAAGTCATTTAATCCCAATTACCCTACTTTCCCTCTTCCAAAACAAAAAGCAAAAGAAAGAAAAGAAAATGCCCCATGAACCAAAGTAAAGTCATCCAAAGGGATAGTACTACACCTGCACACAAGTGAGACTAAGAGTTAGAGTCTTGCCCCTGATACTGCGTAAACTTAGGCAAACCCCAGAACCTCTCAGAACTGTAGTTTCTTTATCTGTAAAATGAGTTTGAGTCATAACTTATATTTACACAGCATCTCCAAGTTTGCCAAGGACTTCACATACATAATCTCATTTGAGCTTCACAATAACCCAATAAGGAAGGTACTCCCAGTATCCCCATGTTACAGATGAGGAAAATGAGGTGCAGAGACTTCTCCAGGGTGGGATGTAGCATACTACAACTAGTAAGTACAGAAGGCAAGATCTGAAGCCAGGCCTTCCTGATTGCTAGTCCACTTCTCTACTATGGCACCACATAAGTCTTCTAGTCCTCAGCCCATAAGGACTCAATGAATACTGTTGCAAACCTTGAAGATTTCTTGTTTTGTAAAGATCTATTTATTGTTGTTATTTTTACTTATTATTTCTCATATTGTTATGAGATTGATATGGAAAAGGTCCTGACCCAAGTCGCTATCCAGCTACCAGTCCTTGCAGTTAGAGATTCTACATACTCGTTGCACAGGTAAGTGAAATAATTGCCTTTCACAGAGGAAAAAAAGTAGGAAGGTATGAGCACATCCTCTGTAGGATCAATGAAAGAATCCTTAGCACAACTCCAGGAGAAGACAGTACAGCAGAAATATGATGAGCTTTACCCTGTTCTCAGGGGAGCTTGATCTCCTCAGCCAGGACCCTATACTTTGAAAGGATTTGGGTTTTTTCCACAAAGTTTGGAGATTGTGAGCTTGTTGGGTTTGATTGTTGTTTGTCCTTCGTTCTAGAAGAGGACCATGACATCAGGGAGATGATGACATGACTTGCAGTTGACTTGGATTTGAGTGAGGGAGGACTGTGCAAAGTCACCAGCCTCACTTTCTCCTCCATAGGTATCAGATTGTGAGCATTTAGGATGGCAATATCTAGTTTAAAAGAGAAAATAAATTGTTCTTAAGTTTTTATGAATCAATTTTATGTCCAGGTGACTGCAGATAAAGTTCAGTCTGTGACAGTGGTTTATTGGCTGAGTTCTCCACAGTATTTGTGATTGGAGTATGGGGATTTGTTGACTGTCAGTTCATGAAAGAAAGCAAGCTTTTGGTATATAATTCTAACTACCTGGTAATGTCTTGCTAAAGTTACTAAGCTTTAAGTTGTATAGTTATTATTATTATTATGCATCCAACTTTAGCTGCAGACTTGACTTGGAATGCCCATGTATGTCCTCTCCAACTGACAGTTTCATCAGCATCACCTAGGAGCCATACTTAACATCAATAGTAACCCTAGACCACCATAAGGGAAGCCTTGGAACTCAGCCAGTCTATCAGCATCTAAGCTATGTTCTTTGAACCTCTGCCCCTAGACATGTGCAAGATGCCACTGCAGCTGCTACATGGCAAGCAGAAGAGAGCTGATTAAAATTAGGGGGTACAAAAGCAAAGCTAGGAGAAAATGCTAAAATCCACATTGGGCCAGCGGCATGACCTGGCTTCTGACAGGGCCACCAAACCTACTGGGTCTCCTTCAGACACCAGAAGGCCCCCTGGGGATCAGAAGAGGCCACGGCCCCCAGAGTGGCGAGGCAAAGCCACAAATAGTGATCAACAGCTTGGCTGCATGCATCCTCAGGGTGGCTTGGTCTATGTGTCATTCATCTGGTAGCTTTGCAGCCACACACACACATGAACAGCAGTATCGTCAGCAGCAGTGGCGGCAGCATCTTCTAATACCAAGGACAAAAATACATACTTCAGCATGTAAAAGAGGCCCAGGCCAAGAGGGCTCTCTTGAGTTTTGAATTCTCAGCATAGTCTAAGGATGACTGACAGCAAGGACAAGGGTGATGTCTTTAACAAGTAGTTTTTTATACTGTATTTCCCCTCTATTTTCCAGAATATACTTCAGAGCTCCTTGCTATTTTCAACCTTCACTAATGTTATTAGGTCTGAACTTCTAACTCTACTTGCTCAGTTTCTCCAAGCAATGACTTGGTTAACTGGTCCACGTGTTGATTTTTTTTCCTTCGTTGCAGACAGCATGTAAGGTTTCATTGTTCAGTGAAGCTGAGCCTTCTCCTTGTTCACTGACACCCTCCACAATGCCCCCCAACCCCCACTCTTTCCCTCTAGACAGCACTAGTCTATCAAGGTGAAAATAACACTATGACACCCGGAACCAAATTCTCCTGTCAGATCCACACAGGAGGCCCCTGTTGCACAATCTGCCCAGCTTCCTTATGCAATAGAGATTCAACTCTCAGATATGAATGAGATCCAGACTGTAGATCAGTGGGGAGACTGACTTCTGCCCTTAATTTGGGCCAAAGAATACTTATCTCCTCATTCCCAGCTTCTTCTCAAGTTGCAGCCAGAGCTGGGGAGATGTAAATTTGTAAGCCAAGCCCAAAACCATATTCACATGAGTTATCCCTTTCAGAAGACCGGCTCTACTCAGCTACCTTATCGCTATAAGTGCCTGATTCAGCCCCTTCCTCTAAAAGGGCCAATAGCAAGAAATAGCAACTCTGTGCACTCCCAGGGCATCTGGAGTCATTGCCTTATACTGCTTTTTTTGTTTGGGCCATTTGGTGTGTGGGATCCACTGCAGGCAAAGCTTCTCTGTCTCTCTTTCTTATAGCTACGAGCTGTATTTAACCCTGTTGCCTCCCTCAAAGGATCCTTTAGGCAGCCAAAGCAAGCAACATAAAAAACAGACAATTGTTATTTAATATTTATCCAATGCCCACAAGGGCTAGGTACTGTACAAAACTGTCGTTTGAATCTTATGAGGATTTTTGCAGAAAAACACCGTGGTCAAAGCTCAAAAAAATTGGACTACTGTGAGTACAACTAGAATATATAGTCTTCAGATAATAGGGTGCTTTCTGCCTCCCATGATTTCTGTTTCCCTGATGGAAAGCCATCATCAAAAGTAATCATTGACCTCTCTGTATCTTGGTTTCCACATCTATAAAATGGAAATAGTGTTAATACCTGCTTCCCTCTCAGGATTGTTATATCAAATGAGATAATGTATGTGAAGTGCTTTGTAAACTTTAAAGTTGTCAATATAAAATCTTCTTTTTGGCATTCAAAGTTCTATATAATCTTTCCCTTACCCCCTTCCATATATACACCTCTCTACCCTTCTTATGTCTCTCCCCCCCCACCAATTCTCTCTCTCTCTCTCTGTCTCTCTCTGTCTCTCTGTCTCTCTCTCTCTCTTTCTCTCCCTCCTTCCCTCCATTCCCCCCTCTCCTGTCTCTCTGTCTCTCCTTCTCTCTTTCTCCCTCCCTCCAATCCCCCCTCTCCTGTCTCTCTCTCTGTGTGTCTCTCTCTGTGTCTCTCTTTGTCTCTCTGTCTGTGTGTGTGTATGTGTGTGTCTCTCTCTCTGTCTCTCTCTGCTGTCTCTCTTTGTTTCTCTGTCTCTACTTCTCTCTCTCTCTCCCTCCCTCCATTCCCCCCTCTCCTGTCTCTGTGTGTGTGTCTCTCTGTCTTTCTCTGTGTGTCTCTCTTTGTCTCTCTGTCTCTCTCTGTCTCTCCTTCTCTCTCTCTCTCTCCTTCCTATTCACTGACCTTCTTGCTGTCCCACGAACAAGAAACTCCACTTCTCAGCTTTGAGCATTTGCACAGGCTCATGTTTAGAGAGCTCTCCTTTCAAATCTCCATCTCCCTTCTTACCTGTCTTCCTTCAAGTACCAACTAAAATCCCAGTTCTATGAGTCCTTTCCTATTCTCCCTTAACTCTAGTGCTTTTCCTCAGTAGATTATCTGCAATTTATCCTGTGCACAGTTTATACATACATAGTTGTTTCCGTGTTGTTTCCCATTAGACCATGAATTCTTTAAAATAGGCACTGGTTTTTTTTGTTTGTTTTTCTTTGTTTCTCCAGTGGTTAGCTCAGTTCGTAGCACATCGTAGGCTGACAAACTAACTGACATTCAGCCACAGATACAACTGTATGACAATCCAGCAAGCACATTCAGTAAATATAATGAAGAAGTTATAGCATGTACAGGCCAGATTTAAAAAAAAAATAAACTTGAGGAATCCAGATGTACAAAAGGATGTCACCCTTACTCAAATACTTGAAAACTCCAACCTCATCAATATGAATGTTGCTTCCAATATTGCAACTTATAATACATCCATGCCTGCCCATCCCAGTGACAATAGTCAACATCTTTCCATAATGTTGCCCTGGGGCGGGGGTTCCCAAGGCCAAATTTGAAGTCAGGAAAAGGATTCTTCCTGACCCCAGGCCCAGCACTCTGTCCATGGCACCACCTATTCATCTCTCTTTTATAGGTTATACATGTACAATCATGTAAAACATATCCTCCAGCACACCTGACGATATCAAGAGGATGTGTTGGGGCGGCTAGGTGGTGCAGTGAATAGAGCACTGGCCCTGGAGTCAGGAGGACCTGAGTTCAAATCCGGCTTCAGACACTTAATATGTACTAGCCGTGTGACCTTGGGCAAGTCACTTAACTCCAATTGCCCTGCCCTCCCCCCTCCAAAAAGCAAAAAAAAAACAAAACCAAACAAACAAAAAAGAGGATACCAGTGGAATCCTCAGACTTCCAGGCTGCTATCCCTTGACCCCCTCCCACGTGACCAGTCCATCACTTTCTATCACACATGTCCCTGATGCCATCTTTTATTTCTGTTTTTCAAAATTCCTCATTTTATTCCTTACATATGATGATGAAAAAGGGAATTAAGTAATGGGCTGATACAACATACTGATGATTCAAATTAAGTTTGCAGGTCAATAAACCTGCCAGATATTTCAAAATAGTTATGTATTCACCATCTTGCATTGTTGATTTGTGTGTGTGTGTGTATACCTGTGTTTAAAACCTTATATTGATCCCTATTGAATTGCAACTTACTAGATTCAGTCCAAAGCTCTGCCTGTCAAGATTTCTCTGGATCCTGATTCTGCCAATGTAGTGTGTTAACTGTCCTTCCCAGCTCTGTATTATGGGCCGACACGACATTTATACCTTTATAGAAAACGTTGATTCAAAGTATTAAACTACACTGGCCCAAGCAGAGATTGTTTTGATATTTCCCTGGAGGCCTCCTTCCACATTGACAATCAATGTATAGAAACTACTTCAAAGTAGCAAAAGTAGCAAAGGGAAATGAGCTTAGGTTTGTATAAGATCTTGTTCTTGAAGAATCTTTGGAAGGTTGACCAGTATTCTCAACACATTCCTTTTGATACCAGGAAGGAGAGAGATTTCCTTCACCACAAAGGACCAATTTCTAGGCAAAATCATGAAGTAGAAAAGGTGATCTTCTGCACTGACCCTTCCTGATTTCTTTCTTTGCGATGTCACCTGCTTTCCTCACAAACAATCCCTGTCCTCTTGCTTTTCTCATTCATATTAAGGGCTAAATGATTGAAAATCCTTAACATATTAGTCCTACTACACATATTTTACTTCCTTCAGGCTTTTAAAGGTAGATGCTAAAGGATTGGAGTTTCTTTTGTTTTTGATTTTTTGGCAGCGGAAAAGAGGGGTTAAGTTGCTTGTCCAAGGTCATACAGCTAGTGTCTGAGGCCAGATTTGAACTCGGGTCCTCCTGACTCCAGGGTTGGTGTTCTATTCACTGTGCCACCTAGCCACCACCTACCTGCCCCCTAAAGGAATGGAGTTTTAATGGTGACACTAAAGGCAGCTGGATGGCAAAATAGAGAGAGCCCTAAAAGGGAATCAGGAAAACCTGTGTTCAAATTCAGTCTCAGAAACTTGCTAGCTGTGTAATCCTGGCAAAGTCATTTAACATCTGTCTGACTCAGTATCCTCAGCTGCAAAATAAAGATAATAGCACCTACCTTATAGGGCTGTTTTGAGTATTAGATATTTGTAAAATAATTCACAAATCTTATAGTACTATTAGAATGCTGGCTATTATTATTTCAGGCATTAGCCAGTGGTTTGAGGAGCAGTAAACCTTTCCAATGGGTAGTTAAATGGTGCAGTGGATAGAGCACAGAACCTGGAGCCAGGAAAACCTGAATTCAAATCTGACCTTAGATACTTACTAGTTGTGTGAGCCTGGGTGAGTCATTAGGCCTGTTCACCAGATTCTCATCTGTAAAATGAGCCAGAGAAGGAAATGGTAAACCACTCTAGCATCTCTGCCAAGAAAACCCCCAAATGGGGTCGTGGAAAGTTGGACACGACTAAAATGATTCAACAAGAAGACCTTCCCAGTGAACCTGACTACACTACAGACAATTTATTAATTTTAGCAGTATTGTATCTTCAGTATCAGAAATCACAGCATAATTAACCTCCTTGTTCTGTAAGATGCAACATGCCTCAATGCGTGTGTGTATGCATAGACAATAGACTATTACTTCTGTAGTGAGTCAGATTACCTCTCCCCGCCCCACACAAATCTCCAAGACTATAAATTACCTTTGAGTAATGATAATCTATGTTGATGGAGGGAGTTTCAAAGTTAGTGTTCTCTATATCTATATCTATATAGTTTAATCACAAGTATGATGCCCTCCAAAATGTTGACTTGCCACTAAACACAAAGCAAGTATACATCCAGAGCAGAACTCAAACCCAGGTCTTTTTGACCCCAAGAATGGTTCTCTATTCCCTGTGCAACACTGCTTCTCACTAAACATTTTGGACACATTCAATAGCAGACAACTTCTGCACACACAACTTTGGACATTTTGGAACTTGTCTTGGAAGCAAAGGTTTATGTACATAAATAGTAACATCTCCACTTCAAGTTCTTTCATCATAATTGGTCAACATAGTATAATTGGGTCACATATCATAGAAGGACATAAAATCTTGGCACTAGAAGAGATGTGTTACATTTTGGTTTTCGTGAATTTTTCACTAAACTTCCTTAATAGAGCATTTATTTTCCAAGTGCATGGCCACACTGGCTCTTTTTATGTCGCATTCCCATTTGCCCAGCATGTGGGCCATTAACACATACTTTTTTATGATGATTTCCACATTCCTGTTTGCAAAGAAATCATATTGAAAAAGGTTCAAAAGAGTCATTTCTGGACAACATATTAGAAAACCAAATGAATGTCTTATGTCCACATTAATCTTCAATTTGCTTTCAATCGTGGGGGCAGTTATTGGGACCTAGGGCAACCTTCAGCTCAGAAAAAAAATTCTCCTAGGCCTAAGTAGAGGTTGATTTTACCAATTTTTTCTGACAAAATGTCTAAGGGGAAGTTCAAAACAGAGGGGAACATTTTAGTATATCTGGGGCAAAGAGGATGTTAATATATTGCCAACCAGGATATTGGGTTCGTGAGTCTTATATTTATTGTCCATTCACTACTAGCTTATATTTGTTTAGTCACTAAGGAGAAATTTGCTTCCTACTTATCAAAATGTGACATTTAATCTTATTCAAAGCGTAAAATATGAAAGTTTTAAAACCAATGGGAAGATAATCTTTGTATGAATAAGATGGCTTATGGATGGAAATCCAATGCAAGTAGCCCCAACACTTCAAAGGGAGGGGGATATGGGGAAAGAGAGAGAAAAGAAAAGGAAGAGCTCCCCTCCCCCATTTGTAAATTGGTATTTTGCAATGAACAAAGGGTCATGGGATCATAGGTTCAGATGTGTTTGGGAACTTAAGAGATCATCTAATCCAACTCCTTCATTTTACTGATGGGGAAACTGAGAAATGAAATTACGTGGCCAAAAGGTACGTGGCAGAGCAAAGAGTCAAACCCAGGTGTTCTGACTCCAAGTCCAGCATTCTTTTCAATGTGTTGTTGTTCAATTGTTTCTGTCATGTCTAACTCTTCATGACCCCATTTGAGGTTAATTTTTCCAGATGAGGCAACTGAGGCAAATAAAATTAATAACTTACCCAGGGTCACACAGCTAATAGGTGTCTGAAGTCAGATTTGAACTCAGGAAGACGAGTCTTCCGGACTCCAGGCCCAGCACTCTGTACACTATGGCGCCACCTAGCTGCCATCTTTCCAATGTATCACAGTCCAATATTATTGTTCAGAGACTCAGATTTAAACTTGATGCAGAGTATAAGAGAAAAACCCATCTTGCTTCTTTTGTATGGCTTCCATTGCTATTAGAAATCATCACTGGATTTAACATTTTTGTAATAACTAAGACTTCTCACTGTAATAATTCTTTTTTTTTTTTAGCATTTTTATTTATGGTTAACTACTTTGATTTTATTATTACCCCCTTTTCTTTTTTTTGCTTTTTGGAGGGGGGAGGGCAGGGCAATTGGGGTTAAGTGACTTGCCCAAGGTCACACAGCTAGTATATGTCAAGTGTCTGAGGCCGGATTTGAACTCAGGTCCTCCTGACTCCAGGGCCAGTGCTCTATTCAATGCACCACCTAGCCACCCCAATAATTCTTAATGATACCCATATCCTACCAGGTGTTTTGTTTGTTTGTTTGTTTGTTTGGACAATACTTGTTATTTCCTCCTAGTGAGGAGAGCCCCTCTACCAATGCAGGTCAGCCCCTGCTCTGAAACTTATAGCCAGGGATCCTGAGATTTTAAGTGACTTGCCCAGAGTTATACAGCCAGTGTTTAAAAGTGGCAAGACTCGATCCTAGGTCTTCCTGACTATGAAGCAGCCCCTCTGCCCACTGTGCCAACCTACCTCTCTATCTCCAAATTATAGCATGTTTACTTTAGACAGCATATTCAAACAAAATAGCAATGTGTTGGTAGGACCAACAGTTCTAGGCTTGGAATGAAGAAGACCTTTGTTCAGATCCTGCATCTGACATTTCCTAACTGTGTCGCCCTAAGCAAGTCACAACCCCTATGTAGCAGGCAATTCCCTCGAACAGAACAGTTAGTCAAAGACTACTGGCCCCTGTTTTAATGCAGTAAGTTCCCTCACCAATTCCCTCATGCTGCATGAAAAAACAGATCTTTTCCAGTATTTGTACATTAATGTGACTATTTATTTCAAGATCACTTAAAAAATATTAACTTCTTCTACATAAGTATTTTCTGAACCACTTAGAAGCACAGGGAGACATAAGTATTTTCTTTCAGCTCAGAGGGTAGTGTGCCTCTCCTAGAACTTTAAATGGGAGCAACGACTATTGTACTTCCTGCAACTTCCTTTGAGATTCTCTGAGGATTTTAGGTTCTCTCTTCCTCACACCCTCTTCCTGTTCGAGACTAAATTCCTGCAAAAAATGACAAATAATGACCTTAGCCTGGTTTATAACAGGCAGTGCTTCACCTTACGATGGGAAGAATCCCACTTGCAAATGTGTGAGCATCTGTCTCTGTGTGTGTCTGGGTCTGGGCCTCCATCTGTGTTTGTGTCTGCGTCTGGGTGTATCTACACATAGGCATGTATAGAAAATTGTGATTATGGGGTTGAAGGATTATATAAGGGAAACAAGTGCACACACATGCAAAGAACGGATCAAAGAACTTTACTAATTTATATTTTTATCCATTTCTATAATAGCAAAATAAATAATAAGGTACAGCTAGCACTGAAATCTTTTCAATATTTGCTGCATCTTCTGTCCTCTCTTCCAAAGGCTACGTCATCACCATTTGACCCCAGCTCATCGTTAAATATGCCATGGCATTGTTGGATAAACAACACAGAGTATATAGTTGACTCCTAAATGTGATGTTTGAGGCTACAAAATTTTGTACTTGAAATCCCAGTTAACCAAGCTCTTTGGATGGGAAGGATCTAAGTCCTTCTTCCTTCAGTGACAGATGATATGTGAGAGAAAGATGAAAGGGAGATCAAGCCATACAAGAGCAAGAGAAGAAGCCACAACACTCCCGTAAATAAGCAACTATATATAGCAGCATCCTTATCTTGGCTCTGAAGGAACTCTTAATTTATATATAATAGGATGATATGATAGGTACATATCTAACCAGTGGAAAGGAAAAAAATCATAAACAATGAAACATCCTCCCTGCAGGGTACATATTAATAGAAAAACCTCCATGAGCCAATAACTGGGCTAATTCAGTTAAGGCAGTAACTATGGTCTCAAAGAACTCCCATAAGAAAATAACATAAGTTTTTAGGCACCCCTGAGGGAGTTAGTATGATGTCCCCGGAACAATATATACTTGCTGATTGACCACAGACTAAGAATCATCCCTTTTCTAAAATAGTATTTTATTTTTTCCAATTACACATAAAGACAAGTTTTAACATTCTTTTGATAATCATCCTTAAAGAGCAGCTAAGACACTTGTATGACTCCCTCACTCAGTTGACAAGTATTGCTTAAGCACCTTCTATATGCCCGCAGATAGATGTGCCAAGGACCGGGAATATGAAGAACAAAAAAGAAGAGAGACAGAGAGACAAAAACACACAGAGAGAGACAGAGATAGAGAGACAGAAAGAGACAGACAGACAAAGGTACAAACAGACAGAGAAACCATGTATCAGCCTCTTTGGATCTGCCACTGAAAATCCTATTCAACTTCCTGGTTCATTCATAAATAGCTCAGAGGAGTCATACTTCATGGTAAATGAAGATAGACAATGATGACAGTAGCAAGGGCAGAAGTACCAGAAATGCACTTTCACTAAAGCTGTGTTCCTTGCATCTCAGCTCCTAGGGATCCAAAGGTAGTCAGCGACTCAAGCCCTTAAGCCATCAGCTGGGCAGATAGTCAACACACCTTGAGCACCTACCTGGTATAGACCCGTGCTGCTAGGAGGCAAACAAAAAGCATGGAGCAGCGAGCAAAATGTGTAAGCAAACAGGTGCACAGTCAGATGAAGTGGCTGGTCAATATTCAACGGAGGTCAACTGTTCTTTTGAATACGGACATTCTGTTGATCATAAGAGGAAGAGATAGAACCACTGGCCTGTGTGCTCACAACCCCATCAACTATATTGTAGGGTAGATGTACTCAGTGTTAAAAAGACTGAAGTTCATGCACTGGTATGTTCTGGAGATCAAATGAATTTTTTAGAAAGAGAAAGGAAAAAAAAGTGAAGGCCAATGTAAATGGACGAAAAATGAACAATACCAAAAATAAAGAATTCTAGGTACTACTGGCTTTAAAATTAACTTTAAAGTTTACTGATTCACAAGTGAAATGCTCTATTCAATTGACTGTTTTGCTGACACCTCACCAAATATAATTATCTTGTCTTTGTTTTAAAATGAATAAATCGGTAAGCTGAGTGTCTTGTGTAGAGAATCTTTTTGCATTAAGATGTTCATGGTGCTCTTCGATTGAGAAATTCATTAGCAGGCCAGCTAACTTGGAAGTTAGCTCTATTCTCAAATACTGGTCCTAACGCCATGAGGTTGTACAACTCTACATGCACCATAAGTACATATAGCACATCAGTAATCAATTGCTTTTATACAGAATTCTGCTTTTTAAATAGCTTTAGTCTATTTACCAAGAAAAAAGTTTCCTTCTTCCATCATGCCTAAAATTAGACAGCTAGAAACTTTAATATCCAGTTTGTAAATTTGTTGTTACATCCGACTCTTCATGACCCCATTTGGGGTTTTTCCTGGCAAAGATACTGGAGTGGTCCAGCTCATTTTCTAGATGAGGGAACTGAGGCAAACAGGATAAAGTGACTTGTCCAAAGTCACACTGCTAGTAAATGTCTGAGGTTATATTTGAACTCAGGAAGATGAACCTTCCTGACTTCAGGCATGGCACTCTACGTACTGCGCCACCTAGCTGCCCCCAGTTTGTAAATTATTGTAAATAGTAAAAATTATCTAACATTTCATTTTTAAGGCAAAAGATAAAATGCTACTCAGTTCATTATTCTCATGCTTTCTACAGAGAGGGAGAGAGAGAGAGACACAGAGAGAGAGAGAGAGAGAGAGAGAGAGAGAGAGAGAGAGAGAGAGAGAAACAAAAACTCATCTGGAAAGCTAAAATTTAGCCTAGTAAGTCCTAGCCCCCAAATAATCATTTATGTTGGACTTCTAGAATCTTCATTAAAGCATTTGCTAAACTGTATATAAATTATAAACTGTATATAAATTTATAATTTATAAACTTTATGAAGAAGATAACTTTTGAAGCCAACAACAAAAAAAAAATAGTAAAGACCAACAGAGTTTTTGTGTTGCTCAGAAAGTTAGCTACAAAGTAGTCCTGTTGTGTCTTCTGTTAATTTACATCTACTTTTTGGCAAAGCTGAAGAGGAACAAAGTTGAAAATGGAAGCACACAAATAAATGAAAGAAGGCATTTTCATTTTAAAACGTGACCCTGACACTTTGGCATATTGTAAAACCCAATATTTAACACTTAAAGGAGATAAAATAATAGAAGAAACAGCAGCTGTTCCTCTGTGACGTCACCGAACAGGTGTGATACAATTCCACCCCACTGCAATTGGATTGATCTTCTGATGATGCACAGAGGACGCACATATGGAACAAGTATTGACCTGTGACTCATTCCTAGGAATATGGCCAGAGAGCAGAGAATACAATGACAGTATTTATTACTGTTTTACTATGCAGAATAACAATAGACATTTTACCAAACAGATCAATACTAACCAAGGTGCAGCTGAAAAACAGGATGAGTCTGTATTGCAAAGTAAATACCAGGCTGCTTGTTCACAAGGGCAAAAGCAACATAGAATTTGTGTTTTCCACACTGTGCTTGCCAGTAACCTCAACCCTGACCTGCACCCTCTCTGGAGTGAGAAGTAATTTTTTTGTTGGGTCTGCCACTGGTGCCAGAGTATTCCTATAAGTAATAGTGTTTGCGTAAGAAAAGTTATTATGTTCACACCCCTGCCTCCCAGGTCCAACAAAGATGATTGGATTGTGCCTCTGTGATGACAAAACAAATGGTGACTTTGGTCTACCGGATCAACTGATCAAATTGGATATTTGGCATTATCTAGATAAAAAAAATTGAGGAGGCTATGTTATTTCTTTGCACTCAATTCTATTGGCATTATGAAGAAACTAGCCTAGATTCTTTGAATTTATATATCTCTACAATACAGGCTTCATTTATATACCCAAAGTGAGACCGATATGTGGGTACATCAAATATATAAACAATTATGACAAAAATATCCATGTGATTTTTTATTTAAATCAGCCAGATCCTTTTTCCACATTTTCTATAGACTTGAAGAATTAGGAGTACATGTGTGTATACACAAGAACCTATAAAGCATGTACGTAGAGATATATACTACGCAGAACAATATATTCGGGAGTGGAAAGGGGGAAGAGGAGACTAGACCTAAAGTCATTGGGGTAGGAAAGTCTCCGTACAAAAACTATCTCTACTAAAGTAAATCAGCCATAGCTCTGCAACTTACAGTTTCAGAAAATTGGTATATGAATATATCCATATGTGTGTATGTATAAAGTATATATCTAGTATGGTATAGAAATTTCCTCCATCTATGTAGATCTGTAACTTGTAAGTTTATTACTTATAGTTTTAGAGCATTCATTGCCTGAGGAAATCAGAAGTTAAAGTGATTTGTCCATAGTCACACAATAAGGATTTGTCAGTGGCAGCCTTCTATCCACTATGCCCTTCTGCCTCTCATATGTTATGTGCACAAATATAGATTAAGTTAAATCTAGTAATATCTCTAAGGATATTAGATCTCATCCACACTGAATGTCATTAAAAATAATTCTTAAACACTTACCACATGCTTTTCATCACAGTGAATTTACTAAATAAGGGTAAAGGGTAGTTCCTTGGATCTTTAGGGGCTTCCATCCTAAATTAGATAGAAAATAGAAGTGCATAGATAGTAAAATACACCTATAAATACTTATTGATAACATATACTTGTAGGTGTGACAAGGTAAATATCACTAGCCACAACTAGACATGTATATTACTACTATTAATACATATATGTACTTATGTATGTGTGCATGTATATAGGGTAGTAAGATGAAGAATGTGGAAAATGCAGCTGGAAGATTGCAATAGGCTGGACAAGATACAGGAGAAGGAAGTTTATTTAATGATCTTTGACCTATCTAAATTCACACACATACCTGTGTTCCCCACCTCCAAAATCACTGGAGGAGGAAAAAGCACCCTTCCTTCTCAGATGCCTTGTATGTACCTCCAGGATGTTGTGTTCCATTGCTTTACTTGGATTGTTAATCAGAAAAAGGAAGGTGAACTTTCTATTACCATTAGGAAATAAATTTCTGAGGAAAATAGGAAATTGTGTCTAAAGTTTTCAACCTTTACCCTTCTTCACCACCCCACCCCCAAACTCCCCCAACTGAGCTTTCTCTGGTCCCTTGGGAAAACAGTTGAAGGGAAAAACAAACTTTTCCCAGCACATTACCACATAAGAACCAAATCTATCTCTTGAATAAAGAAATTCAGCTTTGGAAATGTGCCACGTATCCGCAGGGCTCCTGAATAAGGGGCATTTTGTTATTAATTGTTAATGTCATCTGCCATTAGAGGGCACTAAACAACCCTGCATTAATGCTAGCTGGATTGGAGGGAAGGAGGGAAGAAAACGACGGGAAAGGGGAGAGGGGAGGGAGAGGGAAAGGGAGAAAAGAGGGGAAAGAGCCAGGAAAAGGGGGGAGGGGAGATGAAGAAGAGGAAGAGAGCACGGAGAGGAAGGAATAGAGGGAGGGAGGGACGGGGGGGAGAGAGAGAGGGAGAGAGAAAAAGAAAGAGAGAGAGAAAGAGAGAACGAGAGAGAGAGAGAGAGAGAGAGAGAGAGAGAGAGGGGGGTGGAAGAAGAGGTAGAGGCACAGAGTGGCACAAAATCTGGAAAGATTAAGAAGGATGTGGAGCCTCCAAAGCTGTCTGAAGTAAAAAGCCAGTCTGCCCCCACCCCCTCCCTGAAGTCCTCACGATGATAATTATAAAGCGAAATGCAGCGGCGAGGTCACTCGTTTTTACCAGTCTGTTGCACTGAATGGGCCCGAGTGCAGGTGCGGCGGCCGCGGGTCTTTGTGATTCATGCCCACTTTCAAAGCAGGACTTCGGCCCGTCTGAGAGGCACCCAAACAACTGTCTTCTAATATTAGCACGGCTGTATTTCTGGATCTATTATAGTCTGTCCAGACAGATCCCATTGTAATGGGATCTTTTATTAAAAGATTAGCACTATCTCCTGCAGTTGGTGGAAAAAAATCTGTTATCACTGAGTTATTTGCAGTTGTGGATGTAGTGGGAGGGGGGCATGAGGGAAGGTTGGGGGAGGCAGAGAGAGGAGGAATGGGGAGTACTAGGGAGGGGGAAGAGAAGTGGGAGGGGGGCGGGTTTAAAATCGATAGAACAAATCCCAGTGACCTGCAAATGTCCAAGAATTTTGTCTGCATATTTCGCAGTCTGTTGTCCTTCAAGGGGTTCAGAAACGAAAGAATAGAAATTAGAAAGGCAGTTTTGGAATAAACAATATAGCATTTTCCGTTAAGTAATCGTTTTATATAAAAGGAAATATCGCCTACTCAGTTTCATTCAGTGGTGCCAAAAAATGTTATAAATGAGAGACCGCCAACTTTCAGCGAAGAATGCCAGGCACTGTGCCTCATAAACTGAGGCTATAGACGGTCATTATCGATGTTGCAATCTTTTTTTGTTCTGCGAACAAGGAGAGAGGGAGAGAGAGAGAGAGAGTGAGAGAGAGAGAGAGAGAGAGAGAGAAAGGAGGAGGAGGAGGAGGAGGAGGAGGAAGAGAAGGAGGAAGAGGAGGAGGAGAAGAAGAAGAAGAAGAAGAAGAAGAAGAAGAAGAAGAAGAAGAAGAAGAAGAAGAAGAAGAAGAAGAAGAAGAAGAAGAAGAAGAAGAAGAAAGGAAGGAAAGAAAGAGAGAACAGAGAGACACAAGGATAGAGAGAGTCTGAGAGATAGGGATAGGGTAGGGGTGCGAAACCGCCTACGTCGTCCCCCTTTCCAGGCTAAGGTTCCAGAAGCTGTAAAGTAGAAAAGGGATTGGGGGGGGTGGGGTGGGGGTGGGAGAGAGGAATAGATTTTTGACTTGAGTAAAGGCCAAGCCCTAGGTATTAAACTTTTGTTGTGTGTTTGTTTCTGACTGACAGTACAGAGGGAGATGTGTCGGTGCCACCTCCTTAACTAGTTTTCGAAGGTGCTAGGGATTAGATTTATTATTAGCAGCAACCAGAGTGAGAATGTCATCAAAAAGGAAAGACGACACACACCTACACAGTACACAGAGAGACGGACAGACGGACAGACGGACAAACGGACAGACAGACAAGCAGACAGATGGACCGACGGATAGAGAGACAGACAAACAAACAGACCGACCGGCACGGACCTTCTCTTTCTTTGCAGAGATTACATGAATTTCAAGAGTGGCAGAACATACGCAATAAATGCACTTTAGAGCTGACCCGGAGCTAGATATTTCAGCAGCCTGGTGTTATGTTGAGGTTTAAAAAAAAAAAAAACGTCTTTCGGAACTGAAAGAAGAACGCCCGGAGAAGACAAACTCACGTTTCCCCTCCATTTCACCCCCTCCTCCCGCCCCGCTCTTCCACGCCTTCGCCTCCCCGCCACCCCCCACCCCCCAGTCACCGCCGCCCCACCCCCCCTTCCCCAGCCTAGGGAGCCGGCGGCGGCTGTTGGTTCTTAGGGGTTGCATTCAAAAGTGTGGCCGGTATTCATGACTTTAAGTGGGTGTTCTTCCCCACCCCCTCACCCCCAAAGCTCCTTCCCCCCCCTCCCAGTCTAGTTTCACCCTCCCCCTTGCTACTACGCAAACAAGAACTCCAACGATTCCCCCTCGTCCAGATTTGATTTCAGGCGGCGTATGCACCTAAAACAGATAATTGGGAAGGTGGAAAATGTCACCTGATTCACACTGAACTTTTGAAAATCTCCCCACCCCCAAACACACAAACACACATACACACACTCACACACACGCACACGTACACACACACACACACACACACATACACACAGACACAGACACACACAGACACACACACACACACACACACACACACACACACACACACACACACACACACACTAGGAGACCGCCCACCGCAAACAGCTAAGACCCCCATATAGATTTAAAGAGAGACTGCACTCCGATTCTGACGTTCATTGAATAGAGCAGTCTGTCTAGTGGTAAGCTCTCCTCCACTTGATATTGTTGCTCTCTCGCTCGCTCACACACGCACACACATACTCACTCACTCACTCACTCACTCACTCACTCACTCACTCACTCGTATCCTGAGGATGTTAAATCAGAGAAACCAGCCGGGCATGCTTTTACTCCTGGTCCTGCTGTGCCAGTTCATGGAAGATCGCACAGTCCAGGGTAAGTAGGCTAAGGTTTGTTTGTTGGACTGATATTGTCTCGTACTTTTCTGTCTACCCGTAATGATCTGTTCTGTGCTGTTCTGGTTTGCTTAACGACTCTCTTTGAAGATGGTTCGTTGTACCAAGTTAACTGCTCCGGAATGCACAGAAATAGGAAAATTTAAGGAAGTGACATTCCAGAGTGGAAGCAGTATTTATTGCTTGAGTTATCATTAACAACATAAAGAGTGGATGAGCAAGAGTTCAGCACTTAGGACTAGATGCTCAAAGTTCCTGCTGTAATTAGTTTAGAGATATTATCTCCTGGGGGGGGGGTAGAGACTTGAATCGGTGGGGGGGAAGCATCAGTATCCTGAAGATTATAGGAGACTCATTTACAAACTAATTATGTATATTATGTGTTGTTTTTTTTTTACCGCTTTCCTGGATAACTATATTATATGACTTTTGGGGAACACTGAATTTACTCCTGTCTGGGAAACGTGGTTCCAGAAACTTGGCACAAAGCTAATATTGGCAAAGAAAGTTTTTAGGTGGAAAACAGCTATCTGCTCTGTGGATCCTTCCTTTCCTCTCCCCAAATTTATTCCAAACACTAATCTAGGTGGTATACAAGATACCCCTTTAAAAAAAAAATCTCCTTCCAAAGCCACTGTAATTTTCAATAGATTACCATGAGGAGCTCACGAACTGATTAAAATTCGGAAATAGGTAAGCCAAGTGACTAAGACTCTAAAGGAAACTTTTCAAAAGAAGCCTGCTTGCTCAACTTGTTGTTTGAGGGACTTTTTTTTTAATGCAATAACCTACAGACCAATTACTAGAATCAATTGGTATTGATTGAGTTGCTGGGAAAAAGTACATCGATGATTCATGGTAGATTCATCATACCAAAATCCCTACATTATAAACCAAAGAGTTGCTTGAACAGAGTTTTTGGCTTGGGCCAATATAGGACATCGAAACTTTTTTTAAACACTAAATTAAAAAATAAAATAAAAAATCATCCCAAAAAAAACTCTTTCAGGTTTAGGGAGCACAGCACATTTTACATCATGGTTTCCAGAAGATGACACATTTAACCTGTAGCTTTAGCAGCAATATCTTTGTTATTTTAAACTTTTTAAATGCCTTTTGGCATTGCTTCCTAGCGTTCTGCTGGAGTTACATACAATTTGTCCGCCCTTCTTGAGATAACTAGCAAATTCGTTTAGTACAAGTTGGGGGCACTAGAAGCAGCAGACTTCAGGGATTTCGAAATGACTACTGGGGCAGGCGAGAGAGCTTCTCCCAATTCTTGAAGATTGCAAAATGGGCCGTTGGACTGCAACTCTATGCAGCAGCAGAAGCAGCAGCCGCAGCCGCAGCCTTAGCAGCGGCAGCAGCAGCAGCAGCAGGAGCAGCAGCAGGGCAGACTCCGGTCGTGCTGAGGTTGTTTTGTTTTGTGTTCTTTTTTTCCTTTCATTTTTCTGATGTGCCTTTTTCTCGGCTATTTGGTTCTCTCTCTCTCTCTCTCTCTCTCTCTCTCTCTCTCTCTCTCTCTCTCTCTCTCTGTCTCTGTCTCTGTCTCTCTGTGTGTGTGTGTGTGTGTGTGTGTGCGCGCGTGTGTGTGTCTTTTTAAGTTCCTACTTTCCTAACCCCTGTCACAAATAATACCCACACCGCCTACATGAAACCAACATGTAAAAACATCCGTCGCATCCTGTTTTTGTCAGGTTATTTAAGCTGCTCTTCGAGTTGCTGCAGGTTATGAAATGGGATGAATAAAAGTAAACAGTCTAGTAAAAGTCAATGAAAGCTGCACGTGTTGTGTCTGGGTCACTGGTAACTGACACTGATATGGCTGGAATGCTCTCTCTCCTTTCCCCCTCTCCCTTTTCACTTCTCTCTTTTCCCAACTCTCTCTCCCTGTCTCCCTCCCTGTCTCCCTCTCTCTCTCTCTCGCTCTCTCGCTCTCTCTCTCTCTCTCTCTCTCTCTCTCTCTCTCTCTCTCTCTCTTTCTCTCTCTCTCTTTCTCCTCCCTCTTCCACCTCCTCCTCCTCCTTCTCCTCCTCCTCCTCCTCCTCCTCCTCTTCGCTCCCCCTTCTTTCTGTCTCCCTCCCTCCCGTTGTCTCTGTCTCCCTCCCTCTATCCCCACCCACTCCACCCCCTTTCTCTGTTACAGCTGGGAATTGCTGGCTCCGGCAGGCAAAGAACGGTCGTTGCCAGGTCTTGTACAAAACTGGTCTCAGCAAAGAAGAGTGTTGCAGCTCGGGAAGGCTTAGCACTTCGTGGACTGCAGAAGACGTGAATGACAGCACGCTTTTCAAGTGGATGATTTTTAACGGAGGTGCCCCGAACTGCATCCCTTGCAAAGGTAGAGCTTCTCTTTTAAACTTTCAGACCATCAATAGAGGGCGTTCCACTGACAGCTTCTTTCCTAACCAAGGAGGCAAAATTAGGCATTCTTGGTGTTGGGAAGTGTGGGGCTGGATTGGGTGTCTTTTGTCTGTGGATTTAGTTTAAGGGGTTTCTTTCGCACCCTTGAGATGATAGCGTGTTTGAAACGCGCCTTTTGGAGACTTCCCACAAAGACCCTATCTACAAACGTCCTTATGCTTCTTAGTCCTATGTGAGTAGAGAATTCAATAGCAGAACACTCCGGCAAATATTTTGGATGGATTACTGATCTGGACAGCACCTTCGCTCTCCCCTAAAAATCCTTTTCCTCTTGAAGAACTAGTTTCTCTGCTCGATAGCTCCAGGTTGCACAATTTCATAGGGTACAAATGATCCTCGTGGCTGACCTGGAGACTAGCCCTTCTATAAAAGATACCTCTTTCCAACTCCTAGAAACGTGTGATAACGTGGACTGTGGACCTGGGAAGAAATGCAAAATGAACAAGAAGAACAAACCTCGGTGTGTCTGCTCCCCGGACTGCTCCAACATCACTTGGAAGGGCCCAGTCTGTGGACTAGATGGCAAAACCTACAAAAATGAATGCGCCCTCCTCAAAGCCAGATGTAAAGAGCAGCCAGAGCTAGAAGTCCAGTACCAAGGCAAATGTAAAAGTAGGTTTGGAGTTCTTGAAACAAGCATCCTCTTCCTCTAATCATCTTTTAGGCAGAAGTAAAGTTTGTAGTAGATAGGCACTGGCAACTCTATTATCATCTTTGAAATGGGGGTGATCCTCAAAGGATTTTTGTGTGGATCAAATGAGCTGATGTGTGCATGGGGCTTCTCAAAACTTAAATGGCTACATGTAAGTGAACTGCTACCATCCAATTCGGGCCATGTTGCCTTCAGTAGTAAGGAACCTCAAATAAAACTATTCAGGGCTACTAAATATTCATTTTAAACACTCAAGTGCCAAAATTGAGTTAGTGGACTTTGTCCTGAAAAAATTCCCCAAGTATCTTTTGAAAAGATGGAGGCTTGTTTCAGGATTTGAGTGATAATATTAAAAGTCCCTTCCTAAGGGCCAGGCTATGCCTATTAATGTTTGTGTGTTTGTCTTTGTTTCAGAGACCTGTAGAGATGTTTTATGTCCAGGCAGTTCCACGTGTGTGGTGGATCAAAGCAATAATGCCTACTGTGTGACGTGTAATCGGGTTTGTCCAGAGCCTACCTCCTCTGAACAGTATCTCTGTGGGAATGATGGAATAACTTATCCTAGTGCCTGTCACCTGAGAAAGGCTACCTGCCTGCTGGGCAAATCAATTGGATTAGCCTACGAGGGAAAATGTATCAGTAGGTATTCTGATTTGGGAAAGGGGAGGATGGGGTGGGTAGAGATTATGAGTAGCTAGTTACAGCTTGATTGCCTAGTTGTCAACAAACAAATCAAAAGCTCTCCTGAGCAAGTCACTTCCACTGGCAGAGAGATATTTTCCATTTTTGATGAACTGGCTACAGCTTGCCTCATGGAAACAACTGTCTTCAGGAAGTATTGGCAAACATATAAATGCCAGTAAGAGCATGAACCAATTGATTTTCCACTTTTCCCTCACCCTAGCTCAGGACTCACTCAATTTGTTGATTAAAAGGGAAATTGTTGTACTATAGAGAAGAAATAAATAGGTCACTGGTTCCTAAACTAATTGGAACTGTGAAATAGTATTCCTTTACCCAATGACCTTAATTTCTTTCTTTTTTTTTAATGATCCCTTTTCTGTCTTTGGGAGCCCATTAATCATTGCTAAAACAATATGTCTCCCAAGATTATGAATAAAATCTCCTTTCATGAACTATTATGTAAGACCCTTACTTCTGTGGCTTTGTGCTTTAAAAATTAGCATTTAGCATTACTTTATTCCACATATTTTAACATGTCTTATGAGCAAAATATATCATTTGAAGCTCAAAATTAATTGCTAATCTTAGGATAAAAGAGACAAGTGCCTAACTTGAGCCAAACTGTCCTGGCAATGGGAAATAGATTATGGGGTGTGTGTGTGTGTGTGTGTGTGTGTGTGTGTGTGTGTGTGTGTGTGTGTGTGTTGAAAGGGAAATGCTGGGGAGGGGTGGTGAAGGCAAGAAGGATGGAAAAGAAGTAAAGAAGCAGAAAAAGCAAAGATAGAACTTTACTCATCACAGAAATATATTTTAGAGGCAAGGTCCTGTGAAGACATCCACTGTAGTGGTGGAAAGAAATGTTTATGGGACTCCAAAGTTGGCAGAGGCCGGTGTTCACTCTGTGATGAGTTGTGTCCTGAGAGTAAATCTGATGAGGCTGTCTGTGCCAGCGACAATGCCACTTATGCCAGTGAGTGTGCCATGAAGGAGGCTGCCTGCTCCACAGGTGTGGTCTTGGAAGTAAAGCACTCAGGATCTTGCAACTGTAAGTGTTATTTTTAATCTTCTAGCACTTTAAGACTTTAAAGGCAATCCTTAGGTAACAAAGTCTTAGGGAGAAGAAAAAAAGAAAAAGAAAGAAGGGAGGGAGGAAGGAAAAAGGGAAAGATGGAAGCAAGGGAAAGAGAAGGAAGGAAGAATGGAGGGAGAGAAGGAAGAAAAGGAGAAAGGAAAGAAGGAAGGAAGGAAGGAAGGAAGGAAGGAAGGAAGGAAGGAAGGAAGGAAGGAAGGAAGGAAAGAAGGAAGAAAGGAAAGGAAGGAAGGAAGGAAGGAAGGAAGGAAGGAAGGAAGGAAGGAAAGAAAGGAAAGGAAGGAAGGAAGATTTATGTAAACATTTTGCTGTAGGAAGTAGATGATTAGTAAATGGTACCAGCTCTTCAGTAATCACCAGAGGGAGTTCCTGAAATGTTATCAAGATACTTGCTTCTTTAGAATATCATGTCATCAGCTAGGGATTGCCTATAAGAACATCTCTCAAGTTATTTTGTTCTAATTTGTTTGTTCTGTGTGCTTTGCTGTTTGCTTTATTAACACTTGGATATAAGCTAACTCCATAAAAAGAAAAAAAAAGACAGCTATATGTTGGCCTATATGGGCAGCTGCTTCTCTGCAGATAGCCACTACTAACTTTGAATTAAGGACTCTAAGCATTTAAACCTAGAACACAAGAGCGCTTTTTATCTGATTTCAGGAATCTGCCAGTAAAACCTGAGCCATTGATTCTTCAGAACTTTCTGCAGTTTTTGACTTCATAGATTATGTCTTTAAAAGCAAAACAAAAAACCACAAAAAAAAAATCTTATTGTATAACAGCAGATGCAAAAGAGCATCTCACTGCAAGTCACATAAAAATGCACCGCTGTATTATGGCTGTTTCAGAGAGCTTTGAAAGCGTGCACTGAGCTGCTTCTGCGCTGTTGTTGTCCTTATTTAAACAACAGCTCCCCTGTATTCCCCCATCTAGCCATTACTGAAGACACGGAAGAGGAGGAGGAAGATGAAGACCAGGACTACAGCTTTCCTATATCATCAGTTCTAGAGTGGTAAACCCTCCATCAGTGTTGGGATAGCCCTTGGGCAAAAAAAAATCAGTGTCCATACTGTAAATAAGTGTATGCTTATTTATTTTGGGGGGAAAAGTACACGGAAAGGACCTTTGTCCTGCAGCCCTCTCCCAGGCAACCCTTCCACTGACTTGACACGGGAGAGGCTGTCAGTGTGAGGTCTATTGGATTGGGCTCCTAGTTGAGACTTGTAGACATTTATTTATACTGTGTCATGTTTTATAATTTATACATAAAATGTCTGGTTGACTGTACACCTTGTTTTTGAAGAAATTTATTCGTTAAAAGGAAGAGCAGTTGTTATTTATTGTGAGGTCTCTTGCTTGTAAAGTAAACAGCTTTTTTTTTTCCTTGTAAAACATTTTAATCCATTCCTTAGCGCTCACTTACTGGTCACCTTTCGGTCCACTGCTGTTTAATTTCCTTTCCACTTTAATGAACATGCATGTCAGTTTCTATCATGTTTATTTATTGGATTTTCTGCTGCCAGTTCTGTACATACATGATCCCTGGGGTTTTTGTTTACAAGGAATCTTGACTGACCAAAAGGCATTATAACTTGACTCAAATGTAGAGTACAGTGGTCCCATCTTAAAGGAAACTCCTGCTTCAGTTCTCTTTCATTCTGCCCAAGATAGTGTGAGGATACCAGTATTAGAGGGAAACAGATATGTTATTAGATTTTGAAAATTCACAGATCCAAAGAATTAGGGTGAGAAAGGTGACTAAAAGGGACATGGGTGTGTCATGGTAGTGGAGGGGAGATTAATAGACACATACATATTTTTAGGTGTTTTCCTTTCAGCTGGACTGCTGTACCCTTTAACTTAGTTCTTTTTCAAACAATATGTCATTAAAAGGTATATTAAAGCTTTATCAGTTCAGGTTTCTTGCTTTTCATAATTCCTTCTGATGCAATTTTATATTTTCAAACATGGCAAGTTAAATATAAATTCATTTAAATATATAGTTTTGTACTTTTCTACCATGTAAATGTGCAATGTATATAAAAAGTTATAATGTGTATTTGTAAATAAATGATGAGTGAAAAATAAAAAAATGTTTTAAAAAATGCCTGAATTCCTCCTTATGGAAAGAGAGTAAATTGGGCTTTGGGTCAATGATCCTCATTATGTGATATAATAGTTGTTGCATAACCTACCCAAAATAAGCATATATGATGGCAGAATCTCCAAGGATTGGTTGATTGTAAACAGTTTTAGTAGAATTTAAATGTAGTAAGACCTGAGATTTATTTGTACTTGGTGCCAGTCTTTCTCTAATTAAACTCCAACTGAAATAGACAAAGAGTCAATGTGATTTCCTATTTGCAAATTCCCTCTCAAGCTGGGCTGGGATCTATATCCCAAATAACTTGCTTCCTCCTTTGGTCTGTCTGTGTTGGAAACTTTCGTCTATGCCCAGTTAAATTTGAATCTACTTATCCCATTTACCAAATGAGGTTGGTCCTGGAACATCAAAAGGAACCTTATCACAAAGAAGGAGTCTCAAAAGACTGGTTAGTAAAGTACATCACCAAACTGTCTCACACACATCCTATGCAAATAAATGCCCTTTTCCTCAAATTGGCAAATCTCTGTGGCTTTGGCCTAAAAGAAGGAATTAGAGGAGATAAAGAGTTGGGGCAGCTTGATTTTGACACTCTGAAATGATCCATTTATACTAATAACACTGTTTCAAGAGGGCAGGAGCCACTTTTGAGATAAAGAAAGGTTGTAAAAGGTTGAGCTCAAATGAAATCTTCACCAGAATTGTTTCTACACAAGATAAAATAAAAGCATGTTTTTGGTAATTTAGACAATTCAGATATCTAATTTATCACAGTGATTTGTATTTGGGCACTGATTCTTTCCAGTATAGTCATCTATGAATTTGAAATAAACTGAATGTTTGCTCTCAAATGTCTGAACTACTTTCTGCTGGGTAGACAAAGTCAGAGAAAGCTAGGTAGCGAGATAACCAGTTAGATCCATGTGGGCATAGATATATTAGATAGAGTTATAAAGATGTAAGAAATATCAAATCCAAATAATGAGGATTAAGTGAAGAGAAGCTAATTTTAGCAATAATGTTACATAAATAAAAGTGCTTAAAGCAACTATCCCAACTAAATTCTTTTTAAACTCTTCTTTTTTGAGGAAAGAATTTCTCCAAAAGAAAAAAAAAGGAAAGAAGAAAGAGAGAAAGAGAAAGGAAGGAAAGTAGAAAAGAAGGAAGAAAAAAGAAAACAAAAGATGTGTCAGAGAACTTTGGATCTAAAATGTGGTCGCAACATGAGAAATTTGGTGGGCAGAGAGGGGAGCCACATTTTAGTATGAGCCTGTATAATAATTAGGAAGCCTGTTGGGTTTTGTTATCCTTCAGCCCTGGATTCCCAGAGGGAGGGAAAAGGGAGGTGTAGAAAACAGACAGGCTGCCATTAACCGCAAGAAGAAGAGGGTCATAACTTCTCCTGCACTGAAGAGCTACTGAGTTGCCACTAGGGAAAGGCTCTACGAAAAGGAAAAGAGAGATGGGCAGATAGAGTTTCACAGCCTTTCCGGGTGTTGATTTGTTACTTTGTCCTCGGATGCTGTAGACGTTTTAAAGCTGCCACTAACCTGATCAGAGTAAAAATGTCTAATTTAATGGGAATCGATGTGTGTCTTGGCAATAGAGAGTGATAAAATCAACAGCTTGTCTTTTAAATAGCATCCAGATTATTTATTTAAAAATCTGATTTCACCTCTTTAGATATCAATCATTCCTTTCAGGGTCCAAAGAGTGTTTCGTTT
This sequence comes from Pseudochirops cupreus, assembly GCA_028627135.1. Taxonomy (NCBI): domain Eukaryota; kingdom Metazoa; phylum Chordata; class Mammalia; order Diprotodontia; family Pseudocheiridae; genus Pseudochirops; species Pseudochirops cupreus. The sequence goes on from CM053580.1 coordinate 308,337,683, forward strand.
TCTTTCCTGGTGTTTCCTCTTTTGGCTTTTACCAGCAACTTTGTGTCGGGTTAATCTGTCCCCAACCCCAACTCCCATCAAGAATCTAAAGTTTTGTCTAAAGTCAAAATTGAACTAATACTCAATAGACAACTGTTTGAACTGAAAATAGGAGCTGAGACTAGATCTGTGATCTCACTGGTATAGGGAATTCCCAGATGAGAAAACGCTAATGCAGTTTAACAAACTATCTTCTTTGAGACTTTCCTACAGTACTGAAATTGACTTGCCATTAGCCACACAGTCAGTATGTGTCATAGTCAGAACTTGAATACAATCCTTCTTATCTCTGAGACCAGTTCTCTTACAATGTGATGCTTCCTCAAATTAAAAAAGATGATTCCACTCCCCCCCCCACAATCTTAATCATTTACATTTAGAATGTTAGTAAGAGAAATGCCCACTAATGACTAATATTTATATGTTTATTATGGATAAGCAAAAAAAAAATTAAGAATCAAAGAGAAATCTTTTCTGATTTTCATTTTCATCCATGATGTTCCATTCCAAAGATATTCTATAATATGGGATAGACCATCATTCTATAAACCAAAAATAACATAGCTAGTATGATCACAAACATCTTCTTGAATCATAAATGTACCTTAAGACACTCTAGTGTCTGCCTTATTTTTGTTTGTGTGTCATCTCTCCTGTTAGACTGTAATAGTGTTGGATGCAGTGACTGTTTTTGTTTTGCTTTGTGTCCTTAGCACAGTGCCTGTCACTTAGTAGGTAATTAATAAATGCTTGCTGTCTTGACTTCAATAAATGAAATTCTTACTGGAGAACTCTTCCTGTCCTTAGGGAGATAACAGAAATATAAGAAATCATTTCAAAACAAACCACTTTGTGGCACCAAAATACTTGGAAAAATAAGAACATCTGCTCTTCATCCAAGTCCTCTTAATAATAGCTAACATTTAAATAGTGTCTGCTATTTGCCAGGTGCTGTGCTAAGCACCTTATTATCTCATTTCATCCTTTCAGCTCTGGGAGGTAGGCACTATTATTGTTCCCATTTTTCAGATGAAGAAACTGAGGAACACTGAGGTTAAGTGACTTATCCAGGGTCATACAACTGGAAAGTATCTGATTGCTGGATTCGAAGTCAGGTCTTCTTGACTCCAGACCCAGTGCTGTAGCTATTGTGTCACCCAGCTTTTCTCCATCTTAGATGAGACTGATGGACAAACTGTCAGACTTCCTGACACCTTACATATATTCTACCTGGCAAGTTGCCTTCTCATTTTGAGTATCATAGCACTGATCAATATGATCAGTTCTGGCTATAACAAAAACATGCGGCAGATCCTCTGGTAGGAGGTAGTATGACCAGAAAGAAGACTGAAGCACTCAGAAGGGAAGGATAAAGAGGAAGCCCGGACATAGCCACAGTTTCTGTCTCCATAATTAGATGCTGGGACTAGATAACAACTGCTCATACTGGGAAATTGCAGATGTCATAATATTTCAAATGGAAGCAAAACAAAATCGGCAGCTTGAATATTTAGTTAAATTTATTGAGTTTCTAACTCCTATAGCCAGAAGGACAAAATTGATGACAACAGATATTTTGCTTTCTTTTCAATGGAATTTTCGAATGGCCTCATAGAAAGTTCACTTGTCTCTAACGTTTGCTGGTCCCTAAATATGCTTTTTATTTTGTTTTGTTCCCTCCCCTCCCCCTTAGCCCAGGAGATCCCTAGGAGCCAAATACATGAAATCAACATTCTTTGTAGAAATTCATTCTCATATGGTATGAATAAAACTACTTTAACATAGACAACAGACTTATTTGCAAGTGTAACTTAAATTATATATGCATGCATTACACCAAACTAGTTGTCCATAGAGAGTAACTAGTATCAGCTTATGATTTCTAAAGGGTAAGTTTTATTCTAGTGAGTGTCAATGATGATAATTTTAAAAATGACTGTTATAAATTTATAAGACCTTGCAACAATGATATCCTTGAAATGAAACCAGTGGTGTACAGCTCCTTATTCATAGATTATTAGTCCTGGAAGAGACCTCAGAGATTTCATTTAATCAACCATTTCATTTGACAGAAGTGAGTCGGAGTGGCAAAATGAGTAAACCAAGACTCACACATCATAAAGAACAAACTCAAAATTCATCTTCCAGACCTAGAATGTTTTCTGATACATCATAGTGTCATCCTCCAATTAGAGGTAAAGGAGATCTAAATGATCTAAAGAGAGTCATTTTTCATTGCTTACCCAAGACTATGAAAGATGATTTTTTAAATATAGCTTTCTTATGTCCTCAAAAACCATCTCTCAGATTGTTCTCCATTTCTTAAGTTTGAATTGGAAGAAGCAATCACTGTAAAAATCAAAGCTGACTCTAAGAATTTTAAATTTAGAGACAGGTTCTATTAAATTCACAGTCTAATTTTCTCTTAGAAATACAGTAATACTGGAAAGACATATGAACTGATTCAAAGTGAAGTGAGCAGAACCAGGAGAACACTGTACACAGTAGCAGCAATATTGCAGGATGATCAGCTGTGAATGACTTATTTTCAGCAATACAATGATCCAAGACAATTCCAAAAGACTCAAGATAAAAAATACTACCCACCTCCAGAGAGAGAACTGATGAACTCTGAGCAGAGATTGAAACATACTTTTCAAAAGCTTTGTTTTTTCTCTTTTTCCACTTTGGGTCTGTGTCTTTTTTAACAATCTAATTAATATGATAATGAGTTTTGCATGATTAAACATGTATAACTTATATCAAATTGCTTATTGTCTCAGGAAGGTGGGAGGTAAGAAAGAGGAAGAGGGAAAATTTGGAACTCAAAATTTTTTTAAATGAATGTTAAAAATTGTCTTTACATGTAACTGGGGGAAAATAAAATATTATTAAAACAAAAATATGGTAATATTCCAATAAACTGTTAATCTATTTTGCAAATTGATGACGATTGTGAACAACAACAAATTATAAATAGGGAGAAGATGAATGTTAGAGTTTTTGTTCTCAGATGAGATGTGAAGCAGGATGAAGAATAAAAATGACTGACAAGACATATTTTGAGGCCTCAAAATGACAACCATGCAAAATCATGTGATGGCTATCATCTCATCAAAGAATTTTTTAAGCAAAACTCTAATTTAGCCAATAGAGTTAGGTGATGGTGGGGACAAAACACTATCTATATCCAACATGACACCTATTACAAGTGAATTGTGAATGTCCTCAGCAAAAAATGTGCAGCAAAATATTTATTCTACATCTGAATCCTTAGGCTCTAAGTGTTTCCTTTTATGGAGGATTTTTGAAAAACTGGACTGGGTCCCCAAGAAGGGAAACCATGATGACATGATGGTCAGGGTATCATGCTATATAAGGATCAATAGAAGGAATCAGGAGTGTTTAACCTGAAGAAGAGAACATTGCCAGGGCAGGGGAGATTTTTCATTTTTGTATTCCTATTGTCTAACCCAATGCTTTGTACACAGGAGGCATGTAATAAATATTATGTTGAATTGAATAGTAGTACCTGCTTTCAAGTATTTGTTGTTCAGTTGTTTTCCAGTTGTGTCCAATTATTTGTAACCCTATTTGAGTTTTTCTTGACAAAGGTACCAGAGCAGTTTGCCATTTCCTTCTCCAGCTCATTTTACAATTGAGGAAGCTGAGGTAAATAGAGTTAAATGTCTTGCTCAGGGTCACACAGCTAGAAAAGTGTCTGAGGCTGGATTTGAACTTGGGAAGATGAGTCTTTTTTTTTTTTATTTCAGACCCAATCCTCTATCCACTACACCACGTATTCACTTCTCAAGTATTTAAAAGGTAGCCATATAGAAGAGGAATCCCCTCTTGGTTCCAGAGGGCAGAATTAGCAGCAATAGGTAAAAGTTGCACAGGCACTTTTGGTTCAAAGTAAAGAAAAGCTTGCTAATAAGGAGGCAGTGGGGTGGCTAGGTGGCACAGTGAATAGAGCACCAGCCCAGGAGTTAGGAGGACCTGAGTTCAAATCTGGCCTCAGACACTTAACACTCACTAGCTGTGTGACCTTGGGCAAGTCACTTAACTCCAATTGCCCTGAAAAAAAAAAGCAAAATAAAAATAAAGAGGCAGCACAGACTGCCCCAGAGATAATGGGTTTCTGATCACAGGAGCCGTTCAAGGGCACACTGAATGACAGGGATGTTTCAGAGGATTCCTTTTCTAGTAAAGTTTAGACTAGCTAGCCCCTGAGGTGTCATCCAACTCAGAAATTATATGAGTTTGTTACTGGAACATATGAATGATTGAATACCTTGTCTCCTTTCTAAGTTTCAGTTTATGTGTTTCTACTCCTCTTGTTATTATTTCTACTCCTCTAAGCTAGAACATCAGTATGTTCACCTCTCTGATTGCATCCCAGACAAAAGTGCTGCTACAAGCTTGTGTGTCCATGTTTAAGAAACTCCAGCTTTCCCAGAATGTATCAGCCATAAGTCCCCAGAATTGCTTTCCTGCTTGCAAAGAAATGAAACTTCCAAGTTCCTTTGATCAGATTCTAAAGTAGTTACTAACCCTGAGGGCTGAGTTTTCCTTTAAAAAAAAAAACCTCAAAGTTCTTTT
>CM053580.1:308342823-308362948 GCA_028627135.1 Pseudochirops cupreus
AAAAAAAATAAGTCTTAAATAATCTCTTCTCAACCTATTTTCTGGGTCAGTTGTTTTTCTGATATGATATTCCACATTTTCTTCTATTTTTTCCTTCTTTAGGCTTTGTTTTATTTTTTCTTGGTGTCTCATGGAGTCATTAACTGCAACTTACTTGAGTCTAATTTTTAAGAATTATTTTCTTCAACAACATTTTGTACCTTTTCCCCCACTTGTCTAATTATGTTTTTTAAGGAATTCTTTTCTTCAGTGAATTTTTGTGCCTCTTTTAGCATTAGGACACTTCTGCTTTTTAAGGTGCTATTTTCTTGAGTATTTTTATGCCTTTTAAAAAAATTAAGCTGTTAATTCTCTTTTCATAAGTTTTTTTTTTGCATCACTCTCATTTCTTTCCCCATTTTTTCTTCTACCACTCATCTCTTTCTTCAACTCTTCCAGGAATTCTTGTTGAGCTTAGGTCCAATGAGCATTTTTATTTTTTTGAGGCTTTGCAGCTGTTTTTAAATTGCTATTTTTTTTCTTCTATGTTTATATCATGGTCCTCCCTGTCACTATAGTAGCTTTATATGGTAAAATTACTTTTTTGTTGTTTGCTCATTTTTCCAGTTTATTTCTTGAGTTTTGAACTTTGTATTAAAGTTGGGCTCTGCTTACCTGGGAGGCATTGTCTCAAACTTTAGGTTTTTTCATGCTGTTGTTTTCAAAGGTAGTTCTAGAGATTTGCAAGTTTTTGGTGCTTCTAAGGTAGTATGATGTTCCAACTCATTTCTTAACCATGAAGAACAAATGTGTTCTAAGCAGTCTAACAACCTTTAGCCACTTTCATTTCTTGAACTAATATCATAGTTTCCAACATATTTTTATGTTGTTTTCCCTTGTACCTTCCTTTGCAGTGAAGTCACACATTGACATATATATTCATATAATATGGAGGACCTTGTTAAATTCTTCACAGAATTTCTTTACTTTTTTTTATCCTCTTGTAAGGGATAGTCATACATAAGATGCAATTGTCACATGAAATGGTATTTCTTATTGCCCATGTATGATGAAAGAAACTTTCAACTTTATTTTCTTCCAGTTAGCCGCCAATTCTGTATGTCTTCTGGTTCTTTTTATATCAAGAATGTCAATATGGATGTGATTCAGTTCCTGTAGTGGTACATCAACTTGTTCATTGGATAGAGATGGCACATTTAGAGTATCAGTAATTTAATTGTTTGCAGATAGACTAAGGACTGTGTGATTTTTAACATCTTCTTTCCCATCATCCATCACTAGACTATTATCATTGAAACAGAAGACGGGGAATAAAGGACTAAAACCTGTTTTGTATTTTTAGCTATCTCCAAGAGTTGCCATGGCCAACATATTCATCACCTGATGGTTGGTTTGCTGGCAATCAGTTTTTCGTTACTTACTTTCCTCAAGTGGTTCTCAGACAGCAGACATAGCCTGTCACCAGAACCATATTCAAACCTTTTCATCTTTGTTAAACTTCTCAGAACTTATGCTCAGTTGGCATAGACTTTGAGAACTTGGAGTTATTTCCATGCCAAGATGAGGCACCAGAGCAAGACTTTTGTGGAGGAACTCATCAAATAACTCGTCAGATAAATGTGAAACAAGAAAATATAGAACATGTGTTCACGAGCTTCAGTGTAGTTTTGCTCTATGACCTGTTTTTTAACTGGAGCCATGTTTATACTTGGCCAGGAAAATGGACTGAATGGATCTTTTCATGGTGCCTCATTGTGTTTCGTTGCAGCATCCACATGGATTATTAGGACTACAGTGTGAGACTCATGAACACTATGCTAAAATTTTCAGACTGCTTGTGTTGAGTAGGCAGAAGGCTTAGTTTAAGTCTCAATTCCACTACTTACTGCCTACTTACTGCCTTGATGATCCTTAGTAGCTTAACTTCTCTGGGCTTTGGCTAACTTGTATGTAAAATGGGAGAATACCTCTCCTGCTTAATTCACAGGGGTATGATGAAGATCAAATAAAAAATATGTGTGTAAGCACCAATTTCACTATAAATCATCATTGACAGAGCATTTGTTGTACATGCAAATTACTATTACTTATAGAAATAATAACAATAAGGATAAAATGTCATGTAACTTTTATAGTCTGATATCACAAAAAAGAAATAGCATCTACTCTTAACTATTAAATAGAAAAATAAACAATAGTAGTTAATGGAAAATGAAAGATAAAATAATTCATTTATTTTTGTGTTTTTTCCCTTGCATTTATACAGCAATAAATTTATATCTTGGAAATCCTCCTCAAACAAAGTATGAAAGATATGGTGTCAATAAGATGCTAGGCACCTACTGTTTTCCTGGCCACTTTCCTTTAACCAACAGTTCCTTTGACAGTCTTTCAGATGGTAAGCCTTTCCTAGAGCTGGGAAGGTGCTTTAATCTATGGTTTCAGAAGGGTGGAATAAATAGAAAATATGGAGAAAACAATTAATTAAATTCATTAAATTTGAAGGATAAATGGGGCCTTCAGTATTACTATTGAGCTCTTCTTTTTATAGGTGAGAGTACTGAGATCCAGAAAAGTAAAATGACTTGTCTCCATTGAGTGTCATGACCAGATAGTACATGGATTTCTGACTTTTAGGTCAGTGATGATTCCACAATACCAGGAGCAGTCACATATTTTTTCCAGTAGTAGACTGCATAATCAGCAATCTAAGTGCCTATAAGTGGGCTCTGTTCTCTCTCTCTCTCTCTCTCTCTCTCTCTCTCTTTCTCTCTCTCTCCCTCTCCCCTACCCCTCTCAACAGTTGCTATCTGAAATAGGCTTGTAAACATGATATTTATGTCATTCACCTCTACCACAATAACATAGATCAGGTGATCAGGGACTTCTAGCCTATTTGTTCATGTTATGTTAATGTCTCTAAATAGTTAAAAAGAAACTTTCTGTACTAAAATTTTTCAATGGTCTACTCCTAGATGTCTGTGGAACCCCAAATCAATACACTTTCTAACATTTTCAGAATGTTTTAAAAAAAATCATCAACTCAGTTGACTATTGCTAAGAAATTAAATGACCTAATCACTTTATAATGATTAATTATATGTTGGAAGGTGACTATTAAATGCTAATTGTCAATTTTTCCATCTATAAAATGAGGCAGACTAGACTGAGATTCTTAACTTGCAGTCTATGAAGTTTTCTTTTCAATATTTTGATAGTTTTTCAATATAGTTGGTTTCCTTTGCAATCCTATGTATTTTATTTTATGCTCTTAAAAATCTTCTTCTGAGTAGGGGTACATAGGTTTCATCATACTGCCAAAAGGATCTATGACCCACAGAAGATGAGAATCTCAGGACTCAATGATGTTGTGAGGGCCCTTCCAGTTCAAAATGTATGTTCCCCAAATCCTTTGACTTTTTGTTTTAATTAGATTAAAAAGTAATTTCAGAGCAAGATAAAAAGTGCCTCCTCCACTTCCTTACCCCAACTAGTGAAACTTTAGGAACCATAAAACCTAGTAAGGATAGTTGTGGCTGTTTTTTACATTTAAAAAAGGTGCATTCTGTCATTGCCTCAGGAGTTTGGCACCCAGCTCAGAGCTAAGCTTCATTTTAGAGATCAAAGAATTGAGAAAGCTTAGTTCATAGGTTTTATTCCTGGAAAGAAAAATAAGGTGATTTGAGTGAAGGGATACTGTTCCAAGAAACCATCAAAATCCCAAAGCTTGTCCTAAAATCAGCATATGGTCACATGGCCAATTTCAACAATTGGGGGGGAAACAGGATGGAGCTATCCTATGCCACTAAAAGGCTTAGCATACTAATGGCCCTTTGACACTATCAACCATTCAGCTACAGGACTCTGTGTTGCTGAATAATAGAGGACTCAACCCCAACAGGAAGCACTGGTGAGGCCAAAATGACATTAATTCCCTGTCAGATAAAACTTAGGTATTGTCTTGGATTCCCTCATGTATGAAAAGGTTTATCCTACTCATAAAGTTTAAATAATTTCGTTTTACCTGATGGTTACTCTCTTATTTTGAATTAATGATTTCTAATACATTAAAGTTGACATTTTTGGCATATGTCTTTGTTTTGTAAATAGATTGCAAAGGTCATACTCTGGCTGTCTGCCCCAGGACAAAATATTTTGGGAACTTTTCTGTGGGTAAGGATCGCAAATAAAGTCAATCATCAGATGCCAAGAGATTCTGTCTCACTGCTTACGAGCCAATAGCAGAGAGAAGATAATTCTCCAAGAGTTTGGGCAAAGTGAGACATAATCTGCTTTTGATTTACTTTTTCTCTGCCTTTCCATTGTCTGAGCTGGCATTTTAGGTTTCTTTTTGTAAAACCTTTTCAGAGGAAAGTCACTCCGCCAAATTAACCAATAATGGTCTAAATAAACTTGTAAGAAACATAGAAAAAAAGGTTTTTACATTTTAAAAAACTGATTTCTAAATGATCTAATTGATCCATGGGTTGTCAAAAAAAGACTTTTCCCTTGTAAGCTACAGGGGGTTGTGTGCTTCTTACCTTTTCTCTTTCTGTCTGCAGAGCTTTGTTAAATTAGTCTTGCAAGTCTCTTGAGTGGTCAGGTTGTACAATCTTACAATCTTTTTTGGCGGATACTTATTATTACTTTCAACATTAACCATAGCATGTATACCTTACGCTGCCCAATTAACTTTTCTTTGAGTCATATTTTCAAAAGGGAAATAGTCATTTTAGGCAGATTATCTCTTATTAGATGAAAGAAGGAAAAACAGGCTCAAATCAGGGAGACTTCATCAAAAAAGACTTTTAATCCCCATTGTGTCTGTGTATTCTTCCCATCAGTTCAGAGAATGTGATAAATATCTCTTTGAAACGACCATTCCCACTTTTTTTTTTCAGGTTCCAACACTTAAATGTAGCAGAAAAAACAGGGCACTCTGATATAGTAGTTTTCATCGCAAAGTTGCTTTGGGGAGGGGTGGTAAGGTTGACAAAATATTAATAATGCTACTTTCTTTTCTTATGACAGCAATTGCAAGAGCATCAGAAGTTGGTGTTCATTGGAGCATTTCCAATATAAAATGTATTCCTTGAATCATCAGGTTAAGGTAGACTCTCCTGAAAGGAAAAATGTTATTGTAGAGTTTTCTTGAACAGCAACTTTGTAACAATGGTGTTTTTTTAAAATGTTTTTCATAACTTCTCAGGGTTCTCAACAATTTGCAAAAGATTAATTTTAAAATTGTATTTTTTCTGTCCAGATTCTTTCCCCAAGTTTCCATGTGGTTTTACTTTAATGCTCATTAACCTTAATTATTCTTTGCTCCTTTTTATTGAAGCGTTTCTGGGAGAGTGTGGGAGGGTTCTCAGATGCTCCTTTTGTTTTGTTTTCTATCTGAAAGGGAGCATGAATGAAAGTCATGGATATATTTAGAATTCTGCAAATGTTACTCAGTAAAGGTGTTAGAAGAGAACAAGTCAGATATCTACAGGATAAGACAGCTGCCTGAGTAGGAATAACTATTTTTTAAATTTGCTTTGCAAATTCTGGGGAAAAAACCCATCATTTGTTCTTACAAAATGTTGATTTGTAGATGATTAGTACCAATATTTGTGGCAGCTGTAAAAATTTCAACTTTAAAAAATAGGAAAATTCTAATATCCACATAGGACTAATAGGATCAAACAAACTGGAAAAAAAAATCAGGAATTCTCAGCTGAATGCCTAATTTTCTCTTTGGTGTGCTAGAAAAATTACTTAGGACAGAAAGAATTGGCTATGGAGGTTTTGTGACATATGAAATGTTTTAGATAAGATTTGAATATAACCGAGTCAGTTTGAAAAAGTCTTATTCACAATATATACACGTATATACACATATGTGTATATACACACAAATGTCTATGTGTGTACATATATATGTACACATACACATATGCCTATTTTTAATATATTGTATACAAGTGAAAACTGTGTTCCTAGGTATAATGGTACCTTCAGCAGCTGAAGAATTTCTGCATTTAGAATTCCATTATCTAACAGTAAAAAATCTTAATCAACCACAAGGGAAACGATCAACTTTGTGTGTCTACAGAGAGCCCAGTGATTATAACACCATGTATTCAGAAGTGATAACTTACAACATGAAAATAAGCAACAAATTTTCTTTCCTCCCAACCATTCTCAGCTCTGTTAATAATATCCTAAACCAACACTATAACCATTTTTCCAGGAACTGGTAGTCTTAAAAAATATTCATAGGAAGGTAGAATTTCTGCCTTGCTTCTAATTTTGTAGTAGTTCATATGTCACATCATTAGATCCCAATTGAGGACTTCTTTACCCAGATCCTCCTTTGCCTGAATGCCCCAAAAGTTTGAAGTGATACCTTTTGAATGTGGAAGGTCTGGAACAAGAGAATGGATTCAATAGAAATCCAAATTGGTGACTGAATAGTATTCCAAAGCTATTGTGCTACTAAGTCACATGTGGGGAGATGATAACAGGGTATTATGGTCTTTCTTAAATGTCTCATCTGCATACCAACCTCATGGGATCTGAAGATTTATCACAAAGTTCCAACATGAGAATTATAAGGATTCCTTCTAGAAAGATTCTCTCATTTGATTATTTATATCACCTGAAGAATGAAGAAGAGAACTCTTACACCTGACTCTCCAAAGAAAGATATTTAGTCTTTTGTTGCATGTAGTTTAATAATCACAGTCAGAATTTAAAACTTTCCCTGCTTAGGCCGTTGTCACCAGCAGGTTCTCATTTCCTTATGTACTCCCATCAATGGATCTCTTTAAAAAATCGAATCCAAGCAGGTTCTTCGCATAGACCACTGTCGCTTTCTTTAATCCAAATATGTCCCAGAACAGTAAATGTTCCACTAAGCTCTAGAGAAATAATGCGGCATCCTGGCTCTTAACTCTCAGTATGACCTCACAACTTCATCAGTAATCCCCTCCCCTCCCCCCTACCCAGTTATTCTGACTCCTTTCTAAGGATTCTTATTTGCAAGGAGTTAGTTACTCCTATGAAAGTCTCTTTAAGGAAACTGTATACTCATTGTCTGCATAATCTGATGAAGTTAAAGGCTTTGAGGATCTCGGTCTATAAAAGACGAATAGGGTCTTTTGACTGCAATTGTCTTAATCCTTAAGAAGTTTTGTGTGCTATGAATGGGAAAACCATCATTTCTTCTAGGACTTCCTGAGACTTTGGATCTTTAAGAGATGTTAAGATACTTTTCCTGTTCAGTGTTATTGAGTAATGTATTGAATAGATGGAGCTAATAAGTATAAAGTCAGCATATTTCAAGTAAACTATTAAAAATCAGTACCTACAGGATAATTTTATGCATTCATATTAAAAATTGAAAATGAAAAAATAACCAATCATTGTTTCCTAGATTGTATAAATTATTGAACAGAGTATTAGTTATTAGAAACAGAATATTACATATTGTATCATGAAAGAGAATCATTATTTTCATTATACTTCTTTTGTTTGCCAAGATGCAGTTTAACAAAATTTCATTCTTTCCTCTTCTCTCATAAATTGTATTGGGCCCTGTGTAGTCAAATTAAAATGGGTGTCAGAGGTGTAGTATATCTTTTGTTTCCTAATCATCCTCAAATAAAAATGTTTTAACAATCTAATTTTTCTATCCAATTATTTAGTCTCTTATAATTTTAAAATGTAATTGAAAGAGTAATTAAGGTAGAAAATCAGGTAGGTAAATTGTGAATTTCCTTCTGTAAAATCTCTTTAGAATTAGGGGAAATTTGAATAAATTTATAATCCAATTTGCTTTTAGGCTGCAAGATAAGTTAAATAACATCTTAAAATCCCTTCCAGCCACCTTTGTGAGTGAATTCTCCTAGCAGCACTTATTTATCTTATTCTTCTCTTAGTAAAATTCCAGAACACATCATGAAAGAGATGAGTCATGAGCACTTGGAAAGAGTGCTGATAATCACTACAAACTCACATTGATTTTTCAAGAATGTCATATCAAATCAACTTTGATTAAGTTTAATTGGGAATAAAGAGTTAGCCTGAAAACTAAGAAGACCTAGGTTCAAGTCCTATTTCTGACACATACTGGTTGCACGGCCATGGGCAAGTCACTTAACCCGTCAGAGATCTAGGCAACTCTATAAGATGATAAGTTGCCAAAAAAAAAAAAAAAGGACTCACTTGAGTAAAATCATAGATCCGTTTCTTATTCCTATATACCACAATCTGTGATTCCTGGAGTCAAGAAAACCTGAATTCAAATTCAATCTCAGACACTTACAAGCTGTGTGACCCTGGGCAAGTCACTTCACCCTGTTGCCTCAGTTTCTTCATCTGTAAAATGAACTGGAGAAGGAGATGGCAAATCACTCCAATATCTTTGCTAAGAAAACCCAAAATGGAATTATGAACTGTCAGACATGAATAAAAACTGACTGAACAGCATATATATGTTTATCTGTCTCTGTTTTTCTACACATATGTATATATGTACATATATATTATATGTTAGATTTCAGCAAGGTGTTTGAAAAAGTCACATAACATTCTTGTGGACAAGATGGAAAGATGTAGATTAGATGAAAATACATATATATGATTTGAGAAATGGCTAAATAATCAAGCTCAAGGAGGGATGCTTAAGGAATCAATATTGATTCAATTTTGGACCTTGCTAAAGTGGGAATTTGTTTTGTTTGACTATGAATATTTGCTGCAAAGTTAATTAGTTTGTTTGTTTTCTAGTAGGAAAGAGAGGGGTTAAGATGCAAAAGGAGATTATGGCTGGGTTCCCAAAGGGAAAAAAAGGGATCATTGAAGTAACTTTTAATGCACAAAATAAGAAAAAGAAGGACAGAAAGAATTACAAACAGGAAAGTTGCATATTAAATTAATTCTATACTTAAAATGAAAAGTAAGCTGTATGTAATAGAGATTCGTAGTTTTATATGCACTCTCCCCCCTTTTTTTTTTGTTCAGCTGTGTATATGGGAGTGTTCATTTTATTTGTTGCATCAAGATTTTAAAAAGGGGAAAAAATGAATCAGTGTTGCTGGTACTTGGGCATATGTGTTCAATATATTTATCAGTGATTTATTTATGAGTTAGGTGAAGGCACTGATGACATATTTATCAAAAGTGGATAAAGAGTATGAGCAAATAGTTCCCAAAAGAAAAATTACAAATTATTAACAATCATATCAAAGTTTCCAAATTACTAATAATCAGAGAAATCTATAACAAAACAATTCTGAGATTTCACTCTATATCCAGAAATTGAAAAAGATGACCAAGAAACAGAAAGTTTAAACTAGAATAGCAATGGAAAGACACATTAATACACTGTTGGTGAAACTGTGATTTGGTTTGACCATTCTAGAAAATAATTTGAAATGATGCTTTAAAAGGTGATTAAGAGGATTGTCCTTTTCACTCAGAGATTCCACTGTAATATATATGGGTATATACATATATATGCACACATGCTCTCTCTCTCTCTCTTTCTTTCTCTCTCTCTCTCTCTCTCTCTCTCTCTCTCTCTCTCTCTCTCTCACACACACACACACACACACACACACACACACCCCAAGGAAGCCAAAGACAGAAAGTTCTCCTATATGCCTAAGTATTCTGCAGCATTTTATGTGGTAGCAAAGAATTGGAAATAATGTGGGTACATATTTAGAGAATGGATAAAGAAATTATGATGTGTTAATATAATGCAGTCTTCTTGAGGTACAAGAAAGAATTCAGAAAAACTTTAGGAAGGCTTGTATGCTGTGGTGCAGAATGTGAGTAAGAAGAACCAGGAAAATAATACGCATAATTATATGAATGAAAAGAACAATACAATGAAATAGAATGTTTTACAACTGTAATGACCAAGTTGAATCCCAGAGAAGAACCGAGAAAATGCATTTCCCTCTTCTTTCTGAAAGTGAGAAATTATAGGCAGAGAGGATTGTATATGCCACCACACAAGGTCAATGTGTTGATTGGTTTGATTTATTTTTTAAAACCTTTTTTTTAAAAAATAGACTTCGTTAAAAGGGCTATCTCACTAGGTGGAGTGAAGAGGGATTTTTGGACATAAATATGATATAAATGTAAAGGACATTAAAAATAAAAATAAGACTTTCAATGATATACTTTTCAAAGTTGTAGCTGCCATAAAGCTGGGAGGGAAAGCTGATATATAGATGTATATAGATATAGATATAGATATATATATATAGATGAAATGGTTATAATCTGAAAGGATTAGGATGCCTGAAGATCTCAACAGATTGAAAACGAGCCAAATCTAAGTTCTACATTTTTGGGTTGTTATTGAAAAAACGTCATGCAGGGACTGGATGGGGGAAAGACATGACTAGGCAACTGTTTCTGTGAAAAAAGAAAACACACAAGTTTTAATGGACTCCAATCTGAATGTGGTAGCAGAATGCCAAAACACCAAAACCAAAATAAAACAGTGTCAGTTTAATCTACATCCATAGAATCACGTTGACAACAATGAAGGAGGTGATGATTCCACCATGCTCCGCCCTAGTCAGATCACTTCTGGAGTATTACGTTTGGTTATTGGAGCCACATTTTAGAAGACATGCTAACAAATTGGGATGTGTCCAGAGGAAGGAAACATTATTATCATTAACTGATGGAATTGGAAAACTTTATCCTGCAGAGAAGAATTACGGAGGATTAAGAGTTGTTTCCTTAAATTCATCATCCCATTCTTACATTTTCATGCTATTGCATTATTTCCACTGTTAGAATATTTGTTCTTTTTCTCTGCTACTAATAATTCTTGTCTTCCTTCAAGGTCCAGATGAGGTTCAACCTCTTCTATGAAGGCTTCCTTTATCCTACAAATGTGCCTTGTTGTCTAGCCCTCTTGCAAAATGAAGACTAGGTAGTTTGGGGAGGGTATGCACTGGGGAGGGGAGAGGGATCTAGAAAGACTTTTTATAGGAGGCAGCACTTGAGCTGAGTATTGAAGGAAATCAAAGATTCCTAGAGGGGTGGAGAGAACATTCCAGGTAAAGAAAACAGCCAGTGCAAAGGTATGGAGAGAAGAGGTAAGGCATCACATGGAACAACGAGCAGGTCAGTATGGGTAGATTACAGAGTAGGTGGAAAGGAAGAATGTGTAAGAAGAATGGAAGGATAGGAAAGGGCTATATTTCAAAGAGATGTGTCAAATTGAGGAATGTATATATGTGATTCCAGAGGTAATGCGGAACTCATGGATTTTATTGAATAGGATAGTGGCATTATCAGAACTCTACTTCAGGAAAATCATTTTGGTAGCCAGGAAGAGGTTGAATTGGAATGAGGAGATGCTTGGGGGAGGGAGGGAGGACTGCCTTATTAGGTAGTGAGTTTCGTTGAATGACCATTTGTTTGGGATTTTTTGGAGGGAATTCCTGTTTTGGGTATGGGTTACAACCAATAACCTCTGAGGTCCTTCAAACTCTGAGATTTTCTAATCTTTGAGTTTATAAAAACTCCTCAAATTTAGGTCTTCTCAGTCAAAACAATCCTCAATGTTTACTTTGCTTTGACTATGTAGACAAAGTATATCTTAATAATTTCAAGATCAATAAAACTCAAGTCATTTATGTCTTCAATTGCTTCTTTTTCTTAAATTTCAATCCACATTTCCAATAAATTGAATATAATGAGTTGCATTAGATTCCCAAACCCCTTGAATCTTTTTCATGGAAAAAATGAAAAGCCTTTTTGTCTTCTTGAAATTCATATGAGTTTATTACATGAGCATATTCCAATATATGTGAACATTTAGATTTTTGAATCTGAAAGTTTATAATAGGATAAGACAAGTATCCTATTCTGATTTTTTTAAAAAATCACAGTATTTGTAAAATTTACTGCAAACCCATTTCATAAAACAAATTAAAAGTTCCAAATGTTACATTTTGGCAAAATTTGACAAAGAAAGAATAGTTATTCACTGTCTATCTACCCCAGCAAAGGTCCACATTAAGAAGTTTTCTTCTTTTCTAAATTGTTCACGTTCTTTGATCATTTCTGCATTGGGAGAGAGTAGATACACCTAAGTTCCTTATAGTTTCTGGCAAGTTGTTATACCTTTCCTACAAAAAAGTGCTCCCAATAACCTGGAGAGACTTATATAAACTGATGCTGAGTGAGGAGAGCAGAACCAGGAGAACATTGTACACTGTTAAAGGCACATCGTTATCTGTGATGACTGACTTTGATAGACTGGGCTCATCTTAGCAAGGCGAGGTTATAAAACAACTCCAAAGGCCTCACCATGGAAAAGGTTATCCACATCCAGAGAAAGATTTGAGGAGTCTGAATGCAGATTGAAGCAAACTACTTGCTCTCTCTCTTTTTCATTTTGTTTTGGTTTGTTTCTTCTTCCTTGTTGTTCATTCATTGACTATAATTCTTCTTTACAACTCGACTAATGTTTAATGTGAGTGTATATGTTAAACCTATATTGGATTGCATGCCACCATGGGGGTTAAGGTGGGGGTTGGGAAGAAAATTTGGAACTCAAAAACTTGTGGAACTGAATATTGTAAACTAATAGTAAACAAATAAAAGGAAAAGGAAAAAAAGTGCTCCTAATTTGTTTATTTTCTTTTCTTTTTAAAGAGATTTTTTTTTTGCTGTACAAAATAATTTATGTTTTTGCCCACTGATTTTTGTCATCAGCGATATGTTCTATTTAATTGATTTAAATATCTTGTCTCCATAGTGGAAATGAATATATCACTCCTTTTTATTCCCATTTTAAAAGAACATATATGTTTATATGTGTGTATGTATATGTATGCATGCATGTATGCATAGTCAGATTATTGATCCATTTGGTATTTATTGTGATGCATGGCTTGAGGTATGGATCTAAACTTTTGTTTTTTGGCCACGTAGCTACATAGTTTTCCCAGCAGGCTATTTTTTTTAACCAAATAATGAGTTATTTGCTTTTTCAATTTTTAAAAGGTGGGTTTATTAAATATTAAGCTTTTTTATTCATTGGATTCTATTTTCACATAGAAACATTTAAGATGCGGTTATATAATATTTATCTATGTTTTCGTTTTTATGAAACATGCATGCATGGCACTTTGAGAAGCACAGTAAATTTTCAAAGAGTATGGTCCAGTGGATGTGGTACTGGACGTAGAGTCAGAAAAACCTGGGTTTAAACATTTTTTCCTCATTCTTCCCTAGACTGGATATACACACACATAATTCCATAACCACTTCTCTATAAAGAGTTATTTTCCATCAAATATATGAAGCCAAATGGTAAAAGAAACTGATTGTCAGCCTCATTTTAAAACTTCTAGAACTTACAGAAAAGCCTTCATTCAAATTGCTGTATTGAATTACTCTAATTGATTTCAGGAGTAGTGACAAGTTGGGATCCCCTTTGTAGGGTTGATTTATCTAGCTGTGGTATGGCCAGGATCTCTAGTACAATGAGATTATCACCTTATTGTTGGAAACTAGGCCTCTCTTAATGTAGGTCAAGATTGAGTTAACTTTTTTGACTGCCATGTTGTAATAGTATCTCATATTGAGTTTGTGTCTACTACAACTCCCAGATCTTTTTCAGATTAACTTCTATTTAACCATATCTACCCCACATTTTATTTGTGAAGTGATTTTTGAACCCAAGTGAAAGTCGAGTATGAATGTAAGTTTCTCTTATCCTTTAAAATGCAGACCTATTAGATTCAGCCCAATGTTCTAGGCTGCCAAGATCAGATGTTTTAGGATCTCAACTTTGTCATCTATTGTATCCTTTTGATTTATTATTGTTATATTTTGGCATCTGAAAATTTGATAAGATTGCTATCTTTATCCAAGTCATAGGACCAAGGACAAATCCACAAGTTAGTCAATTGGTGTAATGGTAATTAATTTAAATTTGAAGACCCCTTTTTGTTATGTCAAGTAAGCAGGTACTTAGCCCTTAGTAACTAATCAAACCTCTGTGAAAGAAACAGAAGGTGTGAACTCTGTCTCCTGTTGCTGAAGTAACAGGAAGGGGTTGGCTGAAACAGGAAGCCAATGCTGTGTGTGTATATAAGAAAAACCCCAGAGAGAGTCAGTCAGAATTTTCTGACAAGATTCTGGTGGAAGAAGCTATTCAGCTGAGAGATCTGGTGAAGGCCAGTGTTGCTGCTGCCACCTGGAAGGCTGAGATTTCTTCTGCATCCTAGGGCCAGCCAAACTGCCTGAGAACTGAGCAAGCATGACTGGGATGCTAAGACTTTGTTTGTTCGTGGCTTTGTTGATCCTTGAATTCCTGAGAATAGAAATTGTGAAGGTTTTGAGATGCACTGGATCCTGTGAACTTCAGTGTGTAGCAGGAACTGCCTGGAGGACTGGACAAGGACCTGGGAGCTGTCTGCCTCTGAATCCAGGTGGCTCTTTGGTAGATTCAGGTAGGAGCTGGTACCATGGAAGGGGATCCAGGGAATCTGAGAAGCTACCCTGAGTCAAGATGAAGAAAAGATCTCTCCTTGGATATTGAATGCTATGATGATAACATGGTTTACTAGTGACCTAGGGGTTGTACTTAGTGATTAATGATACTTAGTAATTGTGAATCTGAATAAGTGACTGATTGAGTTAACTGGTGGAGGATTTGTGTATTTTCTAATGATTGTATTTAGTGATTAGTGATACTTAGTAAGTGATTGCTCAGTAAGTGACTGATTAAGTTAACCTAGTTGCCCCATGAATGGAAGACTGACTTGTATTCTGAGATGATTGAATGACTAAGTAAGGAGGCAAACCTCCTTAGGGATACCAGATGATTGTTCTTTTGATCTTTGTTCTAAATGCTGTGACCACTTTGGTGAAAACTATGTGGCCATTTTAATGATAAGCTGTTGTGAACACTAATTTTGATTTTCTGTGATAAGAGGTAATGTTGTGAATACTGTATCTTGATTTGTTGTGAATGTTTTCCCTTGATTTGTTCTTGAATAAATAGTGTTCACTATACTGTGTAATCAGAACCTTAAAAGCTGTTCACGGTAGCATTCTTTTGGGAAGTTGCTTGTGCATGGTATTATAATTGGATGCCTATTTGCAGGGTGACCTGAGACCATTAATATCCATTCTGCTCTTGATTCTAAATCCATCTAATTATACTACCATATAGCTCACATCTCTCCATCTTTTCCTCTTTTCCTTTTTCCAAGGATGCCACAAGATACATTACCTTTGCTAAAATTAAGGCTTTGATAGCTACAGAATTCCTGAGATTTAGTAATCCTGTTTAAAAGAAAAGATGTTAGTCTGACATGACCTGTTCTTGATGAAACCCTACTGGTCCACTGTGATCATTTCCTTTTCTACATATTCGTTATCACATCCTGTTCTTCTGTCTTTTAAATATTTTCCTTATTAAGAACTTAACAAATGTTAACAAATAGAAACATCTCACAATTTAAAAAAAGAAAAAAAATTTGAATCTGAAAACTTCTGTTAAGATTAAGATTAAAATTAAGTACATGTGCTTTAAGTTAAATTTAATGTAGTAGCAAAATTGTCCCAATTGTCTGTCCTCTTCAAAATTTTTCTTCTCTCTTGTGTATTTTTAATGCTCCATTGATACTTTTTTTCCATTTCTTCTTCTTTTTGTATGACCATGCCTGTATAACAAATGCTCTCCCATCCAAGAATACATCCCTTGTAATCTATTAGTATATAATCAAGCTAAACAAATCAGAACGTTAGCTGTCTCTGTAAATGTATGTCCCATTCTGTACTTGTAGCCCATCATCTCTCTTTCATGAATTAAGAAGCATATTTCATCAACCTTTTCAAGGCATGTGTCTTCCTTTCATTAATATCTTAAGCCTTACTCATTAGAGAAGGGTGGGTCCCAGGGCCAATTTCTTCAGGTAGGGAGGGAATGATGAGAACAAGACTAGAGTTGTTTGGTTAGAATGCTTTATTCATTCACCTAAGAAAAGCCTTTTTGTTCTCCACTTACCATCCACTTTTCCAAGAAGTCTGGAAAGGTCTTTAGAGAAAAATATATTTTCTTGATCTTTCTAAAGAAAATGAAAAGGAGATTTAAAAAATATTTTTCTTCTTGTAATTGATCACTACATTGTTCAGAATTCTGAAGATATTCAGAGTTGTTTTGATGTGTAGTTGTTGTTGTTGGTCTTTGTTCTCAAAGAAGGTAAATGACATCAGGAGGGTGATGTCTTGGCTTGTGTGTGAATTGGATATGAGTGGGGTATAACTGTGCAAAGTCATCAGCCTCACTTTTTTCTCAAGGCATTGAAGTCCAGTGGCAAGATAAAGGTCAAAATGACTGGCAATGGTCCAAGATGCAGTGGGTGACCTTGGCCTTCTTAAATTAACATCTTTCCCAGATCTCAGTTTGTCTGAGGCCATGCCAGTCCAGTGACTTAGGGCTTGGTAAGAGTTGAGGCAAAAGATGGAGCAATTTACTGCAACAAAGATATTAATTGCAATTTATACTCATTCTAAACCATTAAAAATCTAAACAAATGAGCCACAGAGGCTTGGGCTAGGACTATTATTGGACATTCAATGAAAAACAGAGTCATTCAAGTTTTAAGATGGAGTCAAGTAGCTCCATTTAAAATACAATGGGCTTTTAAAAACCTGCTTTTTCAGAGCAATATTTCAAGAAATTAAAAATGAAAACCACACACAACAAAAAAGTGAATTGTCCTGGCTTTTTTTTGGGGGGGGGGAAGGGAAAGGAGAAGGAAAAAAAAGAGGAGGAAGAAGAAAAGAAAAGAAAGAAAGGAAAGAAGGGGGAGAGAGAGAGAAAGAGAGAGAGAGAGAGAGACAGAGGGAGAGACAGAGAGAGAGAGAGAGACAGAGAGAGACAGAGAGAGAGAGACAGAGAGAGACAGAGAGAGACAGAGACAGAGAGAGAGAATAATAGCATACCGTTGGCAGATAGCTGAATTGGCAAGTTGGATCCCCAGAGGGCAGTAACTACTACTCTCAGATAACATGGTAAAGGCAGCTAATACAAAACATTCTCCTAAGAACCTAGTTCACTCATTCCCACGAATATAGCCTCCAGGGGAGAAATAAGCTTAAACTTAGACCACCAAATTGTAGTGAGGCACACATTTAAGAAATATGTGTGACAAGGTTTAATGTACTTGAAGTCCTTCTCTCTGTGTAGGATACTAAGCAGAATCTTCATTGTTGTTTTTCTTGGTCCTTTGTTCTCAAAGAGGACCAATGACATCAGGAAGGTGGTGTCTTGACTTGTGAATTGGATATGAGTGGGGCAGAACCTTGCAAAGTCATCTGCCTCTCTCTATCCTCCAGAGTCATCAAAGTCCAGTGGTAAGACAAAGGTCAAGATGAAGATGATTGCTGATGGTCCAGGGGTGGGGAACCTGTGGCTTCTTAGCCACGTATGCCCTTGAAGTCACAGGTTCCTCATCTCTAACCCAGGATATTATTGGGGTTATCACACAAATTGGTCTCCTGCTTTTGCTCTGCATCAGTTCATGCAAATCTTCTAAAGTTTCTCTTAATTAATGATATTTATCATTTCTTATGGTAAAATAATATTACATTAACATATCAGAATTCATTTGTCCACTCAGTTTACAGCTTTTTTTCCCACAAGAAACAGATTATATACACATATACAAACACACTCATATGTCTACATCCATCTCTTTACATATGTCCTATCCCCTTATTTCTGGTCAATTTGAGGTATACTACTAGAAGTGGAATTGCTAGATTAAAGGGTGTGCAGAGTTTAGTGACTTACCCATCTTTTGAAGAATTAGCTCACTTTAACTTACTCTTTCCCTGATTTCTTTGGTTCAGATATATCTTGCCCTATACTGATCTCCTATAACCCATGAAGTCTGTCATAATGTATGCTATCTTATATTGTTTTCTAATTGTTTCATGTGCACGTGTCTTTTTTTAATCCAATGAAACTGTATGTTCCTTGAGGAGAACTTTTATTTCTTTATTTTATTTTATTTATCCTAGCAGAATGATGGGCTCATAGTCTTTGATAATTTAAATTGAATTCAACTAATATCTGCATTAACTCATTTTGAAAATCAAGATAGCCAATACAGTGACTCCAGGCTGGTCATTCTGGTCACATGAGCATTTCTGAGGAAAGAATAAGAAAGAATAACATCAGGTTATATATTCATTTCTAGTACTGGTTGATTTCAAGAATATGTGAAATTTTCTTTTGCAGTTTTCATAATCCTTTAACATCTATCTACTATACAGCTCCTTTCCCCTTTTTCCCCTCCTGAATTGTTTTCATATTGTCATTCTGCTGGCTAAACTATCGTTGAGCTATTCATTCCTTTAATTCATTAAAATCCAAATCTTAGCTTGGAATTGTTTCTTTACATCTGCCAAGGAATTCAATTCAAAAAACTTTCATTTGTCCAAATCAATGGCTTACTTCAGCAGTTCTATTTCCCATAGTGCTTCCGGTCCCAAAGGAATTGATTTAAACTAAGATTTCTTAGTAGCTTCAAAGAATGATCCAAGCTTGGACTTTTCTGAATGAATCCAGGCAAGAAGGGACTGTGATTTAATAGGTCAAACAAGTTTAAGTCAGTTCTTTATGCTGTGGAGTGGAGCATTGGGTGTCTGACTCCATTTAATAATGAGGCATATCATTAAACAGGGACCCACTATACTGATGATAATGGGGTAATCAAATGGAGAAGATGAGCCTCCATAGTCTTACGTAAGGCATTTTCCTTGTACACAAAATGAGTAAAAAAAAAATTCTACTGTCTCTAATCTTCTTGGTCAGGACTGATGATATATAAAATGAGGATCTATAGTTTCCCTTTCTCTCCCTGTGTGTGTGTCTCTCTGTCTCTTTCCCTGTGCCTGTCTCTCCCTTTCTTTCCCCCACCTTCTCTCTCCTCTCCACTTGAATTGCAGCATGCTTAGATTTTGAAGAAGGCTGTTACATCTCATAAACTATCATCTCTCAACAGCAACAAAAAAACAGTCTTCTAAAATCAGAGTCTTATCTAGATAAAATATGTAAATCAAAGCTGGAACTACATCTTTAAAGTCTTCTTTGCTTTTCTTTACATGTTTAACACTACATTTGATTGTAGTCAAATCATATTCATTTTTCAAGCCATCATAATAAGGGATGAGGTAACTTGTTTAGATATGTGAATAATACTTTTCTTTGCTCTTACCTACAACCTTCACTCATTTTAAGGGAAAGAAAAGTCTGATCAAGTAATTACTGATGAAGTTTTGAGATGATATTTTGGGACTTTGTTTTTATTTTTATTACTGATTTTTCTTGCATCTTGTCTTTCACTACAAACTGGAGTAGGAATACTCAAGTACTAAGAAGAAAGGCCAATTCTGGAGTAGAGTAAGAGTTTTATGTATTTCTTGGAATAGAAGTAGAAATAATGGAAAACTAACAATAATTTATGTCTTATTTTTCAGATACTTTTTGATTATTTAGATAAACTTGTTTGCTAAAACATGTGAACTTTATACAAGTTTTCTTACAGCTGTGCAAAGTAATGCTTTTCTTACGTATTTGTAAAGAAGAGGGACTTTGAACTAACAAACTGAAAAATTACAAAAAGCTTCCATTTTTTCAAATGCAAATATCAAATTGAAGAATTAGTCTGATTTTTGTTGTTTGTAATGCTATAGGCTAATTTAACATAGTAAAGAAGTTACATGGTACCATCTTGGGAAGTACCTTGTCCCAAATTCATTGACATCCAATTAAATTCATAAATAGAGAGGTAGTAGTGTTGGAGTTAACAATGAATTTAGACTCAGAAGATTGTGATTCAGGGGCTCACTTTGGAAAGAGTTGTGTGATTTAGCCAGATGAGACTCTGAGAAGCCATTGCCCCCCCCCCCCCCCCCCGATTCCGGGGCTTTGAAAACCCGGATGTTGTTGCTTCCCTCTCTGGCAACTGACTATTTGGATGTGATGGTCAGACAATGGAAGCCTGTCTGCTGATCTGTTTCTTTGTCTGCTTGTAACTTCTGCTTGTAACTGTTTATATTCTCTGAAGTTCAGAGT
>CM053580.1:308363448-308419822 GCA_028627135.1 Pseudochirops cupreus
ATTGAATGACTGTATTTTCCCCTGAAACATTATACTCAATTTTGCTGGGTAGGTGATTCTTGGTTTTAATCCTAGCCCTCTTGATCTCTGGAATGTCATATTCTAGGCCCTTTGGTCTCTTAATGTAGAAGCTGCTAGATCCTGGGTAATCCTGATTGTGTTTCCACAGTATTCAAATTGTTTCTTCTTGGCAGCTTGTAATATTTTCTCCTTGATCTGGGGACTCTTGAACCTGGCTATAACATTCCTAGGAGTTTTCTTTTGGGGATTTTTTTAAAGAGGTGATTGGTGGATTCTTTCAAGTTCTGTTTTGCCCTCTGGTTCTAAAATATCAGGGCAAATTTTCTTGAGAAAATGATGCTTTCTAAGTTCTTTTTTTGATCATGGTTTTCAGGTCGTCCAATAATTTTTAAATTGTCTCTCCTGGATCTGTTTTCCAGGTCAGTGGTTTTTTTCAAGGAGATATTTCACATTGCCCTCTATTTTTTCATTTGTTTGGATCTGTTTCATAGTATCTTGATTTCTCATGAAGTCATTTGCTTCCATTTGCTCCACTCTAATTCTGAAGGAATTATTCTCTTCAGAAAGCTTTTGAGATTCTTTTTCCATCTGGCAAAGTCGACTTTTTAAGGCGTTCTCCTCCTCATTGGCTTTT
This sequence comes from Pseudochirops cupreus, assembly GCA_028627135.1. Taxonomy (NCBI): domain Eukaryota; kingdom Metazoa; phylum Chordata; class Mammalia; order Diprotodontia; family Pseudocheiridae; genus Pseudochirops; species Pseudochirops cupreus. The sequence continues at coordinate 308,364,104 of CM053580.1, forward strand.
TGGGCCTCTTTTGCCATTTGAGTTAATCTATTTTTTAAGGTGTTATTTTCTTCAGTCAGGTTGTTGACTCTCTTTTCATGATTTTCTTGCATCATTCTCATTTCTCTTCCCAATTTTTCCTACACTTCTCTTTTATGGTTTTCAAAATCCTTCTTAAGCTCCTCTATGGCTTGTAATAAGTCTACATTTTTCTTGGAAGCTTTTGGTGCAGGAGTTCTGACTGTGTTGTCTTCCTTCTGTTCCATGCTTTGATCCTTTTTGTCCCCAAAAAAGGAATCTAAAGTTGGATTGCTGAGCTTTCTTTGCTTCCTTTGCCTGCTCTTGTTGCCAGTCAGTTGCTTGACTTTTGGGCTCAGTAGAACTCTGTTTTCAGAGGGGAGTGCTCTGTCTCAAGTTGCTGGGAGTTTTGCAGCTGCTGGAGCTATTAGGAGGCTGCAGTCTCTGCAGCCCCCACCAGCTTTGGCTCACTGAAAATGCACTTCAGGACCACCACCCACGACTGCAATCCCAATCCAGGCAGCTCAAGGCAAGAGCACTTAGCCTCTGAATGATCACTTGGCCTCCCTGCAATCTGCAGACCACGAGCTCTGAAGCAGCCATGTGGAGGCAGCTGCAGGGCCACCGCTTCAGACTGTTTCTAGCTCTAGAGGTAGTTGGCCAGACCCTCTCCCCCAAATTTAACCAAGTTCCACTGACCTTTTCCCTTTGTCCTTGGCTCTTATGGGTTGGTGATTCTGGAAACTGCCACAGCTGCTGGTGATCTGCTCTCCTGAAAGCCCCAGCTGGGGCTTTTCCTGGATGGTCTGGGGCTAAAACCGCATGGGGCTGGGCTGTGCTCCCATTGCGCTGTAATGAGTCCTTTCTGTCCGTCTGCTGGTCTGCCTTCAGTGGGAGCCTTGTTTCTCTGTCATTTTATGAGTTCTGGAGCTCTAAAATTTGTTTAGAGTCATATTTTATAGGTATTTGAGGTGGTTGTGGTGGGAGCCATGGAGTTCTCCTGCTTCTACTTTTATTTTTTTAAAACAGTTTATGTGGTATTGAAATTAACATTCTTTAAATATTTGGTAGAATTCACTTGTACATCCATCTGATGGGATTTTTTTAGGAAGCTGATTTATGACTTGTTCAATTTCTTTTTCTAAAATAGAGTAATTTAAATATTCTAGTTCCTACTCTAGCAACTAGGAAATTTTTTTCTAAATATTCATCTATTTCATTTAGCTTGTCAATTTTATTCATGATTCAGAAATAAAATTCCTAAAAATTGCTTTTGTTTCATCTTCATTGGTTGTGAATTATTCTTTTCCATTTTTTTATACTTGTAAATTTATTTCTCTTTCTTTTTCTTAATCAAATTAGCTAGTAGCTATCTATTTTGTTGAGTTTTTTTCCTCAAAAAAAATCCTGGTTTTATTCAATTATTTGGGTTTTCCCAGCTGCCAGAGCTTTTAGGAGGCTGCTGCAGCCCCCACCAGCTTTGGTTCACTGAAACCGCACCCCAGGACCACCACCCAAGACCACAATCCGGATCCAGGCCGCGTTGCGTGAGAGCACTTGGCCTCTGAACTATGGCTTGGCCCCCCTGCAGTCTACAGGCCCGGAGCTCTGAAGGAGCAACGTGGAGGTGGCTACTGGGCCTCCACTTCTGCCGCTTCTTTGCCCTGCAGGCAGTTTGGCCAGACTTGCTTTCCTCCCCCAATTTCAGCCCAGTTCCACTGACCTTTCACTTAGTCCTCTTTTTCTTATGGCTTGATAATTCTGGAAGCTGCCACAGCTGTTGCAGACCCACTCTCCTGAAGCTCTAGCTGCGGCTCAGCTTGGCTAGCCGCCCCCGGGGCAAAAGCTACCATTTCAGGCTGGGATGGTTTCGGCTCCCGGCACTGAGGTGGTCCCTTCGAGTCGAGCTGCCTTCAGTGGAAAGTATATTTGTGTGTATTTTAGAGCCCTAAAATTTGTTTAGAGTCATATTTTTTGGGTATTTTGATGTGGCTGTGTGGGAGCTACTGTATCTTGCTGCTCCTACTCTGCCATCTTGGCTCCGCCCCTCCTTTTTCACTTTTACAAAATTTTAATACTGGCTTTGCTTTTATTTCTTATACACCACTCATCATTGGAAAATATTGTAACCCATTCTCCCAGTTCTATAGTTTAGTAATTTTCCATGACCTATTTTCCTACCCCAGTTTATCTACACAGAGTCATATCCTTGACCATCATCCACAAGTGTTCTACTTCATATTCTTAAACTCTTAAATTTCTTTATCTCCTCATAATCTTGTATCATTCCATTTTTCCTGTTGTCTTGTAACCCCCTAGTTCTACTCTTCATCCTTACTATGACCTCTAATCCTTTCACCCTAGTTCTTTCCCAGGACATCACCCTTGCACTGGCTACACTTTCATCTCTACTCCATCTTGACACTTTTTTTATCCAGGTCAGCTCTACACTATGATTTACTCTGGAGTCATAAGCCATCTTTTCCTGTTACTGACTTCCCCTGCCAAGCCATGGCCTTAGATCTCTCCCACTCTCTACAGCCTTTGCTCCTGAGTGTATTACTGAATGAAGCTTGAGATAATCACAAAACAATGCTGACTGATTCCTCTACTGATTTAAATTACATCATCTTAACTGGAACCTCGATTCAGCAAGACAATCCTTTTATACCTCCCTAATTGATTCTCTATTCCACTTACCACAGTGACTTTTCCAAACCATTTCATTCCTTTTCCTCAGCTGAGAACTACAGTTCTTTAGGGGAAAAAAAAAAGCCAAAAACCTGAGAAATTATTGAGGCCATTTGCTGAGAGCTTCTTCTTTTCTCCTCCTCCTCATCTCACATTACTCCAATGCCTTTCTCCCCTCTATTCCTTCTTCATCCCTGTCTCACTTGAAGAGGTGACCCTTCTCCTTGCCAAGGCATACCTTTTTACAGTTACAAAGTGATGCCATTCCAACTCATCTTCTTCAATAGATGATACCCTCTTATCATCTCCACTCTTTCACTGATCTTCATTCCTTCCTGTCTGCTGGCTGCTTACTTACTGCCTAAAAACATCCCCATGGCTCCCTCATACTTAGAAAACTCTCGTTTGACCCACCCCATCAGCTAGCTTCCTATGTCTCTCTACCTGTTTTGGTTAAACTCCTTAAGAAGACCATCTAAAATCCTTGCCTCTTCTTCCTTTACTCCCATTCTTTTCTTACTTTCTTGCAGTCCCATTTCCAGTCTCATCATTCAGCTAAAAATACTCTCTTCAAAATTGCTAATAATCTCTTAACTGTCAAATCTAATGGCCTGTTAATCTTTCTTTGTTCTTTTTGAACCTTCTGCAGACTTGGGCACTGTTGATCACCCTCTTTTTCTTCTTATTCTCTTTTCTTTAGATTTTTAAGAAACTGCTCATTCCTGGTTCTTTTCCTATCTGACCTCTTCTTATGTGCTACCTGTTGGTGTCTTTTAAGATTATTTATTACCTGGGCCTCCTGTCCTCTCTGTAAAATATTTCATTTGGTGATCTCAGTAGCTCCCATGGATTCACTTAGCATCTCTGTGCTTGTGATTCTCAGATTTCTTTATCCAGCCCTAACCTCTCTCCTGGCATCCATTCTTGAATCTCCAGTTGCCTATTGCATATCTTGAACTGAATGTCTCATAGATATCTTAAACTCAGTGTGTTTTGTTTCTTCCACATCCAAACTGTATGACCTTGGGTTAGTCACAATCTCTCAGTGCCCCTAGCAGCAAAGACTGCGAGTAACAAATGAATTGCCAATGTGCATTGGTAGGAGGAGTTGCTACACTTAGAATTTTCTAGGTGGGTTCGTCCATTGGCCAAGCTAATGAACAAATTCATGTCCCCAAACTGGAGATATTTCAACTGCCAATGCTTTCAAAATTATCTAATCATAGGAAAACAGAACTAGACCTAAAAAGTATCTAACTTTAAAAAAAAATAACCAGCTCAAGGTTCAGTTTCTTGTGTAGCTAAGAAATAATATAAACTAAATCTGTCTTTATAGAAAATGCCATTTGCAAAATGGAACACTGCATGAAATGAATAAATACTTTGAATGTTTTGTCAGGCGAAAAAAACCCTATGTTTTTGTAGAATTCATTTAAATTGTGTCATCCTGATGATTTAAATCTAATTCACCATTTGTGGAGTCCAAAATAACCATATTTAATAGTTCGGAAGAGAACAGATTTTTGGTCCATTATATTTTACAAAAAAAAATTTGTTGATTAATTTTTTAATTGAATTCTTTCAAAATTTAAACTTACTAATATTTTAACTTCCTAATATTTTAACTTCCTCTCTGTTCTGAATTTTGTGCCTCCATCATCACTTAACAATTGCTTCCTCTCTTCTATAAGTAAATATTTACCATTAAACCAGTTTTATTCATTTATATATTCAGTTGAGAGACAGTATAGCAGAATGAATAAAAAGAGCTGTCATTGCAGTTTAAAAGACCTGGGATTTAGCCCCACCTCTACCACATACGCTGCACACTAATTTACTAACCTTGCACAAGTTACTTTACCTCAGTATCTAAGTATCTCGAAGATTGAAAGCTTCTAAAAAGGTTTCTCCTTGCCTTGGTAGGAGCTTCTTCTTCATTAGGCCTTGAAACCCCAGTTCTAATCCTATCCCTGTCCTATTATACACTTGTTTAAAAAACCTTTTCTTGATTTCTCATTGCTTTCCTCCTCATTGCCTTCTATCTCTGACATTTTGTGTTCTGTGGTTCTGCCTCACTTTAATATTTTATCTTCTAACAATTTTTGAAGACTTTCTCATGGGAGAGGGATTAATTTTGTTTTTGCTTGATACCAGAGGGCAGAATTAAGAGCAATGGGTAGAAGTTGCAAAGAGGGAAACTCAGGATAATTTTTTTTTCCTTTTTTCTTTTTCCTTTTGCTTTTTTTTAGAGGGGGGAAGGTAGGGCAGTTGGGGTTAAGTGACTTGCCCAAGGTCACACGGCTAGTTTTGTGTGTGTGTGTGTCTGTGTGTCTATGTGTGAGTGTGAGAGAAGTGACTGAGGCCGGATTTGAACCCAGTTCCTCCTGACTCCAGGGCTGGTGCTCTATTCACTACCCACCTTGCTGCCCTTCAGTATAAATTTGTAATTGCTAACAATTTAGAGTTTCTCTAAAATAGAAATAAATGTCTACCTTAGTTCTCCCTCACTGGAGGTCTTCAGTAACATTTGGATGCCCAGTTGTTGGCTTTGTTGTAAAAAAGATTCTTTGGATGCTGAAGTTGCATCCACCTCTAAAATTCTCTGATCGATAAATCTATACTAACAAATTTGGGGGGTTGTGGATAATTAGATGTCCCCTACTATGACGAGTAGATGATATTTTAGTTTTCCAATGCCTTTACTTATACTGAAGACGTTATTTTTTTAAATTAGTTTAATTCACAATGTTAGACTTTTAAGGTCATCCATAAAATTTGTATGCGTGTAAATATTTAAGCAAGAAATTTTCCGAAATGAGAGCTACTTCCTAGATTAGATTTTAGAAGTAGGATTTTAGAAATAAAAGAGATTACATTGGTAATGAGATTTGTCTTCTTCAGATATACAGATAAAGAAAATTCAGGTGTAGTTTGTAACTTGTCTAATGTGATAGTTTTAATGTTGTATACTTAGTGATGAAATCTTGGATAACATTGCTAAATTGCACCATCCTAATTTGAGACAGAATCACCTTCAAATTTTTGTACATCTATTTGTAAGTGAAAGTTATTTTGCATTATCAGCAATCACATCTGAATTTATATTTTTGTAACATGAATTTCCTTAAAATAGTTGATGTATTTATCAAAAGTTGAATTTTAGACAGTGTCTAATACTAACATCTCTTATAATATCACAAATAATTGTGTGTGTGTATATATATGTGTATATAAATAATGTTTTCTGGTATAAATTTATTGAATTATTTGTTTCTGACATCTTAAATGGTAATTTTATATACTTGCTTTAACTTTATATACCTATAATCATTTTGTTTTCTGAAAGGAAATTTGTGATTAATTTAGGGAATTGTGAAGAGTTATCAGTCAGTGCATAAACATTGATTAAGTACCTACTATGTGTCAATCATTGTGCTAAAAGCTGGGTATACCAAAAGGAGCAAAAAAAGTCCTGCTCTCAAGGAGTTTCCAGTCTAGTGGAGGAAATAACAATTAACAATTATAAATAAGCAAGCAATATACAGCATAAATAAGTCAGAGAGGGAGGGCACTAGAATTAAGAGAGTCTGGGAAACGGAGTTAGAAATTAACTGTCACTAGCCAAATATTCACAGCACTTCACTAATAGAAACTATCGTGTACTTGAAATAGGCAGTCGCAGTTTTAAGAACTTCTTTTTGAAGAATACAAATATAAAGGAGCTAGATTTTTTTTAATTGTACTTTTTAAAAATACTGAAAGATTTCTCTCACCCATTGGAAGCTGTTGATAATGAGCTAATATTTAACATTTTGTAAGTGTATCATTTGTTCAGATTTAGAAGTTACATTACAATAACGGTTCTTCTTTGAAGAGTACACGTTCTTATATCAATTCCATTGGTTGGTAAATTTTCTGTTTCTGAATTTTTAACAACTTGAATTTTTGAACCAAAGTAGTTAAACTAATTCTTAAATTAAAATAATTATGCAAGTCACACCTACTTGGATTTTCTTTTTTTTTTTAATTATGATGAAAATTTTTCAGTTTTAATATCCCGTTATTAAACTATACAATTGTACTTTACACTGTTAAGAATATACTTAAGATTTTTTCCTTCTGATGCCATCATTTAGGGATCAGAGTTCCAGAATAGTTGCTTCAGCTTTGTATTTTCTGTCTGTTCGTGACAAACTAGCTACTGTACATTCACATAGAGCAGTACAGTCCTTGCCACTGGCAGTCTCTCTGTGTGACACAGAGCCTGTAGGCTGACATAAAGTTCAGCCTGTTGTGAACTGTTCAGTGGGAGCCTGCCAAAAACTCAGCAGACAGAACTAATTGGGGAGAAAAAGGATTTTTGTGCCCTCATCTCTCCCTCTTTCATTTTTTTTTTTACAAGACGGATATTGTTAAAGTAACTTGTTTATGTAAGATTTGTCTGCCTCTATTTTCTCGTTGCATGAATCATTTTTTAACTTCAAGTCTTACACTGCAGGTCACTGAGCACTTCCACATGGTGGCTGGCAAAGGACCAAGCTCGAGACACGCAACTCATCACAGTTGATGAAAAATTGGTAAGGGTTTTTTACAACATACTGCTATGTTTCTGCCTTCAGGTTATTTCTCCACAATAGGCATTCAGGATGGTATTCTGTGCTCCCTGAGGAAAGAAGTATAAATTTTAACTTCCAGATTCATACTATGCTTTAACCAGAAACATTAGTAAACCACAAGAAGATAATCTGTGTATTAAAGCACCATATGTAGTCACATACACAAATATTAAGCAACAGATATGAACTTGTGAAAGGCCTGGATCATAGTGTCATAGTGGATCATATTGTGGTTAAGTTGCAACGAGCAATTGATTTTGTTTTTGTTTTATAAATGTACTAGTTTTTTAATTCCCTGGTTTATACTCCCATTTAATGAAATTGCAATATATTTGCCAATACTTTAAAAAAATCAAACGTATTAGGGTTTTCTTTTTGCTAAAGAAATAAAGTTTAAAGAACCATGCAAAGTTATTGTTACTGTATACATACCTCATTTCTGCGTATGCATGAAGGCTAGATTACAACTAGAAACAAATGCACAATGTTCTTCTGTTAATCAGTAGCAGATTAGAATTTTGGCAACAATCATTTATAAAATTTTTCAATGTGTGGTCCATTACTTTAGATGCAACCTGATATTTATGCTTATATTCTACAATGGCATAATTTTTGTGAAGCTTCCAAGACTTCTGGTGAAAACATGTCAGCATAAACCTGCTTGTCATTGTATTTTTGAATTACTATTATAGAATACATGGATATGTTTCTTGATTACTCCTCTTCTATTTGTTCTTCAGCCTTAACATTGCTCACCTTTGGGCAGGACAAGGTACCTAAAATATTTAAAGCAGAATGCTAGAAGTGTACATTCATACATATTAAAGTTCCTGTAAGCATAGCATAGCATTGTTCACAGTTCAAAGCATAGCATTGAGCATTTAAATAATGAATATTTAGGATCTTGCGCTTGGTGTATTATGTCTTAAGTCTTTTGTTAATTGTAGTTCAAGTTCAGTTCCTATGTGCTTGATTTTATTAGTTTAAACAAATTTAGAACTGATGAATTAAAATTATATGTATATAAATATATAGATATAAACTAAAATGTGGTTTTAATTTTATGTAGATTATGATCCCATGTTAATTTTATATAAGAACAGTGACTATTCAGTATTCAGTGACTATTCAGGTGTAGGTTTTGAGTTGGCCTTAGAATTACTCCTAATTTAGGACCTTTAGGGGTGAGTGCCAGTTGTGGTTTGGTCTGTAATGTTCTTGTATTCCTGGGTGTGAAGCTCAACTTTGCTATGCTTAGTTTATAAACCTTGGGATGCTACTATTTCTCCCATTTCACAAGTGTTATGAATATAAATTAGATTAAATTCAGCAATTAAATTTATCGAATACCTGTTGTATACAATATGTTTCATCAGCTTTCTGAGACTCAAAAAAGGATTTAAACTTTTTCATCTTCCTAGTCCATGCCCTGTTCTGTGAGAGAAAATTTTTTTTTTATTATTTAGAGAAATTATTTCACAGCAATTCTTGTTTCCTGTATACAAATTTTAAATAGCTATGTCAAACCTTTCTGTCTGAAATACGACTTGAAATTAATTTGAATTTTATTTTTATGTTTCTATTAGGTTTTTTCCTTTATACCAATTCAGGTTAATAAATACAAGTATTTTACATTATCAATATCATTTCCCCAACCGTGAAGTGATGGCATTGTACTAGGACAGGAATTCTTAACCTTTTTTCTGCCTGGTACCCCTTTGGCAGTATCAAACCTAAAAAACCTTCTAAGAAAAATGTTTTTGGATGCATAAAATACATGTGATCACAAAGGAAATTCATTATATTGAAGTAATTATGCATTTTTTAAAAATACAGGTTTACATGCGCCATGCTAATAAGAATCCTTGGACTACATATTTCTTATAAGACTTTCTAGTTCTAAATCCTGTGGTTCTATAACAAAATCACAGGATTTCAAAACTTGAGGGTTGGAAAGAATCTCAGTGACTCAAGTGTAAATCATGAGAAAAGAATATACCTGACAGGTGATTGTCCAGGCTCTACTTATGGATCTACATAATGAATCCCCCTTATGGAGCGGGAGACCTATCACCTCTCAAAGTAAGTGATTGTACTTTTTGGACAGATGCAGAAACTGAGGCAAACAGGGTTAAAAGTGACTTGTCCCCAGGGTCACATAGCTGGTAAATGTTTGAGGCCAGATTTGAGCTCGTGAAAATGAGGTTTTCTGATTCCAGGCCTGGTGCTCTATCCACTGTACCACCCAACTGCCCCAGTAGATTTGAGAATCATCAGCTTAGAGGATGATAAGTGAATTCCTTAGAGCTGATGAAATCTCCACATGAAGTAGTATGGAGGAAGAAGAGAAGACGATCCAGAGCAGACCTGTAGAACAGCCATGTTAACAGGCCTTACCTGGATGTAGGTCCAGCAGAGGAGACTGAGAAAGGATGGTCATATAAGTGGGAGGAGAACCCAGGAGAATTTCCAGAAGAAAAGAAAAAAAACTGGGTAAAATAGAGTATGAAGGAGAAGAGAGTGATTGACAATGTCAAAACCTGCAGAGATACCAAGATATTTGACTGAAGAAAGGCCATTAGATGTGGCAAGAGCTCAGAATACAGACTGAATAAAGTTGAGAGTGAAAGGAAGAGAATAAAATAGAGGAATCAGTTGTAGACAGCCTTCTCAAGGAGTTAGCCACAAAAGGCAGAAGATATGGGATGATAGCTAGCCAGGATGGATGGGTCAAGAGAGATTTTTTTTGAAGATAGGGAGACATACATGGGCATGTTTTTACAGGGTAAAGAAACAACCAGTATACAGAGAGAGGTTGAATATTAGAGTGCAGATAATAAGGCAAACTGCTGGAGAAGACAGTATGAAATGGGATCACTTTTACACTGGGCAAGGAAAAGTAACATTTCATTATGTGAGATGGGGTAAAAGATAGTGGTAGAAGGCATTTGGATGATGTGAGAGGAGGACAGGAGAAGAGAGAGTCCTTGGCTAATGTCCTTAATACTAATAAAATATCAAGCAAGATTCTTAGCTGAGGGGGGTGAGGAAGGAGCTGGAGGTGAAGAAGGAGCCACTGGAGATTTGAAGAGGAATAAAAAGATTTGGAAGAGCTGCTATGTTGAGTGGAGTTGTGAATTAGGGAGGTGCAAAATGATTGCCTTGTAACAGTGAGGGCCAACTTGAGCTTATGTAACATAAATTTGAAGGGGATCAAGTCATCACAATTTCGTGATTTTATCTGAAATGTCTTCTTGACCAGGTTGGAAACTTTATAAAATGACTTTTCTCCTCTTCCCTGAGAGGATGAGAGGAATGATGTTTCTCCTTTTCCAGCAGGAGGCAGGAAACTTTTAAGGAATAACATTTATCTTTTAAGGAATAGCATTTTTTTCCCCTTACCCCAAAGGCTGGAGACTGGTTCTAGATGGAATGATATTTTTTCTCTTCCTTTAGGAAGCTGGAAATTAGTCAGAAAACTTAGCAGGATAGAATGATATTTCTTCTCTCACCTCAAAGGAAGAAACTGGTGCTTAATAGAATGGCATTTTTTCCTCCTCAACAAAAGGCAGGGTTCTTTTTAAGGGAGTTTTTTTTTTACTCATTGTGTATGAAATATTTGATGACAGTTTATTTTCTGGTTTTTTAAAAGCATAAAGGAGTACCTAGCATGCATAAAACAATCAGTCCTCAGGAAACATTCACTTGTATTAATGACTCCTTTGCCAGACTTCTGTTCCCACACTTTAGATATATTTAGGTATAATTCTTCCTCACTTTGTTCTTCAGAGCATAAGCCTACAACAAGAAAAACATAAAAATATTTATGTTATGAAGATTATGAAGTCTTTTTAAAACTTATTTGGGAACCTAGTTGTAAAATTGTTTTGTAGCCTATACAGCTATATGTAGTACTTCTCACAGGTATTAAAGAAAGCATATAAATTATTATTTCTGTGGCCCTTAGCTTTAAGGGAGCACTCAGAATACGGAAGAGAGACGGGTGCCTTTCTTTGTCTTTGTACTTTATTAGGAGAGTAACTGTGCTTTGTGTCTTCCATGCCCCATCTCCTTTCTTCTAGCACCTTTAGTGAATATCTAAATCTAGTGATCTTGCTTACTATTTTTTACATTCACTTTGACTGTATGGCATATAGTTGTATTTTTTTTAATGTTGTTGATGAGTTAGACACAAAGGTGTGTGTTTATGATTTTCAGCAGTCTTAAATTAGCTCTTTTAAAATTCCTTGTTCCTTCTATTGTCACATTTGCTTTATATTTACTTGCCACTGAAAACAGACTTTTATTACAAGAGAAATTTTAAAATAGGCATATTTTTAAAGTCTGCCATTTTACTTTTAATGAGTTAACAAAATAACACGTCATTAATTTATTCTTAGCATATCATTTAATTTTAAATTTTCATTTTGCTGGTATTCTTTCTAAATACCTGTATTTATAAGGGTGTACAGGTTCTCAGCTGTTTGTCCTTTCGTGTGGTTCCCCTGTAATTGTCAGAATGATAGTAAGCACCACTCATTTAAATTCTTAAGAGGCATCTGTAGAATATTGCAGACCTAATTTTTATACATGTAGTTTTAACAAAAAAAAAGTTTTACTGAAAACAGCCCAATGTTTTCTTGTTTTTACTATCAATTTCCTTTATTTTCTTTTTTTTATTTTAAAACTTGGGGGAGGGGGAAAGTGTCATTTTATATGCCATTATGCTGTTAAACTTTGTGACTTATTCTAAGCAGTGTGACCCTTCTTAAAAGTGTTTTTAGTAGGTAGATAGATACGAAATGTCATTCCCAGTTGTTATATTGTTACTAATTAGTTGTACTCTGTTTCATGGCAAGTAGGTCCTTTTTAATTAAATTAATGTCTTACTTTAGACATTGCTTCTTGCTTTTTTAAAAGTAATTGCTGTTAGATTAAGGAAGTAACAGAAGTAGCCAGGCTCAACTCACTGGGTAGTAATAGTGCTTTTCAGAAGAATGTCTGCAGGCAACAAGTTATCTAACATCTGAAAAGTTTTTTCTCCAACTAATAGTTCTAATAAAGAAATGCTTGTCTTGTACATCAGAAAGCTTTTATGAAAGTGACTGATTTTTAACAAACTTGTTTTATTTCCTGCTTAAGTATGCTTATGTTGCTTTTGGTTTTGAATGTAGTAGATCTTAACTTTTTTTTTTTAAGTTAAAAACCAATTTTTAAAAGTATACAAACTTGAATACTTGGTTTTAAAGAGGTGACTGGGAAAAGATTATAGACCAAATTTAATGGCTTAAATTTGCTTTGACTGTTGGATTTTTTCCTAAGGGTCAGTTTTCTTTTGGTGTATGGTAGCGCTATCTCTGGTAGATTATTGGAAGGGGGAGTGTCTGCTGCGATTGGGCTTATACAACCTCCTCGCATCTCAAGTGTCTGTTTTGTCTGGACTTTCCTCACGCAGCATTCTTGTGCAAAAATGTCAAGGCTTTAGTCTGGAGCACTGGGTCAAAGGATATGTCTCTTTGAAGGGGAGACAGGAGTTTTTTATGTTTTATTCACTAAGTAGTATTTCATTTTACATCAAAGAATAGCAGCCTTGGAGAGCCTACCATGGTGGCAGTTTAGCATGTGTTTTTTTTTTTTCCTTAAAAACTCTTACTTAATATAGAAAAAGATATTCCTGAGACTTTTTCCAGCCTGCAAATATGTGTATGGTCAGAAATGAGAGAGTACAAATGGAAGAAAAAGTAATATTCACTGTAAAGTTAAGTTTGTGGTGAAAATTTGGACTAAAATGATTGTTTTAAGTCTGGTAGTTTTTTATACCATATGTTATCTATTGAAAAAAGGTGAGTGAAACCTTAGAGCCCTGGCTTTAACTCAGTGCACTAGGGAGGGATAATTCCTTGGGTCAAGAACAATTTAGGGCAAAAGAATTATTCTTTAAGACTTAGGCATCACTATTTGGCACTTTCAGATTTATCAGTTTGTGATCAATTATCAAATTATATCTAAATAAGGAAAAGGTGGTATTCTGGTAAAACTAGATTAAAAAAAAAACCTTTTGCCAAATTATTGGATAGGGTGAGAGGTATGAATTCTATTACTATCAGTAATGGTCATTAGGTAAAAAATTTTTTAACAACCACTTATAATTATTTTCTCCTGTTAGAGAACATGATTGTGCATAATTAGCATGTATATGATAAGTTAATAAATTGAAACTTTTTCTTAATTACCCATTTTATAAATGAATCCCACTTTTAAAATCATTGATCAGCTTACATAAATCAAGATTAGCAAATTATTTAAATGGTAGTAATGTTTCTACCATCATCATTTGATATTTAAATTTATTTTTAAAACAGATATAGCATTAATAATTAATGTACACCATTTAAATTATCTTTATAAAAGTAAATTTTAATTTATGTATTTTACTTTTTCTAGACAGCAATTATGAGAAAAGAGATTGCTCATTACCACACTTTCTCAGAAAGTACTAATTAAAAATGCACTCATTTGTCTCTCTCCAAACTGTATAAAATGAGTAATCTGCAGACTTAATACCTTCAAAGCAAATAAAGAAATTAATATATTTTATCTATAAATGTTCATAAACATCTATACATAAATTTTATAGGACAACTGCTAAAGCTAGAAAAAGAAAATAAGATTTTACCTTCAGCGCAAAACCAAGAAACCTTCTGCACTTGAAATAGAGAATTATTCCCCTGTATTAAAATAAAAAAGGAACAAAAGATCTTTCCCCTAAAGTATTCATCCATCTCTTTTATCAGTGGTACTTAAACAATTAAAGCAGTATTTTTCCCTTTGTTCTTGCTTGGAATACATGAACAAATGACACTGCTGGAGAACTGAAATGGAATGTTTTATCTGTTGAAAGCTTAAAAGTCCTGTGTACCAATTAGCCAAATACAGTGAAGGTTTAAATTGTTAATAGCCACAACGTCTTTAATGCATAGACCTGTAGTACTCTAACTCTGTATAACAGTTCTTTATTGTCTGTCTCTTTTAAGGAGAGTAATTGTGTCATTTCTTTTTCTTGCTTTACTACCTGCTGTGTATGGAAATTCTGTATAATACTTCACACTTGCTTTCAATATTTAAAATTCTTACATATTATTATGTAGGAGTTTTGATTTTCACAAGGTAGAGGCCAGATAATTATTTGTAGGTTGAACTTTCATTTTAAGGTGATGCATGTTTTAAGAAGTTGCTACTGTGGACCCTCTTGGTAATTAAGAATGAATTATTACAGCTTTATTGATGTAAAATATATGTAATAGGATATGTTGTGGTGAGGAAAAAAAGCATTGAAGATTATCTGGTTTAACCCTTGTATTGAGATATATATGTATATGTATGTATATATAAAACAAATGATGGAAACATAGGCAACAAAGAGGGGAGAGACCAGTATGATAAGGGAACTCACATGGAGAATACAATCCTTGGAGGGTGAGAGGTGTATGGCAAGGTAGGAAGACATATAGGATCATTTATTTACATGGAAAGGTACCTAAGTGGAAACCAGTGTTTAGAAAAGTAAGTAACTTGCCCAAAGACACCCAGATAGTTGTGAAATGGACTCAAGCCCTTTGACTCTTTAACCAGTGTTCTTTCTACTGTATCACAATCAGCCAACAAACATTAGTTGTTTACCTTGTGCTAAGCACTAGTGTTAACAAGAAAAAGCCAAAAATAATCTCTGCCCTCCAGTAGCTTACAATCTAATCGGGAAGACATCATGTACATAGACAAATACATACAGCATAGATGTAAAGTAACCTTAGAAGCTGTAGGAACTGGTGAGTAGGAGTTTAGTCTTTCAGGAAGCTAGGGATTTTATGATGTCAGGGAGGGAGAGCATTCCAGACAGCAGAGACAGCAAGTGCAGCGTCACAAATAGGGAGAGAAGGATACCATCTGAACTAGGGCAGTGGGTGTAAGTATGTAGAGAAGTAAGAGATGTGGAGAAAAAAAGTGAAAAGATTGGGCAACTGATTGGATATGTGGAGTGGGAGTGAAGGGCCAAGGGTGACTCCAGTCTTCAGATATTTGCGTGGAGGTCATCTGTAAATGGAGATTAGGCCTGTTCTTCTTGGTCACAGAGAGGCAGATTTCAGCTCAACGTAAAGAAAAACTTCTTCGTAATTAGAGACACTAAAAAATATAGTAGTCTCTCTTGGGGTAACGTGAGTGAGCTCTTCCTTGCTGGAGGTTTTCGCATGGAGACTGGGTAACCACTTATCAGTAGTGTTTGGTAAGGAAAGAATTCTTACTTAAATATGACCAAGACTGTGGCATTGGCTGTCTTTTCCCATCTGGAAATTCTGCGAGAGCCTGTTCTCTTGTTTCCTTAGATAAATCCAATAAATTGAATGCAATTATAATTCCATTAAGCAGGAACCCTGATTAATATATTTATATTTGTCCTAGCACACAACAGTGTTTTGTAAAGTGGATGCTTAATAAATATTTGATGAATTGACTCTAGTTTACTTTGGAGGATACCTAAAAATACACATATATAGAAAAATACACACATGTAGAATATGTGTGTGTGTGTGTATGTACTGTATATACATACATGTATTCACTTGTTCAGATATGTGCCATATATATGTTTTGTATTTTTTCATGTACTTTTATATTTATTTAGTGATTGAGCATGGTTGACTTGTTTTTGAAAAGTAAAACTACAATTTAGGTGTCTACTAGATAATGACAAAACTCAGGAATTCATAAAAAATTTCCACTTAAACTGTAAAAAGGTCTGTTTTTATTATTTTCTGCATTAATTTTCTTTACTTTTTCAATTACATTTTAATTGGTAAAACAGTAGTATTTTGAGTAAATGATCTTCTGAATAATTAAGCTCTTTTGTAACAAATCATTCTGTATGTTTAGAAAGAAAATTTGTGGAGAAATGAAGCCTTTCCAGTCCTTAGCAACTGTTGGGTCTTGGTTTAGCTGCTGTCCCTCTCGTACAGCGGTTCTCAACCTGTGGGTCGCGACCCCTTTGGGGGTAGAACGACCCTTTCACAGGGGTCGCCTAAGACCATTGGAAAACACATATTTCCAGTTGTCTTAGGAACCAAGACATGGCTCCTCTATCCTGGAGTCCGCCCACATGCAGATACGCCCACATACAAGTATTAAAGGGTCGTGGCATTAGGAAGGTTGAGAACCACTGCTCTAGTAGATGCTGACAAATTTTATGTATTTGGGCATCCAAAATCCACCTAAACTAATGCTAAATACAATGGCTTCAGAGATTTTGAAAAGACTTCTGTGTACTGATACCCAGAAAAGTAAACAGAATCACAAGAACATATATAATAACTATTAAAACACATCTTCCATTCTCTTCCTTTTCTTCTCAATCTCATTTTTCTCTCCCCTTTTTCCTTTCTGTATCCTTCCTTTTTCCTTTGCTACTCTCTTCCTTTTGCTTTTTACCCTCGGGTATCTAGGAAGCTATAGCCTGACTGATCTGAAGAGAAGAAAGGAAGGTAGCAGAAGTTCCTATCTGATTCTACCATTGCTGTTATTGGATATTTTAGTCTGTTCTCAGGTATTAGTTGTTAGGCACATAGACTGGTAAATGTGACAAGCAGTATGATCTCACATTGGTGATATTTATTCAACAAGTGAATGTTGAGCCCCACATAAAAGAATAGTGAAATTTTGATCTTGGTGTTATAGGGTTTGTATCAGCCCGTCAGTAATTAGGGATTTTAATTGTACTAGACTACAAGAACATTACATACATAATAAGTATCAGTATTCCTTTTGAGCCATAATTTGTTCCTACATCTTAAGATTTCACTTCCAGAAATATTTCTGCTATACCATGCTACCTCGAGTAAGTCTTTAACATATAATTGATGGTTTGATTTAAATCTTCAGCTGTGGTTACACTGGTTCTTAAAATAAACTAGCTAATTTAACAGAATTAGAGAGAGCCATGAATTCTAGATTTTTTTTCAATCCTTTACATTAATTTGTAATAAATTGCTCTTTGTTCTCCGTGTTTCTGCCATGTTCTCTTCTTCAGAATCCTACTGAAGACTAACTTCTGATTAGGTTTACATCAACTTCTTACAATCTGTTCTGGGTTGAGCCTTACTCTTATTATTCCTTAGGTTGTTTAGGTGCAATATTGGAACAAAATGAGATACTTACAGGTTATCCAGCCATTAACAAAAGGAGAATTACCTAGTTGTATCAGGAGAATGATATTCAACAAGGATTAAGCATTGAGGATACCTTGAGTTGATTCAGTTCAGTGATACTCCTTTGACCAACTTGGCCATTATGATGCCAACCAACCATTGGAGAGAACTGCCTGGAGCTCCTCGTGGCTATTTTGTTTTTGTAACCAGGAAGTAATGCCAGCAGTATGGCTTTCTTTAGAGCGCATAACCCCTCACCCCTTCCATCAGTCAATGAAGGCTTAAGATTAGTCTGAATATCTTTTAAGAAAAAATTAGACTAATTTGCTTAGGAACAGGAGGTTCTACCACACACCGTGTTTCAAAGTAAGCTTTATTAAGATAATATAAAAGATCACAACCTCTAAAAAAAAAACTAAAGGAGAATGGAAGGAGGCATGTACCTTTCAGATATATGATTTAGGGGCAAGTGTGTAATGAAAGAAAGGATAGAGAAAATTCCCAAAGAAAAAAATAGCTGGTTTTGATTATATAAAATAAAAATACTTTTGCTGAAACAAAATTGATGTAATTAAAATGAGTCTCTTCCCACTCTAGTCAATTTTACACTTAGCTACCAAAGGAAACTTAAGTGAAGGTCTGTCACTCTTCTAGTCAGGAAACTTCAGTGGCTGCATCTCACTTCTAGGACTAACACCTAAACCTTCTGTTTCCTTTTGAAGCCCCTTATACCCTTTGCCCCTTATTACCTTTCCCATCTTCTTTCACTTTATTTCCTGCCATGTACTCTCTGATCAAGCAACACTGATCTTCTTGCTGTTTTTCTTATAGGACACTCTACTTCCTGATTTTGTGTCTTATACTGACTGTTTCCCATGCCTAGAATGCTTCATTTAAGCCTCAGTTTAAATCACATGTTCTGCAAGAGGCTTTTTCATAGTGGCTCCCCCAGCTCCTACATGTGCCTTCCTTATGAGATTACCTTCCACTTATCATTTGTATATCTAGTATGGGATAGTTCTTTATGTGTTGTTTCCCTTATTAGAAAGTAAGCTCCTTAATGACTAATAATGTGTTTCTTTTTTCCTTTATTTGTATCCCCAAAGCTTAGCACTGTGCCTAGCATACAAGTACTTAATAAACTCTTGTTGACCAACTATCATTTGGTAGAAAAAAAATCTTAGCACCAGATAATTTCAGATAAAAGTTTTAGATCCAGGAGATATGGAGAATTGATATAAATATATAAGAAAAATTCCTCAAGATATAATGTCAAAAAATAAATATAGCCAACCTTCAAAAGAAGAAATTCAGGCCAGCAACAGTGATGTAAAAAATAAGAAAAATGCAAATTAAAACAACTTTGAAATTTTATCTCATGCCCAGCAGATTAACCAAGTTAATAAAAGATGGAAATAGTAAATGTTGGAGGGACTGTAGGAAGACAGACACACTAATCCACTATTACTGGAGCTGTTTCAGTTGTCTTAACTATTCAGAAAACAATTTGGAGCTCTGACAGAATAGTGTAGTAACATTTTCAAACTCATATCCTTTAACCCATTTATTCCAGTACTAAGCACAAATGCAGAAAATATCAGAGATGGAGTAAAGACATATAGGCTAACATATTCATAGTAGTATTTTGGGTTTTTTTGATAGCAAAAACTTGGAAACAAAATAGATTTCTGTAGATTAGAAAATAAAAACTTGTATATATAAGTTGTGATGGACTATTTCTGTGTAATGGTAAATGATGAATATGAGGAATTTGGAGAAATTTGAGGACTTGTTTGAATTAATATAGTATGAAATAAACAGTACTAAGAACAATGTACATAATGACCACAATAAAGGAAAACAACACTAAAAGACATCAGAATTCAGATCGATACAGTGACCAGACAACTACTAATGAAATATTCCAGTTGTCCAGTACCAAAGTGATGATCTGTGGGTATAAGATGAAGCATATGTAGCCAGGCATAGTCATTGTGTCTGTTGATTTTGCTTATTACTACTTTATTGCAATGAGAGAGGCACTGAAAATGTCATCAGTGTTTGTTTTCAGCGTGTTAGTAAAACATTTTTAGAAGTCTTCCTGGGACAAATCTACACAAATAAATTCTCTTCTCTGCTCTCACTTAGTTTGTACAGCATTCATCAGCATTTGTTTGAATGTTACTTTCAGGTATTTCCTAAAGGTTTTGAACTAATGTCTTCACATTTAAAATGTAAAATCTTTAAAGGGAGATGCTGTTTTTAAATTTTTTTCTTACATCCCTCTGCCAAATATTTGATATAGTTTTCTGTACTGTACTCTTTACCTAGTAGATAGTTTCAGTATTGCTGATTTAATGCAATTTTTTGTTTCTAGAATGAGGCTTAAAAGTAAGTTTCATTAGAATGAAATTATGAGAGGACAGGATACAAATATCCCCACAAAGTATTATGGATTTTTCTCACCATAGTAAACTAAATAAACTCAAAATATAAAACCACTTCTAGACATATGATTTACTCCATCCCCTTTGCCTTTCAGTGTATGATTGAGTGGCACTTGGTGATCTCTTTAGCTTCCACGGATTCAGTTATCTATGTAGATGATTCTCAGATCTGTTTATCCAGCCCTGACTTATCTACTGACCTCTAGGCTTGCATCTTCAGCTGCTTTTTGGACACCTTGAAGTAGATGTTCAGTAGACAACTCAACATGTCCAAAACTGAACTGATTTTCTTTCCCTCTCAACCTTCCCCTCTTCCTAACTTCACTATTACTAGCCAGGGTATTATCATCCTCATGGTTACCTAACGCATCCTTAACTAGTCATTCTTTCTCATATCCAGTCTTTTGCCAAGTATTATTAATTCTACCTTCACCATGTCTCTCATCTATGACCTCTTCTCTCCTTTGATACTGCCACTACTCTAGAACAGGCCCTCATTTCCGCATGCCTGGACTATTGCAGTAGGCTGGTGTTTAGTCTGCCTGACACAAGTCAAAGTGATCTTCCTGAAGTGAAGATTCATAGAGGATCAGTAATATGTAATGGAAATATTCCTGTTTCTTTTAATGTTTCAAGGGTAACAAAAGTAATAGCAGGAGTAGTAGTAATAATGGTACTTTTCAGGTTTACAAAGTGCCTTGCATACATGACCAAATTTGATAAAATCTGTAAGCATTAAAGATATACTTATTCTCGTTTTAAAGAAGAAACTGAGGCTCAGAAAGTTTAAATGACTTTGCTGTGGTCACAGAGTTGGTAAACATTGGAGACAGGATTTGATTCAGTAAACTCCAGCAGTTTCTTATCACCTCCAGGATCAAACGTAAAGTCTTCTGTTTGATATTCAAAATCTTTCATAACCTGCTTTCCAATCACCGTCTTTCAAATCTCTTTCTATACGTTACACTCCTCTTGTGTATTCTGCCGTTCAATAACATTGACTTCCTCATTGTTCCTTTCATGATACATTATATCCCCTCACTCTGGACATGTTTCACTGACTCTTCTCCGTGCCTGAGATGCGTTTCCCTCCTCATCTATGCCTCCTGGCTTCTTTGGCCTCCTTCAAGACCCATCTACAATCCCACTTTTTATAGTAAGTTTTTCCTAACATCTCCCCAAATTCCAGTGCCTTCTCTCTATTGATTATTTATTATTAGTTGTTGCCTGTTATCAGAACTCATTGAAAGCAGGAGCTGTTTTTTACCTTTAACTTTACCTTTGTGTTAAGCCAGGGCTTAGACTTTAGCACGGTATCTTATATACAGTAGGCACTTAGTAAATGTTTTAACTGACTGACAGAAAGGGGAGAAGCACATGACATAGCTTTTACATTATAAACTTTATATTAAACTTTTATAGACTTTAATTGATTTTTGTCCAGTGACCATTGACTGATACGCTGTTAGAAAAACAGAATTATATCCTTTTTGTCATTCTTGCTATGATTGAAACCAGAGAGTGTGTTGTAGCCTGGCCTTGATTCAGTCCAGTTTGGTTGCATCAAACTCGTGATTGGAACAAAGTAAGACATTTTTAGACCATCTAACAGTTAACAAGAGAAGTTTTACTTAGCCATAGCATGGAAAGAGCTTAACTTTCAAACAAGGACATAGGGCCAGTTTAGGTAGACATGGTTGATAGCTTTTTTTCTCCATGATGAAGTACATCTTGTCTGCAGGGTGTGTTTGCTGTGGTTCCAGTAGAAGGATATCTATCAAGTCGCCAGAGCCCTGACTTCTGATAAGTTGGCCTTTTATGCCCTATATGACCAATAGGCTTTCTACTGTTATCACATTGCCCTCTGGTCAAATAATGATAATGAGGATTTTATAAGATAGTGATGGACAGCCCAGGGAGGCATTATAGTGTAGCGAAAGGAACACTGAATTTAGGATCAGAGTTCTTAGTTCAAATCCTGTCTTTAATGTTTACCAACACACAAGTCATTTAGCCTTTCTGAGCCTCAATTTCTTTAAAAATAGAATATCTTTAATATTTACATATTGTATACAATTTGTCATGTATGCAAAGTACTTTGTAAACCTGGAAGTACTATTATTACTACTGGTCCTACTATGATTTTTGTTACCCTTGAAATATTAAAAGACCCAGGGAATATTTCCATCACATTGTATTGATCCTCAATGAAGAATTTACATATGACCATGAATTAGAATGAAACAGAAGGAGACAATGTGGTGGGGGTTGCCATCTGTTTCAATGGAGAGCATACCTGCCCCAGTTAAGGGAAGGGATGGTGCATTTACATAGCCAGCACTGTGCAAAATCCTTTACAAATGTCATCTCATTTGATCCTTACAACTCTGTGAGGTGTGTGCTATTGTTATTCCCGTTTTACAGTTGAGGTAACTGAGGCAAACAGGTTGAGTGACTTGCCCAGGGTCACACAGCTTAGAAGTGTCAGAGGCTGGATTTGAATTCAGGTCTTCCTAACCCCAGACCCAGTGCTTGATCCATGCCAGCACTAAGTTGCCTCAATGAAATCAGAGACCCATCAAAGTGTTATTAATAATAATAACTTGCATTTATTTAACACTTTAAGATGTATTAAAAACCTTCCCTCTAAGAGTGCTATAAGGGAGATAATACAGGTATCATTGTTCCATTTATAGATGAGGCAGCTGTGGTTCAGAGTAGGTTAAAGGCTGATATCACATGGCAAGTTGTCTGCTAAGTATCAGACATGAGAAACAAAGCTAGGATTTTAAACTCTAAATTCAGCTACCTTTCCACTGTGTCACACTGCCCAATTCAGCACAGCTTCTGACTTACTTTCCTCTGAAGAACTATTTCTGAAGTCTATTCACATGTGTTTTAATATCATCTGGGCTTTGTTTAAAAACAAAACACCTAGGCAGTTTTAACAATTTTCCTAGGCTGTGTCCTGTGCCTTAAAAAGCAGGTCCAATTCTATGCAGTCACTCCGTTCTGGGAAAATGTTCTGAAAGCTTTTGAAAGTAGAATTGTCTATATTTTAAGAAACTCTTGTTATTAGACTGGTAAGCAAGTGAGATTTTTTATTAAGTAAAATGGTTTCTTAGGTTCATTCACTATGCAGTTTAGCCACAAGAATGAGGTAGACCAATTCTGCACAAATAATCTTCCTGATGGCCTGCTGAGATTACTTCACTTATTTGCTCAGAAACCTTCAGTAGTTGAATAAAGTACAGTGAAGTACAGTAGTTCAGTAATAGTTGAATAAAATACAAACTCCTTGACCTAGCTAGCATACAAGGCCTGCCACATTAT
The DNA here is from genome assembly GCA_028627135.1 of Pseudochirops cupreus. Classification (NCBI taxonomy): domain Eukaryota; kingdom Metazoa; phylum Chordata; class Mammalia; order Diprotodontia; family Pseudocheiridae; genus Pseudochirops; species Pseudochirops cupreus. The sequence goes on from CM053580.1 coordinate 308,387,384, forward strand.
GACTCCAGCTTAACTTTCAAGTCTTATACCTTAACTCCCTTTAGTATACCATAAATCTCTTTTACTATTTACCTTTCCCTATTCTTATCTTGCCCTTTCTCATATCCATGCCTTTGTTCATGTTGTCCATCTTCCTATAATGGATTCCATTCCTTGAGCTTCCAGTTTCAACTCAGGTGCTACCTCATACACAAAACCTTCTCTGATCCTTCCAGATAGAAGTTACGCTTCCTTTTAAAATTTACCATTACATTTTAGTTCTCTCCTTAGTACTAATCATGGCTTATATCAGTTATTTATATGCATTTGTTATCCCACCCATTTAGAACATAAGCTCCATGAAGAAGAAGACTTTTGCTTTATCTTTGTATCTTTAGTACCTACCATAGTGCTTTGTATACAATTAGGCATTTAGTAAATTATGTTTAATTGAATTGAAGGGGCTTATATTCTATTCACAATTAATTTTCAATCAATTAACCAGTAATAAAATATTCTTAACAGTAAAACTGCAATAAATGTTAATTCTTCTTTAAATAAGAAGTTCTTTTTAGATTTTGCAGATTTTTAGGATTTTGATTTTGAGTAGTCATTAATACACCATAGATATGTAGAAGTATCAATTTGTGGAAACTTCCAGTAGATTAAATGCTTTATAGTGTACTATGCCAAGAATGTAGTTGTAATATAAATCTAAGGAAATTGCAGCACTGCTTCTGTGTTCTTCAGGACTAAGCTTGAATCATTCTTCATCCATAAAGTCTTATAAACCCACTGTGACCTTTCCATTTCTAAAATCAGAGCACTTATTTTTGTATCATTCATTTAATTTATGTATGACTTTAACATTTAACATGTCTAACTTATGTAACTTTTAAATTATTAACCTTTCGTATTTTTTTCAAACCTTTGATTTTTCCAGTTAGATTGCAGAATTAAGTGATTATTCAATCAAAAGAGACCTCAGAGACCATCAGTCCAACCCATACCCACTGTATGAGCTTTCTCTTTTACCTTTACAAGAAACAATAATCCATCCCCTATGTAAAAGATTTAAAGATCCTGCAGTTTTTCCTTTCCCTTTTCTATCAAAAATCTTCCCCATTTTAACTTTTATCCTGTACCTTTAATTCTGTCCTTTAGAGAAATGCAGAGAAGTCTGATCCTGCTTCCATATGACAATTCTTCAATAGAAGAATCAATTCTTCTAGATATTTTCTTTTCTAAACTAAATATCTTTAATCCCTTTAAATGACTCTCATATAGCCCAGTTTCTAATATCTCCACCATCTAGGACTTAAGGAGTCAAAAAGAGTCAAATGAAATGTTGGAATGTCACTAATGTTGAGTATAAATGATACCTGATAGTACCTGATAGGGAGCAAGAATAGCATGTGAGAAATTTTACTTCATTAGGAAGCCATGAGAAGTGTGGCTAAACAAAAGATAAAACTTTTTGACTACCTTTGCTTAAAAAAAAGCATTATTTCCTCCAACCAGTGTTCATATGGCATTGTTTCAGGTTTCTTTACCTTCTTGGCTATGTTCCAGTGTGCCCATTTTCTTCTTAAAATGTTGTATACAGAACTGAACACAGTATTTTATGACATAGACTATAGTGCTATTGCAATCCCACAGATACTGAACACTACACTTCTGTCAATGCAGCCTAGGACCACACTCTTTTTTTTTATTATAGTAGTATACCATTAACTTAGAGCCCCCTAACCCGCCATGGGATCCTAGGGTACATTAACAAAAGTATAGTGTTTATAGCACTATAGTATTATATCATTATGAGGGGTCATTAACATAGACTTCTGATTTCCTCCACAGCACTGAACATAGTGTTGTTTGTGTTTTTTTAAATAGTTGGTACTTAGTAAGTATTTATTGGTTAAAATCAGTAGCATCTCTTTGGACCCAGGAGTTTCTTATTGTACTTTTTTTCAGGTTATGTACCTTTCTTCCTTTGAGGGAACTTATTTGTGCTTCCTTTCACCCCTCTGATTGCTATTAAAGAAAGTATTTGGGGGGCAGAGGCAAGATGGTGAGTGGAGTAAAGGGAGAGCCACTTGCCTGAACTCTCTCAAATTCCCCTCTAAACAATGTGTAAAAAATGCCTCAAATCAGGGTGGCTAGGTGGCACAGTGAATAGAGCACCAGCCCTCGAATCAGGAGGACCTGAGTTCAAATCCGGCCTCGGACACTTAATACTAGCCATGTGACCTTGGGCAAGTCACTTAACCCCAATTGCCTTGCCTTCCCCCCTCCAAAAAAAAAATGCCTCAAACCAAATTCTGAAGCAGCATCCAACAAAAGGATGGAGTGAAACAATTTATCAGTTCAAGATAGCTTAGAAGGTCTGTAGGAAAGGTCTTTCTCACTGGGTTGAAAGTGGAACATGCTCCAGGCCAGGTTGCACCAGCACAGGCTGTGCCTGACAGGCTAGCAGCAGGCCTTGGGGACAGCTGACTTCTAGAGTAGCTTCTGGAGCTCTCAGCCCATAGATGATAAGGGGGTCAGATGAGTCACAACGAGATTATAGGGGATCCTTTGTTGTCACTGGGAGCAGGGCCATTGAATTAACCATACCATTTCCAGGTCACAGTCCCAGGGTGAGGAGGAACTCTAGCAGGAGACAGAGTTCCAGGGTGGAACAGAATGCTTGTGGTCATTCACAGACCAGAGCACAAGGCAGGAGAGCAGTGACCACATCTCTCCTTAGTTCATACCACCTTGGAAGAAACAAAAACTTAGAGAACAGAAAACCCCCAGAACTAATTCTGAAAGCACTAGCATGAAAAAACTGAAATTTGGGATAGTGCCCCCACTCCAGGAGCAGAGCCCATTTTTAACATAAAGGTAAAAGTCTAGAAACAAGCTGGGGAAGTGAACAAATAAACAATAGCAACAACAAAAAAGAACCTGACCATAGAAAGTTACTATACTGCCAGGGAAGGTCAAAACTCAAAGTTAGAAAAAAGACAGCAGTGTAAAAACAGCTATTCAAAGAAAGATATGAATTGGTATCAAGCTCAAAAAGAATTCTTGGAAGAGCTCAAAAAAAAGATTTTAAAAATCAACTAAGAAAGATAAAGGAAAAATTGGAAAAAGAAATGAAATGATGGAAGAAAGTCATGAAAAATAACAAGAGTCAACATTTTGGCAAAGGAGGCACCAAAAAAAAATGTTGAAGAAAATATCACCTTGAAAAACAGAATAGGACAAATGGTAAAAGAGGCACAAACATCCACTGACAAGAACTCCTTTAAAAAGCAGAAATGGCCAAATGGAAAAAGATGTACAAAAATTCAAGGAAGAAAAGAACTTCTTAAAGAGGAGGATTGGACAGGTAAAAGCTGACTCCATATGACATCAAGAAACAATAAAAATTAAAAGATTTTTTTAAAATAGAAGAAAATGTGAAATATCTTAATGGAGAAGCAACTGACCAGGAAAATAGATTGAGGAAAGATAGTTTAAGAATTACTGAAGTACCAGAAAGCCATGATTTAAAAAAAATAAAAAGCCTAGACTTCTTTCAAGAATTATCAAGGAAAACTGCCATGACCGAACCAGAGGGCAAAATAGAAATTGAAAGTATCCACTGCTCACCTCCTGAAAGAGATCCCAAAGTGAAAACTCCCAGGAATATTATTACCCAATTAAGAGCTTCCAAGTCAAGAAGAAAATATCACAAGCAGCCACAAAGAAATAATTCATATATCATAGAGCCACAATCATCAGAGTGTAAGATATACTAGCTTCTACATTAAAGGATCAGAGGTCTTGGCATATGATATTCCAGAGGGCAAAGGAGCTTGGATTACAACCAAGAATTACCTAGCAAACTGAATATAATCCTTAAGGGGAAAAAAATGGATACTTAACAAAAAAGAAAACTTTTAAGCATTCCTGATTGAAAAGACCAGAGCTGAATAGAAAATTTGAGTTTTAAATACAAGACTCAAGAGAAGCATAAATAGGAAAGAAATTATAATGGATTCAGTAAAGTTAAACTGTTTACATTTCTACATGAGAAGGTGATACTTGTTACTCCTAAGAACTTTATCACTATTAGGCCTGTTAGGAGATACGTAGAGGGCACAGGTTGACTATGATGGGATAATATCCAAAAAAACCAGAATTAAACAAGTGAGAAAGAGGTATACACTGGGAGAAGTGGGAAGAGAGAAGTATAATGGCAGTAAATTATCTCACTGAAAAAAAGTGAGAAAGAGCTATTAACAGCGGGGGAAGATGGCAAGGCAATGCTTGAACCTTACTCGCATCATGATTTTCTCAGAGAAGGAATAACATACACACTCAGTTGAATATAGAAGTTTCTCTTACCATACAGGGAAGTAGGAGGGGAGGGAAATAAGAGAAAGGAGATGATGACAACGGGAAATACACAGTAATCATAACTGTGAATGTGAATGGGATGAACTTACCCCTAGAAGGGAAAATACACAGTAATCATAACTGTGAATGTGAATGGGATGAACTCATCCCTGGAATGGAACTAATGGAACCAGATACAGTGGATTACATGACTTAAATATAAAGGGTGATAATATGAGCAAATTAGTGGAGTATGAAATAGTTTAATTGTCATATCTATGGATAAGGGAAGAAAACCATTGTAGCCAAGATTAGAAGGAAAGCAGAAAACAGGAATTTTTTTTTATAAGTTTCTCTGATAAAGGCTTCATTTCTCAAATGTATAGAGAACTGAGTCAAATTTATAAGAATGCAAGTCATCCCCCAATTAAATAAATGGTCAAAGGATATAAAGAGGCTGTTTTCAGACAAATCAAAGCTATCTATGATGAGGTGGGAAAAAATGCTCTAAATTACTCTTGATGGGAGAAATGCAAATTAAAACAACCCTGAGGTACTACCATACACCTATCAGATTGGCTAACATGACAGAAAAGAAGAATGACAAATGTTATAGGGGATGTCTGAAAATTAAGAAATTTATTAATTATTGGTTGAGTTGTGAACTGATCCATCAGCCATTCTGGATAGCAATTTGGAACCATGCCCAAAGGACTATAAAACTATATACCCTTTGACTCAGCAATATCTTGACTAGCTCTGTATCCCAAAAAGATCAAAGGAAAAAGGAAAAGGACCTATATGTACAAAAATATTTATAGCACTCTTTTTGTGGTGACAAAGATTTGGAAATTGAGGGGATGTCCATACATTGGGGAATGGCTGAACAAGTTGTGGTATATGATTGTAATGAAATACAATTGTGCTATAAGAAATGACAAGCAGGATGATTTTGGAAAAACCTGGAAAGACTTATATGAACTGATACAAAATGAAGTGAGCAGAACCAGAAGAATACGGTGCACAGTAACATTAATGTTGTATGATGATCAGCTTTGAATGACTTAGATATCCTCAGCGATACAGTGATCTAAGACAGTTCTAAAGAACATATGATGAAGAATGCTGTCCACCTCTATAAGAAAGAGCTAGTGGATTTGCAGTGCAGATTGAAGCATACTTTATTTTTCTTGTGTAGTTTTTTTGGTCTGTTTTCTTTCACAGTAAGACTAATATGGTAATATGTTGTAAATGACTGTACATGTATAACTTTGATCAAATTGCTTGCTTTTTCATTGAGGGGAAAATAAGAGGGAGCGAGAAACTTTGGAACCCCCAAATTTTTTTAAATGTTAAAAATTGTTTTTACATATAATTGGAAACATCGTCCCCCTCAAAAAAATTAAAGAAATTATTTCATATGAGACCCTGTCACAAATTTTGCTCTTCGAAATATTGACACTGATTTTTGTAGTGTGTTTATGTTAGATTGTCCAATTTTAGCTCATATTTTATAGAGCTTTTAGTTTACAAGTTACTGTTATAACCTTGGGAAGTATAAGTAGAGTATCATTTCCCCAATTTTTTAGGTGATGGAACTCCAGAGTAAGATTAAGTGATCTTAGTACATAGCTAATACAAGGCAAAATGAAGGCCTAAGAGTCATTTTCTAAAAAATTTTTTTTCAATTAACAAGCACTTATTTTCTTTTCTCAAACAAAATTCTTGTAACAGATATGCACAGGAGGATTGGGCAGGTAGAAGCTAATGACTCCATATGACATCAGGAAACAATAAAAATTAAAAGATTTCTTAAAATAAAAGAAAATGTGAAATATCACAGTGGAGAAGCAACTGACCTGGAAAATAGATTGAGGAAAGATAATTTAAGAATTAAAACAAATTCCCACAATGGTGATATTAAAAAAAAGTATCTCCTTCTGCTTCTTGAGTCCATTATTTCCTCTAGGAGGTAAGAAGCTTTCTTTATTGCCAGTCCCCAGTCCCCAGTCCCTTTATGACTACAAATCTAATATCCTTTACACTGCATTATGCTGCCAGGTTTTTTGAGCATGATGAATAGAATTTAACTACAGCACCTATTAAGAATGAAGTGGCAGTAGGCACTAGACCTTTGATTTCTTTAGTATAAGGAACTCTATGATGAGGAAAGTCCCTTTACCAATGCAGGCCAGCACTTGCTCTACAGTAGTTGTCTTAGACAGTGAGAAGTAATTGACTTGCCCAGGAGCACATAGCCAGAATGTGTCAGGTAACACTTGTTCCCAAGTCTTCCTGACTTGGGGGGCATCTCTCTCTACATTATGTCATGTGCCTCTCAAGAAAGTAATATGCTATGTAAATTTCAAAACATAATAAGGTACATAAATACTTTAATATCAATGGTATATGAGTAAATTCTACTGTTTTTTGTTTTCCATCTGTGAAAATAAGTATTGTCTACTCACTGTTGATATATGCTAGCTTTGGAAATCTAGCAAGTTCTTGAAGGAACCTTAGGACTAGGCCTTTATTTAAATATTGAATATTGAAAAGATGAGTACATGTTTATATACTGTAGTGTTCTTCTTTTTACAAGTTTCTTGAAAGTTATTACACAAACATTGCCCAAAAGTCCAATGCTTGTACTCTGTTAGTGGCATGGAAACATTCCCAGGTTATTAGAAGCTCTACTAATGAAATGTAAATTTGGGCAGTTTCAGCCATACTGGAAAGGCTTCAGATATGGTTACCACATTTGACTGTGTCCACTTCTATAAACTTTGCCTAACTAAGTGTGGAGAGGTACATTATCAGTTGGCTCCCTACTTGGTATAACATTGTTTGGCTTATGGCAATCCATAGAACAAAGATTACTACCAAAATAAATAAATAAATAAAGCCCTCAGTCTTATATAGCTTTTTTCTACTTCTGCAGTGATGGTAGGAAGATGTTGAAAAAGAGGCCCAAGTTTGCGGAATTTTTTATATATTCTATACTCATTAATTTAACAGTTACTACTCTAAATATCCTTATATAATAATCTTATATTCCTAGAAGAAAAGGCAATAAACAATATTCCCTGAACATATTCCCTGAATTTAGGGCATTACTCATCTTGTATAATGGTGCTTATGATGAGCCTAAGCAAAATGACTAGAATTACAATTTATGCCCTAGCATATTTTGCAGAAGTTGAGAAAAGAGAAATTCTATTAATAACTTAATAAAACATTTTAAATTAGATCAGCATATACTTTAATATTTGGGGTCATCATACAAGGTGGGCATTGGAGAGATGAGGGAAAAGCATTTTAGAAAATAAGGCTCATGGGGCGGCTAGGTGGCGCAGTTAATAGAGCACCAGCCCTGGAGTCAGGGAGAACCTGGGTTCAAATGCGGCCTCAGACACTTGAAACATTTACTAGCCGTGTGACTTTGGGCAAGTCACTTAACCCCAATTGCCCTCCAGAAAGCAAAAAAAGAATGAAAGAAAGAAGCAAAGAAAGAAAGAAAGAAAATAAGGCTCAGATTCACAGAACAAAAGGGCCCAGAACTTGTTATCACCACGGACTTCCCATGCCCCATTATGCGTCATTAATCCATTTTTCAGGAAGAGAATAATAATGCATTCAGTGTATGGTAAGTGCCAAATAACATCACCAAAAACCAGAATTAACTATATCTTGAAGAACAAGAAATAACTGATTACTATTTTGATAGTCAGTTCCAGTGATAGACAGCAATATGTATAGAATCCAGTAGCCAACTTGTGAAAGCAAAAAAGGAATTCCATAGCAAATTAGAAGAATAAGAATGTTATGTGACATACGGTTGAACAATTCTTATTTGACTTATTTAAATGAACTCTTGATGCCGCAAATGAAAACAAGTTATTTAGACTATGGAGGTTTAATCCATGTAAAGCAGTTGCCAGAGTGAGGAGGCCAGAACAACCTAGAAACTGCCTCAGTCAATAACTCCATATTTTTACAAAGCAGAGAAATATGGCAGCCAAGGGCAACACTGATTTAAAATATAAATTCACTTGCAAAATTTTATGAACAGTTTTGCTTTATAAAATATTGAGAAGTGATGGAGGAAAATCAAGTTAACATAAAATTTGCTGTGAGACCCAATTAAGTCATCCCATCCCAAGAATTTTTTAAAATGAAGCTTGAAGGACAATAAAAAGACATTAGTGGAAAAGTTCTTTTTAGTGTTCTTCAAATAACTAATTTTCTTCATCAGGGATAAAAGAGCCACCACATTTATATTTTAACATATTCCTTGAAGTATGGTATACAGAATTGAAATGGCATTAACAAAAAATAATATGCAAAGTGCAGTTAGATCAAAACCAAGTAATTGCAGAGGAGTTCTCTTCTGGAAATTATTAAATTTTTAGGGCATTAAAGGATCAAATCTTAAGATACCTGAAAGAGGAGAAGATACCAGATAATTAGAAAAAGACATCATAGAACTTATCACCATCCAATGATCCTATATTCTCATCTCTACAGAATTGAGAAAATTTACAAACAAATTGAGCTTCTCGATTAAGTAAGAGGCTTTTCACAAATGGTATTCTATGAGATCACATCTTTATAGTCACACAGAATAATTGAAAGGTACAGAGAATACAAGATCCCTTTTCCCCACCTTTCTCCATGCTTATTTATTGGTTATTTTTTTAAAAATACTAAATTATGTTATCTTTAATGCTTGCCTTCAGTTCACATTAATATTTTATAAAATTCCTTGAGATGTAAAATAGCATAAGTTTGATTATCTTGTTATTAACATCAGGCAAGGCATAAAACATTATGTACACTCACAAAAGATTTTTGTTACTGTCATGGAAATCATTTACTACAAAATCCCAAAATAAGAGAACTCCTTATAAATGTTGAGGACCTATTTGCAGATATTATTTTGCTGATTTGATTGAATCCTGGAACATTTCAAATGTCCTAAATAAGATCTATAATTTTTTTTAAAAGTTTGACCCAACCTTTAAAAAAAAGTGGATAAAGAATTCCTTCCTGTCTAGACTCTGATATACAGATAAGTAGAAGATCCATAGAAATGGTTCATTAGTAAGTATGTGTTAGACCCTACAGAAAGATAGTGACCTGGACCAAAAATTAACAGGGGGAAAAAAACGACTTTGTCTACGTTTGGCGAAATGTACAGTACTTCTAGTTTTCTCTCTGAGATAAAAAGCAGCCTTTCAAATATCAGTATTTTTCACAGTGATACTGTATGACTACAAATTGTAAAATACCACTATCTCTGAAGAATCAAAATTTTAGGTCATCCAATAGGCAGGAGGCATATATGATGGGCATAAATAAGCTGTTGCATGTTATGAAAGTGTGAAATGTATTTTTTAATCAGTCTTTATTAGTTGCTGTGCTCAAAAAGTTATGCCACCTTGTGGCAAATATTCTGGTGATGAGTCTGTCAGAACATACCCAGCCTGGTCTTTAGATATAAATATAAATCTCTCGGTGGGCTCTACCTTGGTACTGGACTTGGTGATATGCTGACATGCTCTTTAAGAACATAAGGTCTTTTCCATGGTGTCAGGAGGCATTGCTGGCAGAGTTCTTTTAAGGCCCTAAGATTACTTAATTCAGTACTGTTAAGTAAGTAAAATTACTTAAATGAGTATTTCTAATTCCCTGCTTCCCCCCCCATTATAAATTTTCCTGTCTTTCATCACAATAGAGTAGAATGTTATCATAGCACAGATAGATTGATTGATACACACCAAGGTCAGATCATGTTGTAGGAGCTTGTATGCTAAATGTAATGTCAAGAAACCTGGGTTCAGACCACAGAATAGCATCAATACTAACAACAGTTCATTGTTCAGTCATTCTTTCATTCGACACACATTTGTCGAGTACTTCCTGTCTGCTACAAGACATTGGACGTTTCCCATAACATATAGTCCCTTCCTTTTAAGGAAACCAATGATACAGATAATTCAAAACAATGAGTAACCTATAATTTCTACTTGACTGTAGAATGCATTGTAACATTTCAATAGCAGATTTGCTTTCTAAGTTATGCCTTATGCTAATACAGAAATCTGTAGGTTCAGATTCTTAGTATGTACCTCCAGTTCATTATGCATGTACCTGCATCCGTAGTGCCATCCCACTTCACTCAATGTTATTGCTACTAGTGCTGCCAAAATTGGGGCACATCATCTTTAGCTAAAAGGATTTTAGCATCCCTCCTTGGTTGTTGATGACTAAAGTCAGTAAAATGTTCAAGAAAAATCACTACCTGAAAATCCTTTTCCAGTGTATTCAGAACAACTGAAGGAGTACTAAAAAAGGAAAAAACTTTGGAAAGAAAGTATGCATCAACCTGAAACATTTTGTATTAGTGCCACATCTCTTTGTGAATAAGAGGAGATTTCTACTACATAAATCATTCATTGGAATGGTATCTGGTATTAAAGTTAATTTTATGATCCCTCAACTGGCACCATCAATCATATATGTATAAGGTGAAAGGAAGGTTAGTCAAAATAAGATGAGTTCAATAAAAGAAATGTTTGTGGTTTAGTTCTTGGATTAAACATACTAAACTCATTCCAGCAGTATAACATTGCTGGAAGGTGCTAACCTGAAAATCATACTTCAAACTAACACCAGCTATGAGCCAATAGGCTAGTAGTTCATCTTAAAAAGTGTTAGTAAACTATGAATATGCTAGTGGGATCTGAATTTCTGTATTGAATGTGCATTTTGAGCTTTGTCTCTAGAAGGTGTGCTTGTTGCTTTCAGATGGGATAGGATAATGTAAGAAATAAAAATACTAGAGTGAATAGCATTATTTTTGTTTAATGTATATTATATTGTAAGAACAATCAATAAACATTTTTTATGTATGTACTTTGACCAGGCACTGTGCTAAGCACTAAGAATACAAAAGGAAGCAAAAAACAGTCCCTTCCCTCAAGGAGCTTACAATCTAACAGATAACATACAAAGAAATATATACAAAGCAAGCTATGTAGTGGATAAATAGAAAATAATTTAAGGGGTGGGGGGAAACAGTGGAATTAAGAGGGGTTAGGGAAGGCTTCCTGTAGAAGGTGGGATTGTAGTTAGAAATTAAAGGAAGCCGGGGAGGTTAGTAATAAGAATGGAAAAGGGAGGGGGCGGCTAAGTGGCATAGTAAATAGAGCACCAGCCCTAGAATCAGGAGGACCTGAGTTCAAATGCAGCCTCAGACAACACTTACTAGCCCTGTGACCTTGGGCAAGTCTCTTAACCCCAATTGCCCTGCCTTCCACCCTCCAAAAAGGAAAAAAAAAAAAAGAATGGAAAAGGGAGAGTGCTCTAGACATGGGGCATAGCCAGAGATAGTGCCCTCAAGCCAAGAGGTGGGTTTTCTTCTTTGTGGAACAGCCTGGAGGCCAGTAGAATTTCTGGGAAGCCAATGTCACTACATTGTAGAGTACATTTGAGAGAGTAAGGTGTAAGAAGACTGGAAAGGTAAAAAGGGGACTGGGTTATAAAGGGCTTCAAATACCAAACAGAACATTTTGTATTTTGGAGGCAACAAGAAGTCCCTGGAGATTATAGAATAGGGGATTTCACATGATCAGATCCACATTTTAGTAAAATCACTTCAATGAATGAATGGAGGATGGATTGGAATGGGGAGAGGCTTGTAGGAAGCAGACCCACCAGTAGGCTATTACAATAATCAAGGCATGAGGTGATGAGGGCCTGCACTAGAGTATGGCCATGTCAGGGGAGAGTAAGAGATATATGACAGATGTTGTAAAGGTGAAATTGATGTGGTGCTAGCTTGGATATTGAGAAGTGAGAGATAGTGAGGAATCAAAGATGACTTCTAGGTCTTAAGCCTGAGGAACCGGGAGGATGATAGCCCCTTCTACATTAATAGTCATATACATAGGAGGAAAATCCAGAAAAAATAGTGTTTTGAAAACCTAGAAAGAAAAGATTGACCAATAGTGTAAAGAGTCTGCTGAGAGGTAAAGAGAATGAGGATTGAAAAGAGGCCATTGGATTTGGCAACTAAGAGAATAATAGAGAAGGTTGGAGTAGGGGAGGATTTGGGGAAAGATGAATTCACACTGAGTTTGAAATGTCTACTGGACATCCAGTTTGAAATGTCTGAAAAGCAGTTGGACATGTAAGATTGGAGATCAGTAGAGAGATTGGGGCAGAAAAGATAGATTTGAGAACTATCAGCATATAGATTATGAGGTCATCAAGTGAACTGGTATAGAGGAAGAAGAGAAGAGGAGCCCAGGGCAGAGACATCTATAATTGAAGCGTGTCATCTGGACAAGGATCCAGGAAAAGAGACAGAGGAGTGGTCAGATGGATTGGAGGAAAGAGTGGTGTCCCTAAAACCTAGAGGGGTAAAGCCAAGATGGCAGAATAGAAGAAACACTCAGTCAAGCTCTTCCAACATTCTCCTCCATATAACTTTAAAATAACACCTCAAATTGAATTCTGGAGCAGCAGAGTCAACAAAAAGGTCAGAGTGAAACATTCCTCCAGCTTAAGGTAACTTAGGAAATCAGAAGTAGAGCTTTATGACACAATGGTAGAGGTTGGCCAGTAACCCCCATGAATACAATGCCAGTGGTGGGACTTAGGTGGGGAGGACAGAAGCATCAGCAGGTTCAGGCACTCTTAAGCTAGAGATGGTAAGAAGATCTCATCACTGGTCAGAAAGTGATTAGAGGGAACCACTATGTTAGCACTGCATGCAGGACCAGATGCTATTTGACAACTCTTTTGCCCCACCTTTTTCAGGGTCACAATTCAAGGGTGGAAAGGAGAACTTTCAGTCATGAGGGAGCAAGGATCCTAAGGAACAGTATTGGTTACAGTCCCAAGGGATCAGGGACTCTTCCTGGGTAAGCACCAGAGCACATACCAGGAGAGCAATGACCACACCTCTCCCCATACCACCTTGGAAGCTCCAAAAACAATCCAGACCCTCAAAACTTAACTCTGAAAATAACGGTGCAAAAAAGCCTGAAGTTTCAGACAATATCCCTTTCCCTCCCTCCCTCTTCCCCACAGCAGGAACAGAGCCCAACTTTAACACAAAGTTTAAAGTCAAGAAGTAGGGGAAAGGGGCAAACAAAATAAAAGAACTTGATCATAAAAGGCTACTATGGTGCTAAGGAAGATCAAGACACAAACTTAGAAGACAGCAATGTAGAAATAGCTACAGGCAGAATCTCAAAGAAAAGAGATTAAATTGGCCATAAACCCAACAAGAATTTTTGGAAAAGCAAAAAATTTATTTTCAAAATTAAATAAGGGTGATAGAGGAAAAATTGGGTAAAAAAAAAAGAGCAAGGGAAGAAAATTATGAAAAGACAGTAGCTTGATAAAAGAAGCACAAAAATACTAAAGCAAATAACTTTTCAAAAAGCGGAATTGGCTAAATGGAAAAAGAGATACAAAATCTCACTGAAGGAAATAATTCCTTAAAAATTAGCATTGGAGAACTGGCAGCTAATGACTCCATGAGACATCAAGAAACAATCAAAGTTAAAAGAATGAAAAAATGAAAGAAAATGTGAAATATTTCATTGGAAAAATCATTGATCTGGAAAAATAGATCAAGGAGTGATAATTTAAGAATTATTGGACTTCTTGAAAGTCATGATCAAAGAAAGAGCCTAGACATTATATTCAAGAAATTATCAAGGAAAATTGCCTCAATATCCTAGAACCAGAGGTAAAATAGAAATTGAAACAGTCCATTGATCATCATCTGAAAATGATCCCAAAATGAAAACTCCCAGAAATATTATATCCAAATTTCAGAGCTCGCAAGTCAAAGAGAAAATATTTCAAGCAGCCAGAAAGAAACCATTCAGATACCATGGAGCCACAGTCAGGATCTCACAAGACTTAGCAGCTTCCTTGTCAAAGGAGCCAAGGACCTGAAATGTGATATTACAGAAGGCAAATGAGCTGGGATTACAACCTAATATAACTTACTCAACAAAACAGTACAATTCTTCAAGGGGAAAAAAAGTGGGGGGATAGAGGGAATTTAATGAAATAGAAGACTTTCAAGCATTACTCATAAAAAGACCAGAGCTGAGTAGAAAATTTTGTCTTTCAAATATAAGACTAAAAAGAAACACAAAAAGTTTGGCATGAAAGAGAAAAATGGGACTTGATAGGGTTAAACTGTTTACATTCCTGTGTGGGAAGATGATAAATGTAACTTCTAAGAGATTTTATCAGTATTAGAGCACTTAAAAAGGATTTTACATAGAAGGAATAGAAGTCAGTTGATAATGTTGAAGTAAGTAATATTTTTTAAAAAAAAGATGGGCAAGAAAGAGGGATGCCCTGGGAGGAGGACAGGAGAGGAAGAATGGGGAAAATTATCTCCCATAAAAAAGACATGCAAGAAAGAGCTTTTATAATGGAGAAAAAATGGTGGGGGAGGGGAGCAACACTTGAACCTCACTTTCATCTGAATTGGTTCAAAGAGGGAAAAACATACACTCATTTGGGTATAGAAATCTATCTGACCTAATGGGGAAATAGAAGAAGGGGAGTAAGAAGAAGAGGATGGGAGGGGGTCAGCAAGGGATAAAAAGTAAGTCAGAAAAAGGAAGACATTGGTCAGAAGCAAAACGGACATTAGAGGAGGGAGAGGATAAAGAAAGAAAAATAAATAGAAGAAAATAGAATGGAGAAATGTACAGTTAGTAATCATAACTATGAATGTGAATTTATCTATAAAATGGAAAGTGGATAGCATAATGGATTAGAAACATATTTGAAACAGTTAAACTGTTAACAGTTAAAATAAGGGGCTGGAGCAGAATCTGTTATGCTTCAGCTGAAATTTAAAAAGCAGGGGTAGCAATCATGATCTCAGACAAAGCAAAAGCAAAAACTTAATTAAAAAGAGAAAAGCAGGGAAGCCACATCTTGCTAAAAGGCATAATAGACAGTAAAGTCATATCAGTACCAAAATCCAGAGAGAAGAGAGTATCGAGGAGAGAGTGACCAGCAGTGTCAGTGTCAAAGGTTACAGAATGATCAAGGGGAATGAGGATTAAGAAAAGACCATTGGATTTCACAACTAAGAAATCATTAATAACTTTTGGGAGAGCAGTTTTGGTGGAATGATAAGGTCAGAAACCAGATTGTGAGAGATTAAGAAGAGAATGAGAAGAGAGACGGTGGAGGTACTTATCGTAGATGGCCTTTTAAAGGAGTTTAGCTTCCAACACAGAAAACGTATAGGATAATAGTTGTTGGAAATGGAAGTATCGGCTGTATTTGGTTCTCACATGTGGTGTGGTGTGTGGTGTCTCCAGATCATACGACTTGCCATCCAAATGCTTTTTGTGCAAGTTCGAGTATCTAATACTTAGCAATGAAAGAACAATTGAACATAATTAGAGATTTCAAAAATATAATTTCCCCGATAATTTGCCTTCTTTCCCTTAAATCTATGAATCTTATAGGTTCTTTTTTCTTGATTTTTTTTACTTATTTATTATTAATACTTTTTATTTCAGTCTTTTATAGATTCTCTCTCTGTCTGTCTGTCTGTCTGTCTCTCTCTCTCTCTCTCTCTCTCTCTCTCTCTCTCTCTCTCTTTCTCTCTCTCTGTCACAGACACAGACACACAACCCTCTACCTTACTTTGGAATTGAACCCTCCCTTGGAACAAACACTTAAGTAGACAGCCTATACAGTGAACAACTGACAGTATTACGTGACCCATTCTGCCCAATTCCTTGCTTCTCTGTTTAGAAAGCAAAGTATGCTTCTTTTTCTCTTCTGTGGGACCAAGATTACAACAGAGGTTCTTAAGTACACCATTCAGATGCCTTGGATTAGTGAACAGAGGTACGTTTAATGAGAGTTTACTGAGTGCCTACTCTGCAACATCCCTGTCTTCAAGGTACTTAAGAGGAGCTTGGCCAGTATATTTTAACATTTTATAGAGGGGAAATTTTTCATAAAATTTCCTCTTTTATCCTACCTAAACATAAGAGTATCGAAGATCCACTGTTTGATTAAGCAGTAGCTATCTGGAATAATTTCTCTTCTTTTTAGAGCCCTTTATCAATAATGTTTTTCTAAATGGAAGGATTTCATAACAAAGGAGGGGAAATTTTGGTATTCAAATTAATTTTGATGTAGTAGAATTTAGTTTTTAATTTTCAACTTAACCTCAAGATTGCTTATTTGCACTTTGTCATCTTAGAAATTTTATCCCATTCCCATTTCCTTGGCTTTAAGGAAAACTTATCCAGGGTGATTGCTACCCATAGCTGTCACATAGATATCTTTGAATTTTGCAGTTTTTTGCAGTCATATTAGTTGGTCTGCCTCCCATATTCAGGCTGTCATTTAAATAATTGGTCGGCTTGGCCCATGCCAGACTCATTTTATATTTGTTTGCCTCCAGAATACTATAGTCAGAAGTAATTGTAAAATGCATTGAACTCTTCAGGAGAAAGATATGTTAATACTATGTCTCCTTGTTATTCAGCTGCCTTTTGGTCATCTGACTCTGTGACCCTATTTGGAGTTTTCTTGCCAGACATACCAGAGTAGTTTGCCATTTCCTTCTCCAGCTTGTTTTACAGAGGAGGGAACTGAGACAAACAGGATTAAGTGACTTGTCTAGGGTCACACAGCTAATAAATAAGTACCTGAGACCAGATTTGAACTCAGCAAGATGAATCTTTCTGACTCCAGGCCCGGTGTTTGATCCACTGCACCACCTGCCTCCTTACAAACTCTAAAATTCAAGATATGAATTATCCTTAATCATTACCACTTAATGAATTCCTAAATGTCCATATTGAACATGAAAATTATGTTCACCTTGCATTTCCTTAGAACTTGTCTTTCAGAATCATGGTGATGATAATAGTGCTGATAATGATGACTATGAAGCCTGGTGGCACAATAGATAGAATGTTGAACTTGGAGTCCAGAAGACCTGTGTTTTAGTCCTGCCTTAGACATTTAATAAATGTGTAACCCTAGCCAAGTCACTTAACTTCTCTATGCTTCTTCAGTGGGAATAATGATACTGCCTATCTCACTGGGTTGTTGTTATACTCAAATGACGTGATGGGTAGTTATTTGCAAACCTTAAAGTTCTGTATAGATGTTATCTGTTATATCATAAATCTTAATAGGAAAGGAATCAAGTTTATCAAGTCTAATTGAATATGAATTCAAAGATATTATTTTGTAACTAACAGTTTACAATTTCATCTCAACTAACCAAATTCTTGTATGTTATAGTTGTTTTTAATTTTATAATGTTTCATGATAACTATAGTTTTCTCCCTCGGAAATTCTCATGCAATTTCAACTTATTACCAAGGCCTGGTAAAAATTATGGCTTTGGAGAGTATGCTGAGAGGTCTGTGTTAAATTCATTTAAAGTGCAAAAACTTCTATTTATTTCTCCTTTATGACAAATGTAAACTGTTAAGGTTAAGTGGGTGGGGCAACCGGAAGTAATTATTAAAGCCAGTGGCATTTTTGTGGTTTAATAAAGGCAGAAGCTAATTATTCAGTTTTTATTTAAGTGAAATGATGCCAAAAAGGAGGTTCCTGCAGAGCAGCTGCACTCCTTCAGTGTTACCCTAATTTACCACAGACACAACTGTCACAAACAGAACTTTTAAACTTGATATATCGCCACGAAAGTTGGGAGCCTTTTGTTTGGAGTGCATGCAGAAGAACCCCTTTATACAAATCAACCGGGAGATGACGGACAATGATGAAAATTTGATTCTTTGAAGTCATAATGGTCATTGAAATGTGTGAAATTCTGGTATTGAAAAGAGAGCAGCCAGCAAGACTCTAAATCCTGGGTGGTTGCAAGAAGCTTGCTGGGAGGTTTTTCTGCATTTTGACACCAACTTCCCATTGCTTGTTCACTGCTTCCTTTGTTTAAAAAAAAGTTGAATTCACACAAGATAAATGGTCTGAATAGTTGATAACCGAATCATATAGTTTTTATATGAAAAGCTAATACTTAAAGAGAGTAAAAAAAGACTTTGGCCCCTTGGTATTTGGAAGAAAAATGTGATTTACTTGCATCAGCTTATCATTTCTTATTATTTTTCTCTTTGGTAAATTATTTGCTACACAGGAAAAAAAAATAGAAGGCCCACCAGCTGCCACCTCTTTGAGAATTTTTAAATATAAGGTAGTGATGATGCTATAAGTGTGAGCTCTATTGCAGAAGAATGATGTGCATCCCCTCAAAGCCAAATCCAGATTCTTGGGACCTTGAATTCATGAGCTTCAATTGGGTTTTCCTCTATGGCATACATCTGTAGGAGTAGAATATATTACATTTTTTCGAACTTTATCTTACTCAAATGTTTCCATCCTTTTCAGTAATATAAGTGAGTCACGTAATTCACATTTTAAATGTTTAGAAAGGGTTGGTTTTTAGGATGTCATTATTTGTTATAATTGCATAGATTGCAATTTTCTACTATGTCAGGTAAAAAAAAATTGACTATTTAGTTTACAGAAGAAATTAATTCATTTTTCGGGTGAAGTTTGAAATTCCAGTTTACATTGGCCATACTCATTAGTTGTCAGAAAATGTAGTAATTTATTTGATCTGTAGCTAAGTGTCTAGCTCATTCACATTGGTGAAGTTTTAAATCCTTGTTGAATTCAAGGTGTTTCCACTCTACTAGCTTTTTCCAAAACCCAATAAAACATTAGCAGGTGATTCTCCAACTTTTAAATTGATTTTTAATACAAGAGCAAAAATCAATCATCTTATCAAAAAAAATCAACGTCATACTTACAACCTAAAATGAATTTCAGACATTTTGTTCTTGAAATTGGTTCACAGGTAGCTCATTGGGAACTTGGACTCAAAGCAAAGCATTGAGGACAGAGTACAGAGTTCAACTTAGTGCAGCATAGTTCTTTTCAAGTATTATATTGTTTTAATGGCATCTCAGAGCGGGAGCTTTAGCCCATTGAAATGTCGCTTAAAGGACAGGTTCTTCTGTCACTAGCTGAAGCTGTGTGGATGAAATGATCACAATAGAGTGTTGTAATGCATTTTAAAAGTGTGAGAAATCAGTTTGTCTAGACTAAGAGTGCGCCTACAGGGAATAGGAATTTTAGAGCTTCTGTGCCCTTTAGGTGTCAAGTATGTGATAGATGCCAAGCTTTTTTATTCTCTATCTTTGGCAACAGCTCAGCTATGCTACAGTACCTTACATGTCTACTGCAAGCAAAAACATTGATTCTGTGTCAGGACAACTTGGGCTTCAAAATCCAGAAACTCATTGTCCTGAGAATCGTCTATTCAAGTGCCAACTTTAAATTGGGGAAGATATCAATAAATAATTGCTATGTTCCCAGAAGGCATGGAAACTTTAGCAGCTAAAAGTAAAAAATATAAAGAGATTAACAACATCATGTGGCTATTTACTATCTAATTGAAACAATGGGTAATTTTATTAATTTCAAGAGGTTTTTGTTGTAATTCATGTTAAACTATAATTCAGTACAAATCAAGAAAAAACCAACTTAATGTTAAATACACTTATTTTATAAATTTCAGTAGCTAGAATACAGAGAAGTTTTCTTTCTAAAACTAAATTCAGCATCTAAATCTTGTGATATCTAGAATTCATTTTCTTGGGAGTTCGTCTTTATGTTTTAAAAATCCTGGTTTACTTGTTATTCCTGCAGTTCATTCATGGGTTGATGGGAGTAATAGTTTTACATGTTAGGATTCTGGGTCTTACCCTTAGTTTTTCTGTCTTTGCAATATGGGATAATTAAACATCTTCACTTTTATTTCAGATACCATGCAACTATTATTTGCTTTTCTTTTTTATAATGTAGGCACATACTTGGACCACATATTTGTGTAAATATATGTGTATCATTTTGATAGTTTCTGTAAACAGACAAGCTGTGACAGAGAAACCACACCTCATTATTGGTACAGGTGGAAAAGTATTGTGTTAAGCATAACATTTATTGCCAACTAAAATAAAAAACTTTAAAGTGTATTACTTTTTAATCTTGTGGGTGTATTAGACTAGTATAGTCAGAAGTACCTGTCAATCTCTTCCCCATGTTTGTTGTAGCTTTGAATAATAGTGTTATTTCTTTTATTTTTAGCATTACTAAACATATATTGACCATAAACAACTATCTTTATTTGAAACCAAAAAAATTTTTCAGTTTTTACTCCTTGGACCCAAACATTTATTGACTTTTTAATGAAAAAGTAATATATGTTGCTTACAAGAGTTGAAGAATATATAGTTTTGTACATATGCTTATTATTTACAAAGGAAAGCATAGTCTTTAATTTTATAATTATACTATAGGTATTTCATGTTTACCCCCCACCCCCACCCCGGTCATCTTAAATAGTTGCTCAAAGCTTACTTTATTAAGTGAAATATGAATTAAGACATACTTCATTTCTGGAAATGATTTAGAAGCAGTGCTAATTATTTTTCACAGACTAAAATCTTTTGCCATCACTAAATAGGGACAAAAATGCAGAGATGTTTTATTAAATATGTTTATCTAATCTCTTAGTTTTTCTCTTTGGTAAATTATTTGCTACACAGGAAAAAAAAATAGAAGGCCCACCAGCTGCCACCTCTTTGAGAATTTTTAAATATAAGGTAGTGATGATGCTGTAAGTGTGAGCTCTATTGTCTGTATGTCATGTCAGTATTGCTTAGACTTGTTAAATAAATTTAATGCAGATTGCCATGTCTCTGGGTATTCACCATGTTAATATTTTGTAATTGACCAAAGATGTAAAGGAATTGGGGAGAAAGGAATGGTCCAGAAAGTTCAACTTTAATATTTAGCACACAGGGCTGGGAAAATTATAAAATTTCACTGCCTTAGCTTTGAATCATCCTTATCATAGAAGATGTCAACATAGGCAGATAAAAATACCATATTGAGTTTTAATTAGTTTTTTTTTTAATGATTTCAGTCCAAATTGTAAAGGTAATGACCTGTTCTTCATAGTCAGACACTGATTATAGGGTTTGTTACTATTATGCTTTTTCCTATTTTAGTTAATGTTTTTATTCTCTCCAAGCTGAAGAACCCTTGTTTTTAATTTTCTCCTGATACCAGTTTGTAAAGAGCCTTCTTCCAGCAAGATATTCTAAAAATTAATATTCCTGCTTTGTTAAGTTGGTAGAGAATTGTGTGTTTATCAGTTTAGTAACTACTGTAAAAGCTTCAGCAGAATTTTTTTTTTTTTGGCCAGTAAAACTGATCATGGGGGAGGGTGGGAAATAAAAGAATTGTCTCAGAACATCAGGAAGACCCTACCATTTTCATAGAGCTATGTTGGATGCCTTATCTTCGATATGTCTGAGAAATTAAATAACCAGAAAGATGTAGAAAACCAGTTTATAAATAAAGAAATGTGAATAGATTAGGGTAAAGAAAAGGAACTATAAAAGCACATTTGTGTGTATGCACTGTATCTGAAACACGTGTAATTTCTTATTTCTTTTTAGGATATCAGTGCATTGACTGGTGTTCCCGAGGAGCATATCAAAACTAGAAAAGTTCAGATTTTTGTTCCTACTCGCAATAACATGCAGTCTGGAGTAAACAACACAAAGAAATGGAAGATGGAGTTTGATACCAGAGAGCGATGGGAAAACCCTTTGATGGGTTGGGCATCAACGTGAGTGCTGTTTGTTGGTTTAATTTGGACTTCACTTTTACTTCTGTTCAGTTTTTTGTTTGTTTTACTTTGAACATTTTAAAATTTCGGGCTGTTTCATGTGCAATGATCATATGTTTTGACAGTGCTTATGAAGGCAAGTTAGTATAGGCACTTTGCCTGAAGAAACATAAAATGTGGAAATTACATCGATGCCTTTCATCGTATTATGTTAATCTGGACCAGCACAGCACTGTGTATACAGTGAATACTGAATAATGGTTGCCCAAATGGCATTGTACTTAAGTCAGATATTTCAAATTACACTTGGATAATTAAGGAAAAAGTGTTACTAAATTTGTGCCTTCCAGCTCTAGATTTATAATCCTACTTCATTACTTTTTTTTCTTAGTATTAAGTCACAGTGAAATTTTTTTTATAAAGCTTAGAGCGAAGTAGTCAGATGGGTTTAGAAATTAGTGCTCTACCCTGTTTGGGAGAATTTGCCAATCATTAGTAGTCATAAAACATAGTAGTCATAAAATGACCCCAAAGTCAATGACTTTACTCTCAGTGGTACAGAATCAAGTTCAATAAATGTTAATACTCATGATGTTTCAGTCTAGGACATTCAGAGAAGCCCTAATATTAGTGTTGTGGTTGGGAATTCTTAAGACATTTTATGCAACTCAGTTCTAGCAAAATTTCATTACCAGTTCAAGTTAACTTCCTGGTTTTAATTAAGTATGTTACTTATCTTTTTCCGTAGATGTAGTTGGACAAATGCCTGTTTAAAATGGCTGCCATTATTAATTTTGAATATAACTTTCTATAATTCACCAGATTAGATTTTGTCATTGCATATAAGGTTCTTTAACACATTCTTCAGAATAAGTCTACTGTACAATATGTAGATCTTTTAATCATGTACTAGAAAGATCACAATTTTTAAGAAAAAGCATAGTATTGTGATTTCATTAAACGTGAAATTTTAACATGAGCATCTGTACACTAGTATTAATGTAGCTTTCCATTCTTCAGTGTTAACCCTTTAAGGGACTTTGGGCTTATATATCTTAATTTGTTTCAACATTCATCAAATATTTATCAAGGATCTTTCATTGTGCAGTATACTTTGATAGACAGTACTTTACTTGAGCCTAACATTTCGTGCAAGAATACAGTTTGAATTTAGATAGACTATTTTGGATTTACTATTCTTAAACAGAAGCTTATATGATTATATTATTTAAAGTATGACTAAGTCTAGAAATCCCTGTTTGGGTTTTGAAGTAGTTTCATGAGCTTCTAAATATGTTCTACCTTTAAAAAAAAGACACCACCACCAAAAAACAAAAACAAAAACCAGAAACATGCAAATTTGTACCTAATCATATCTTTTTTTTAATACCATGATGATTTTTAATGAATAAGTAATACATGCCCTGTGGGTTAAACTTGACTCTAACTTCTCAAGAAGCTTTTAAATTAACTTTAGAAATGTTGTAGACCAAATGGAAATATTTAGAAGAACAAGGGCTATCTCACTATAATGCAGTAATTACAAAAATGGTGCTTTTTAAAATAAATCTTAAGTTTGATAGAGGTTTCATTACGCCCATTTGTCCTGGCAATAAAAGAAAAAAAAATTTAGCCAACAGATTTAATTATCACTTCTACTCTTTTTTGTTTTTTAATCTCAGAAACAGAGGTTATTACGGCATTTAAGAATTCTCGAAAATATCTTTAACGATGTGACACAATGACATTGAAGACTTTAGTTATTGTAAATGAAACATTGAATTCCATATTAAGATTTGCAAAGTCATTTTTAAAGCATTTATATTCTATATTTATTTCTATGCCTTTTGCACATAAACTTCTGAAGATCTGGACTTTTCAACACCTGACTTTTCATGAAATTTTCAATATTGGCATTGCTAAAACTCTACTGTACCATAAGGAACCAGGGAATGCTAATCTGTTAATGCTGGATATTTATTGTCAGTCAAAGGAATTGTTTTGAGGTGTGGGAAAAGAGGAATGTTGTTGTCCATGCTGTACCTGGCACTCTACCCATTCCCACACCCACAGAATTGCCAAATGTCAGTGATGTGGAGCTTTTAAGTATATGGACAGAGGCACAGACAGATACATAAATATACATTTATTTGTGTGGGCATTCACTTACATATATTCATATATACATATATATGCACATACATTTCTGTTACATCACATAAAATCTTTCAAGTATTTGAACACCACCCCTCCCTCCCTGTCCCTCTACCTATCCCTCTGTCTGTCCCTGTCTTTCTTTCCTCATCTCAGGAGAAATAGAATCAAGTGAAGAGTATAAGTAATGGCCTAACACAGAGACTATAGTGAGAAGGGCATCCCCCATGAGGCTGATGATGACCCAGCTTGTCATGTTTCCTATGTTAAGAACTTGGATACCTCACTCAGCCTGTCTGGGTCTCAACTTCTTAACTTCTTCATCTTTAAAATGACAAGATTATACTATCTAAATATAGAATGATTCAAGTAAAATCTAGTTAAGTAGCAAGTCTGGTAGTAGGAATTTGTCATAATAGCAAGGGATTGGTTCCTCAGTAAAAACCTGCATAGGAGGAGGGCTGAGTTTTGGATTTCACAGACTTATGTGACTTGTAATCATGGCAGATATACCAGAACTTAATCATCAGAATTAGTGTTTTTTTTTCAGAGCAGTCTTTAGGAAGCTATATGTATGCTTATCCCAAGTATGTTGAGATATATATATATATCTATATATATATGCTCAAAACATTTTTGCAAGACCCCCTTGGTTACTGATTTCAGAGTAAGTGCCACATTCTATTGAATAGTCTTAACTGCGGCAGTTCTCTGCCCTTTTGATTAAAAAACAGTTTAAAGTTATTCAAAGTCAAGTCCCATAAATGAACTAAAAAGCATGTATTAAATGATTACTATTTGCAAAGCACTCTGCTAAGTACTGGGGATACAAATAGAAAAGCAGACAGTTTGCTCTAAAGGAGCTCACATTCTGATGGAGATTACGTAATAATTTTCACTTTGGAGTACTGTGGCAAAGAAGATAGTAATGTACCCTTTTAGTAACATTTCCACAGATCCTAAATTATTTAACAGTCTCTCAAGGATTTTAATGGTGAAAATTTTCTTTTCTGCATAAGGTGCTGCAATACTCATAGAAGCAGTTGCCAGATTCTGTCTTCCCAGAGGTTGTTTCTTTGTATAATGGTTCTCTGGGGTTGAGCTTAGAAGGAGGACTGGTGGTCTGGGTTGGGGTGTTGACATGCCTGAGACTCTAGGGTTTGCTTACCTTGCCATGTAGCAATTAAGTTTTCAGTTGGTATAGTTGCTATCAGGCAAGGAGGGCCCCTTCTTCACAGGAATTGCTTACACCAATGATGGATAGATGATCAAGGCAGGAAATACCATTGAGGGGAGTGGATTTTTTGTGGTTCCTAAACTGGCTGTGGAAGCACTTCCAGAAAAGTTTTGAGCAATACACACACACACACACACACACACACACACACACACACACACACACACACACACACATAAACAGTGTAATATCCTGGGCAAAGCATTGGTAAGGAATCAGAAGATCAAGATTTGGGTTCCAGTTCTGCTTATTACTACTACTGACCACTATTTATATAAGACCTAAATAGACATAAAATATGGCAAACATTTACATATATTACCCTAAAATAGCCCTGTGAATTAGATATTTTAGACATTATTTCTTTTTACATACATGGAAGCAGTCTCAGAGGAGTTAAAGGCTTACCCATGGTCATACATTTAGTATTTTAGAGACTGGGATGTGAACCCAGCTCTTCCTGACTCCAGATCTTGTACTCACTATGCCTCACTGTCTCTGCTAACCATGGAAACTTGAGTAAGTCTCAAGTCTTTTTGAGCTTTGATTTTCACATCTATAAAATCAGGATAATACCTGCCCTATTTACTTCATAGGGTTCTTGTGAGGCTCATGTGAGATAATGCTGTGCAGTATATACACTACTGTAAAAACAAGAGGTAGTAAGTATCACTTAGGAGCTTTGTTTACGTGATGAAATGAATCATATACCAATGCCTGTAACTAGGGTTTAAGTGCTGTATGTTCAGGTTGTAAAAACAAGTGCTCCAGCCCTCTCATTAAACATAGCTTTCTTATGCCTCTTTCTTGGGTATGTAGACAAATCATTAATTTCCATCAGTTCTTTCTACATTAAGATTTAGTTTTTTTACCTGTATTTGGAAGTTTTTCTTAATATCTGTCCTTTATTTTTAAATTTTATTTCCAGATACACCCCACCTTCTCCAATATTCCCTTGTAATGAAAATATTAACAGGGAAAAAAAAAGTTTGGCAAAACTCATTTGAACATGTCTGCCAGCATATGCAATTTTTCATTCACATAACCTTTCTAACCTCCCCTGTCCACAAAGGAGAGGGGTACATTTTCCCCCCATCTTTTCTCTTGGGACCAAGTTTATTTTAGAAGTTAGGGTACATTTTCCCCCCATCTTTTCTCTTGGGACCAAGGTTATTTTAGAAGTTAGAAACTTAAAGTAAAATTTTAATGTAGTATTGAAACATCTGTAGATATCAGAATCATTACCCTCAATTCAATCACATCCTAATTGTTCTAAACCTCCAGGGTTATTTTTAAAGGGAAAAGAAAAAAATCAACTATAACCTAAATTTAGAGTCCTTTGAGATTTTTTTGCGTTTATGAAATCCATGAGTCATAGTAGATAAAAGCTGTGTTCAAGTCCTGCTTCTTACACATTGCTAGCCATATGACCATAGACAAATCACTTAAATCTCTAAGATCAGTTACAGATCGGTGTTTGTGGAAGGAGTTTTCTTATCAGTATTATGAAATATGATTTCACTTCCCTGTTTCTCTTTCCCGTGCCCCACTCCCCCAAGCATATATGAGTGTCGTTGTTTTTAAACCACCTTTGATTATGTCTACACTAAGTTGGTCATTGCTTTTTTGCATCATTGCATTAAAGCACAGGCATTTAAAATGCTCACTGGTGGCTTTTTTTCTCTCAGCATATAGTGAATATTAAACAATTGGACCCCTTTGGCAAAAATTGATATAGTTTCTATGTTAATTTTTAGCATTTCTAATCTTTTTATAGCTTATATATTTAGTTTTCTTAATTGTTTTTCCTTTGCAGTAATTTATTTATTTAGCACCTACTGTGTGCTAACTATTGTGCTAACTAGTTATTGTGCTAGTTATTGTGCTAACTAACTATAACTATATATACTATAACAGGAAGACAAAAAACAGTTCCTGTTCCTAAGAAATTCACAGTCTAAAGGGGGAGATGACAAACAAGCAAAATATGTACAGGAGAAATTGGAGATAATGTTAGAGGGAAGTCACTAGCATTAAGGGGAATTGGGAGATATTTCTTGCAAAAGGTGGAATTTTAGCTGGCACTTAAAGAAATCCAAGAAACAGAGATGAAAAGGGAGAGAATTCAAGGCATAGGAGAAATGACAGAAGTTGAGGGAATGGAGTGTCTTGTAGGAAGAGCATGAAGGAAACCAGTGTTACTGGGTTATAGAGTATATGGAGGGGAATAAGGTGTAAGAAGGAATGGTAGGAAGGGGCCAGGTTATGAAGGGCTTTGAAAACCAAATGGAGGATTTTATATTTAGAGAATAACTCATCTCACATTCAGTTTCTGGCAACTAACTTGCCCTCTGTATCATCCTTGGAAATAGAAGGTCATCTAATTTAAGCAGAGTTACGCACTAATTTAGGTATTGCTAATTCTTACAGCACCTAACTTTCCACATAGTATGATTTATCCTAACTCCTTATTGGATCAGCAAAGCAGATGCCTGTTGTAGGCCTGAAAATAGCTCTCCTATGTATATTGTAGCAAGTGTCCCCAAATAGCAGTTTTTACCTACCTATTTCTCTCTCTCTCTCTCTCTCTCTCTCTCTCTCTCTCTCTCTCTCTCTCTCTCTTTCTCTCTCTGTCAATCAGAAGACTGGATCTATCTTATTGTAATGTTGCTTCTTAATGGAATACCCATTTACCCTGACATGTCATTGGCCAAATTTGTTATACAGTGCACATGGGGTTGAAAACTATCAATTTATTAAGTGCCTCCTATGTATCAGACACTATGCCCACAGCTTTACAAATGTTATCTCATTTGATCCTCACAGTAACCCAGCGAATCCAGGTTATAGTAAACAATCTGGCATATCATTTTTCAGAGAGATAGAGATAAGACTGAACTTGAATGAGGTTGAGTATTTTATAGAATTTTTTGTAATCTTACAGTTCAGCTATCATTATTTATATATATATATATGTTCTCTTTGGAGTTAAAGAGAATCTTAATTCTTATGGTCAAGATTTGGGGAGTTTGTGGTATATGGTAAATTCCCAAATCCATTTTCAAAAACTTGATGACTTTTGATGATTTAATGATAACCCACTAAGGCTTTCATAATCATCTTGCCAGCATTTATTGAACATCTTTGTGTGGAAAGGACTGTATACTAAACTAATTTAGACAGTTTGGAAGTTTACCATCTTCTCTGGTTATCTACTGTTAAATGCCTACTGAGGCATTTAAATAACCTGGAGAATTCCAGTAATAGAACAGGTGGAAAAAACTGTAGTACCAGTTGGGCTTATTGGCGGGGATGAACTAGAATATTTTTCCTCATTCTTCCCAGCCTAGATTTTATTGTACTTTGTTCCACCAATCAGTTATTAGCAATAGGATTTGCTAATTGAGAAATTTATAGAGATTAAAGCATCTAAATTAGAAGGAAGATATTATGCAAAACTAATGTCACTTTGAAAACTTAAACTTCAAGATCATGTCCTTGTAGTTTCCATGAATTAATCTCTTAAGATTGTTTTACAGTTGTAAGCTTGTTGAGGACAAGCACTGTTTGTGTTTTTATATTCTCAGCACATCATGGTTCTTTGTACGTAGTTGACCCACAGTTTGTGGAACTGAATTGAATTAAGTGTTTATGTACTTATTTACCAGTTTTCCCTCCTATGCCGTCTCTGATATGTGTGTATACATAGACACATATTTATACATACGTGTGTGTGTGTGTGTGTGTGTGTCCACAAACTTGAAAAGAACATTGAGGTTTATAAAGCTAACAGAAATGTTGAAATAATGTTTTCAAAATCTCTGTTCAGAAAAAAAGATATTTTTTAGCTTTAGGATACCATAGTCATAAATTAGATCTATATTTTAATTTAGATTTTGGAGAAATTAAATGTCAATTTAATTCTATTCTTCATTCTTTTAATATCTGTATACATTATGAATGCATTTATAGATTTAAAACTATACCCAGAAAGTTACTAAACTGACATAACTAAAACACTACTAAGTCTATACTACGTAGAAAACAAAGAAAGAGGAAAGGAATATTTATGTGTTCACATTTTAGCAGCTGTTTTCGGCTAAAAATTGAAAACTAAAACTTTTTCTGTTGAGAAATGACTAAGACAAAGAATGTATACCACAATATGAACGTAATGGGATATTATTGTGCTATGAGAAATTATGAAATTAGTAGATTCAGAGGAAGAAGAGAAGACCTTTATGAATGTTGGCAGAGAGAAGTGAGCAGAACTAGGAGAACAGTTTGCATAATAATATTGTAGAGAAAAACATTGGAAGACTTTAGAACTCTGAGCAATGCAATAAGTCCAAAAGAATGAAGGTGAAACACTTGACTCTCTTCCTGCCAGAGTAGATGAACTTAAAGGGCATAATGATACATAACATTATTGGTCATAGCTTATATAGGAATTGGTTTTGCTGGTCTATGACGCTATGTCAGGCCTTTATTTTTTAATTTGTTATACGATGGTGTGGGAGGTAGTGGTATGGACAGATTAGTTTTTTAAATGCTTTTTAATTGAAAAAATAGACTTTTAACAAAAAACAAAAAATATAAGGTTAAAAAAAATGCTTTTCCTGGTTATTGACCTTTCTGGAAGGACTAGAAAACCATCGCACAATTCAGAAGGATTTAAGACTCTAGTTAAGTTAAACCAACCTTTGAAAAGTAAAAACCAGTTCAGTTAACTTTCTTTGCTTTTCAGAGGCATCAGCGTTGACGTCTGATAACTTAAATATCTTACAAACATTTTGTAATGGAGCCATTGTCTTTCAGTTCAAGTTGAACATGTCACTTGACATTTGTACTTTTTAAAAAATAGCATTTTATTTTTTCCCTAGTTACATGTCAAGAAAATTTTTAGCATTCATTATTACAAGATTTTGAGTTCCAAATTTTTCTCCCTTCTCCCCTCCCCTCTTCTGAAAATGGTAGGCAGTTTGGTATAGTTTATACATGTGTTACTATCTTGTAAAAGACATTTCCATGTTAATCACAGTTGTGAAAAAAGAAACAGTTTAAAAAGACACGATAAAGAATAAAATAATTGAAAAAATATGCTTCATCTGCATTCAAAGTTATCAGTTCTTTATCTGGATATGGATAGCATTTTCCTTCCTGAGTCCTTTATACTTGTCTTGGGTCATTGTGTTGGTGAGAAAAGCTGAGCATTCTTAGTTGATCATCACACAATGTTGTTGATACTGTGTACAATGTTTTCCTGGTTCTTCCCATTTAACTTTGTATCAGTTCACACAAGTCTTTCCAGGATTTTCTGAAATCTGTCTGTTCATCATTTCTTATTGCATAATAGTGTTCCATTACATTCATATACCACAACTTGTTTAACCATTCCCCCCACTTAACGGACCTCCCCTGAATTTCAAATGTTTTGCCACCACAAATATTTTTGTAGATGTAGGTTCTTTTCCCTTATTTGTGGTCTCTTTGAGATACACACCTAGTAGTAGTAGTATTGCTGGATCAAAATATATGCACAGTTTGGTTGTCCTTTGTACATAGTTCCAAATTGCTCTCCAGAATGATAGCATCATTTCACAACTCCACCAGCCATGAATCGATGTCCCAGTTTTCCCACACCCTCTCCAACATTTATCTTTTCCTTTTCTGTCATATTAGCCAAGCTGAGGGGTGTGAGGTGGTATCTTAGAGTTGTTTTAATTTGCATTTCTCTAATCAGAAGTGATTAAGAGCACATCTTGGGGGGCGGGGCAGAGCCAAGATGGCAGCATAGGAGCAGCAACATATCGTAGCTCTCACATAGCCACCTCAGAATACCCATAAAATATGACTCTAAACAAATTCTAGAACTCTAAAACGCACACAAATATACTTTCCGCTAAAGTCAGCTTGGCTACGAGGAACCTTCTCAGCTGTGCGAGCTGAAACCAGCCTAGCGTGAAACCGCGGCTTTGCCCTAGAGGTGGCTGGACAAGAGGAGCCAAGCCCCAGCTGGTCCTTTGGGAGAGTAGATCTGTGGCAGCTGTGGCAGTTCCCAGAATTAGGTTAGTGGAGTTTGGCTGAATTGGGGGAAAAAAGCAGTCTGCCAAATTGCCTCCAGGGCAACGAGGCCGCAGAAGCAGAGGTCTTGCTCCCGCCTCCACACTACCGCTTCAGAGCTCCTGGCCTGCAGGCTGCAGGGGGACCAAGCGATCATTCAGAGGCCAAGTGCTCTCGCGTTGAGCGGCCTGGATCCGGATCACGGTCTTGGGCTGGGGTCCTGGGTTTTTTTTTCCAGTGGGCCGGAGTTGGGGAGGGACCCAGCAGCCTCCTAAAAACTCCAGCAGCTGGGAAAACCCCAACAATTTGGGACAGAGCTTTCCCCTCTGGAAGCAGAGTTCCACAGAGCTAAAAAAAAAAAATGACAGACTGACCAACCATGAATAAGAATAAGCATAAGAAGCAAAGTAAGAACAGCAACCAAACCTTAGATTCCTTCTTTGCGGAAAAGAAGGATCAAGGCATGGAGCAGGAGGAAGACAGCACAGTCGGAGCTCCTACACCAAAAGCTTCCAAGAAACATGAAGATTGCCTAAAAGCTAGAGATCAGCTGAAGAAGGATTTTGAAAACCAAATGAGAGAAGTGGAAGAAAAATTGGGAAGAGAAATAAGAATGATGCAAGAATATCATGAAAAGAGAGTCAACAACCTGACTGAAGAAATTAACACCTTAAAAAATAGATTAACTCAAATGACAATAGAGGCCCAAAAAGCCAATGAGGAGAATACCTTAAAAAGTCGACTTTGCCAGATGGAAAAAGAATCTCAAAAGCATTCTGAAGAGAATAATTCCTTCAAAATTAGAGTGGAGCAAATGGAAGCAAATGACTTTATGAGAAATCAAGATACTATCAAACAGATCCAAACAAATGCAAAACTAGAGGGC
>CM053580.1:308420322-308438213 GCA_028627135.1 Pseudochirops cupreus
AAATATTGTGGCCACTGTAGTGAAAACTGTGTGGCCATTTTCTGTGATAAGATGTAATGTTGTGAATATTATAATGTTTTGAATGTTTGTCCTGATTTGTAATGGAATAAACAGAGTGTTCACTCTATTTTGTAATCTGAACTCTAAAGGCTGTTCACAGTAGCATTCCTTTGGGAATCTGCTGGTGCATGGCATTACACTCACTTGGAATGACAAAGTTTGATGTGATGCAGCATTCTGGGCAGGATTTTATAATCTTGCTCTCAAACTACTTAGCACTTCTCCATTTGCGGATGCACTTTAAACAGTAGGTGTGGTTGCAGTTGGAGAGAATCCCAAAGTGGTGCTCACTAGGGTTGGCTTTTTCATAGACTACCTCCATGCAGATCCCACACACCATGTCCTTACTGCGCTGGACAGCAAATGAGAGTTCCATGTCCTTTTCATGAGCCTCAATGCAAGATTTTATATGCTGTGATCTCTGGGCAGCATCCATTGGGTGCAGGACCTGCAAACCACACATGTCACAGGTATCCCCATGAAAATAAACACAATTCTCCCCATAACGGCATTCTCCTACTGCTGCGTAGGGGCAAAGCTGCTTCTTCATTTCCACATTGGTTTGCTGTTTTTCTAATTCTTCCTCAATCACCATGCCCTGCAGGAGTGCTTCAGTGCAGGAAGGGGCTGCACATCCACAGTAGGGTTGCCCAGGAACAAACTCAATGGCATTTACCCAGTCTTCCCCACCTGCTCCTGCAGCTGCAAAATTTGAATTTTCTGATTCAGCTTCACCAGTACTGGCTTCAGCAAGTGGTTCAACCAGTGTTGGGAGGCTTGAAGAGGCTGGCAGGTTGAGTTTTGCAGCTAGATTGGCAGCAGTCACTTCTTCTTGTTTCAATGGCTTGGTATGTTCATATCTGCAGCGGTCACCATAAGCACAGCACCCTCGCTGATAATATCTGCACACCAAAGCAGACTGACTAGTAGAGAGGTCATGGGAGTAGCGGCAGTTGTTTCCTTTCCTGCAAACCCCATGCATGAAATACCTGCAGGTGACCTGTTTGGTCCAGCCATGCTGCTGCCTCCCCCTCCTCTTTCCGCCGGGGACTGGGAAGCGACTGTGGAGGTAAGGGTGGGGGAGGCTGCTGCCGCTGCCACTGCTGTTCCTGATCTTATTGCTGTTGTTCTGGGAGTGGCAGCCTCCACTATTACTGTTTATCCCACACATCAATGGCCGATGACCCTGCATTCTTAAAGGATATGCTTATGGAGTAAAAACTCTGGTAAATCCTATCCAGTTGAAGAGTACAGACCCAGTGAGCAACCACATTTGAGGGCCAGTCTAATTAATTTCAGTTAGTCACCATTGTTACTGTTTCAATAGTTTTCCAGTCACATCAGACTCTTCATGACCCTATTTGTGTTTTGTTTTGTTTTTTTTTGGCAAAGGTACTAGAGCTGTATGCCTCCCTATTCAAGAAGACTAGTGAACAAGATGAGAACTAGAAATGGAATAAATGGACTCAGACAAAGGAAGAAGAAGAATCATCACATCAGCTTCCAGTCCAGTCCCCACAGCCCTCATTGAAAGGGGAAATCACTGTGGAGAAAGTATTCTTCTTCACCACAAGCAACACTGACCAACTGCCACCAACAGGCAGATAGGCACAGGAACACAAAAAGTGACAACATCGCCCCATAATATCATTCTTACTTCTAGCACAGACCTCACAGCCATCATCTGGGAAAGCAGTTCAAGAGAGTGAGAAAACGAGAGAGAGAGAGAGAACAAGAGAAAGAGAGAGTGAGAGAGAGAGAGAGAGAGAGAGAAAAAGACAGAGACAGGAGGGGGAGAGAGACAGAGACAGAGAGAGAGGTGAAAAAAAGATAAAGACAAGTCAATCCTTGGAGCATATAAGAACAAGACTATAGATGAAGCCTTAATCCAGTAACTATGTGAGATTGAGGCATGGGAGGGTTGAGAGAACATGGAGAAATCCAACCTCTATATTGCCCCCATGTCATAGTCACCTGCTCCTCACCCAGCTTCCATCATTCATCTATAATTCTATCCACAGTACTGCTAGGCGGCTACATCACTGGTTTCTGTCATGAAATGTCTTCACTAGGCAAAAATTTAACTGTGTGAACTCAACTACAGTGAATTTTCTTGCCAGCAGGTATTATAGAATGCACTGGGGAAAAGCATAACACAAGTATGGATTTTGACAACCCCCCTCCCCTAGTACTGTACATTTTACTCCTCTAATGGTTTAGGAAAACATTCCTAAAATATCTAGCAGCCAATCTAGATAAAGAAATCAAGTAGATTGGGTTTTAGTGTCTTTCCATTCCTTTCCCCAAGGTATTCTCCATCCTTAATGATCTCAGTGCATGGCTCACAATCTTTCTCATTTCACCCCAACTCCTCCTATCTTCATAACAAAGGGAATGCAACATACATATTGAAGATCTCTCAAATATCCTAACTTAGCAGTTCCTCAATCTACTCAATTCCTATTACCCACTTTTTTCACGTCACCACAGCTACACACAGAAATGGTCACACCCTTGGTCTTGCCATTATCAACAAGTGTTGCTCTGCTCTATTTAAACACTGTAAATCTTTTAAGCTCTGAAATCTCCTGACAGAAAATAAATTCCATGCGGGTAAGAGGTGACTTCATTTTTTTATCTGATTGGCTGGACACTAGCACATGGTATGTATTTCTCATTCTATTTAAGTCTTTATGGTACTTTTATAGTTCATATATTCAATTTAGTTCTTAATTTTGGACACTATTATGTAATTGAATACTAGGGAAGTTAGAGGTTTAGAGTTTGTAATTAGTTGGTTTTCCTACTGAACAAGCATATGTAAGCCTGTTGGTTGGGGGTAGCCTAGTGGGAAGTACTTGAAAGGTGATTAACTAAAGTAGAATTGAGTGGAATCTCATTAGGCTAGGTCTTTCTGCCAGGGTTGAAGAAAGCAAACCTCAGAACACAGTCATATGATAGGTAAGTTCACATGATAAGACAGGCTTGTAGTTGGCAGAACACTGCCTAAAATTGTATAATAATATTTCAGAGGACAACAAAAGGATAGGGTAGAGAAGAATCTAGGTTTTTGCCACCTTCCTGACTCAGACTATTCACTACTTTTCCCTTTAAAAAAAAAAGTTTGTCTATTGGCTATTCGTCTTTTTCTTGGCTGTCAGTTTGTAAATTATTTCCCTTTTATTTTATTAAAACAGAAAGATGAGAAAGATATCAATTCCCATGAGTTATTCAAAGGTTTCACTCTTTACACACTGGGTGGACAAAGTAATATTGTGTGGTCATCACTAGTCTAGATGAGTCAAGAGAACTTAGTGACAGACTGCAGGGGATATTTCTAAGTCAAGTATCCAACAAGATGGAATATTAAACACTTCTGAAGATCTAAACAAGCTCTCAAACCTCTCCCAAATAGAATTTATGCTTCAAGAGATAAGTAATTTCATCTCTCTCATAGTCCAAGAACAAGGTAATAATCTGATTAACAGCAAAAAAGGCCATTCAGCACTCCCCTCTACCTATTGCCCTCATACAAGGTCACACAGGTACCTCATCCCTACTCTCAGTGTACCAGAAAACCAAAAGGCAGAAATTGGTCCTGGTTGGCACAGCTATGTGGCTACCACAGAACTCAGACAGAGAACCAAAGAATAGATGAAAATGAAGCAGGATACACGTGTGGAGCTGTGTGGACTTCACTAAACTGGCAAGAAAGGTTCAGCATCAAATTGGGGCCCTCCAGAAGTCACTTGAAGCAGATAATGATGCTGGTGAAATCTGAATCACCCAGAGTGGGAGGATAGTGAGAATGCTTTCAGTTCAATCTCTAGAGAAACCACTGACAAAGGAGAAGGAGTCAGAAAGTGAGCAACAGAGGAATGTGAGGAAAAAAGATGAATTATAAGATCACAGGAAGAAAAAACCTCAGTTAAAGACTTTTGATGACAAGCAGATAAAACAAAAGGGACCATATTAATAACAGAAGGGGATATGGCCTCCAAATCAGCTAAAAGAATCCAGACACATATGAATAAATATGCAAGAAAAGGAAAATGAATAAATACCTAGAGACAAAGACTCTGTGGATTCCTGAGAACATGAAACCATAGCAGGACGTTCCTGAATGGTTTAAAAAAGAAAGAACAATCATAAAAGCAAAATTTATGGCCTGCATAGTAGAAATAATCCAAAGATAAAACAACTTAAATCTGTGGTGGCAAGTGTCACTAAGGAAAGAAAAGAATGATTGAAAATGCAAATACATAGAAGTGAAGGACAATCTAGGAGAAGCAAAAAGCATTAACATTCATTGAAAACTATCTCCAATAAAAGTAAAATATATTGATCTTAAAGACAGAATGTAGAAAGACTACTTAAGGAGTACAGGTCTCACAGAAGAACAAGACAAATAAATAAACCTGACACCATAATGCAAGAAATAATAGAAGAAAAATTCCCAGAACTTTTGAACATCATAAAACAAAGTACCAATTTAAAGAATCTACAGACTGCCTCCAGAATTTTATTAGACAGGCTTTATACAGAATTTTATAAACAGAGTCACTGAAGACATTTAGGCAGATGATTTATATAATCAGATAAAGATAAGTATAGCTGTGATGTACAGCAGATATATCAAAGTCCCATGTGACCTAAATAAATCAAAATAAATAAAAACATACAACATTTTAATCTGGTTCTCACTCACATAAAGAATGGACTGGGGGAGAAGGAAGTAGCATGGTAAGAAGATCTGTTTCAAAGTTGGTCATAAGGGTCTACTCTATACTGGGGTAATGGCAGTGAGAAGAGAAAAGAGGGTTAATGAAAATGATTAAAATGAAAAATATTTTGGTGCTTTAAAAAATAAAAAAAGGAAAAAAGAAAGCAAGAGAATCAGGTAAGAAATAGATCTATGGAATAATATGAAAAAAGACAGGAGCCCAGACTTCTGGAAGGCAAGTGGACAGGAATCGAAGACAGCTATCTAGAGAACACTATATATTGCCATTATGAGTTTTAAGGGCATACATATACCAAGTTCAACAATTGCATGTGCTTTAATCTTGTCTTTCCAACTACATTTTCTGCTTCTTAAGAATAAAGACTATGGTTTATACTTGTAATATAAGATAATACCTAGAACAATGCTGAAACCACAGTGTTTACTGAGTAAATAATTAAAGAAAAAAAATACTATTTACCTGGAAAAACAAAAAGGACAGAGAACTTGGAGGAGCTCAGCTGAATCCTTGACATGCTGCTCAACAATACCAAATTCAAATCCTACTTCTAACACTTGCTACCTATGTGACACTGAGCAAGTCAAAAAGTTCTTGAACCTTAGGTTCCTCATTTGTAAAAGAAGGAGTTTGGATTATATGGCCCTTCCAGCTCTAAGTCTATAACCTATGATCATTCTACTGTGATTAGATCAACTATTTTGCATAACACCCATTCTAAACCTTCCTTTCTTGAAGTCCTAATTTTCTTCCATACTTTACTTAATTAGCGTCTTAAGTCACTGAGAAAATTGAGAACATTTTCATAGTGCTCTCACAATATTTTTTCGCACACTCTCCTCTGGTCAAAGAATAGAAATACTAATAATAGCTAGCAATTTATATAGAGCTTCAAGGTTTGCAAGGTGCCATACACACACACATATAAGATTTAATTCTTATAACAAACCTTTGAGGTAAGAGCTATTATTATTTCCATTATATAGATACACAAAGTGAGGCTCAGAATTAAGTGACTTGTCCAATGTCATACAATGTTTTTAAAAAACATTTTTCCCAGGTACATATAAAGACAAATCTAACATTTATTTTTTAAAAATCCTGAGTTCCAAATTTTCTTCACCTCTCCCCTTCCCTGAGGCAGTAAACAATTTGATATAGGTTATACATGTTCAATCATCAAAACATAACTATCATATTAGTCATGCTGGGTCACACAACTTTAATAAATGTCTTAAGAAAGATTTGAACACCAGTCTTCCTAACTATAAGTCCAACACTCATTCCAATTATGTTCCTTTCACCCCCTATTTTCTCCATTCCTTATTAAAGATAATCCCTCTTCTTGTGCCAATGCTTCAGTATCTCATTTCAGCAACCATCCTTTCTTTTCTCAAGTATTTTCAATTTCTCCTTGACCAATAACTATTTCACTTCTCTTTTTCCACATTCTTGTTTGGCAATCCACATCTTCAATATAAATCTTTCTTCTGAACTTAAGATTTCCATTGACAACTGCCTATATAAAATGATTTATAATGCTGTAGAAAGAGCTAACTCTGGACTCAAAAATCTAAGATTCAAATCCCAAGTCTGATTACCTGTGTTACCTCATTAGGCAAGTCACTTCGCCTCCCTGTAAGATGAGTGAGGAATTTAATGGCCTTCAAGGTCCCTTCAAGTTCTAGATATATGATTGCACGACTTTTCTTTCTGGATGTCCCAGTATGTCCAAAAGTGAACTAATTTTGTCTCTTAATCCTCTATTATCTTCTTAAATCTGTTCACTCTCACCTTCACTATTTTGTTAAGTAGCACCATCAATTTACCTCATCTTCAATTAGCTATATATCTTTCACACTCCTCTCTCTGCCACCGTTCTTATCTAGTTATCAAGACTTACTGATTTTTTTATATCTCTAATGGGTTACTCCCTTTTTTCTATTTCTACTTCCACTATTCAAATACAACAACCTCAATAGCACTTGCGCAGACTGTTGTATAGCTCAGTTCCTACTTTAATCCAACATTTCTAGCACTTAAGGTTTCTTTAATCTGATTCTAACCCAACTTTCTAGTCTTATCACAAAGGCCATTAAATAGTGGAGCAAAAATTTAAATTCAGGTGTGTTCTTTCCACTACAAACTTCACACATTCTGTATTCTACCCCCAAACTGGACGGCTTATCGTTTTCTGAAAGAGAACGCCATATTTGTCATTTTTATTTGGCTGTCTAATTATAAAATATAGTAATTAAATCTACTCAAAGTCCTGGTGTTGTTTTTTATCACTTATCTCTGGTGAGATGTTTTTTCATTTTATCTGTTACACAAATACTGTTGAAAGAGAGGAAAAATGGTGGGGGGTAGGAGAAGAAAGGTGGCAGTACCTTTAGAAGTGGCACCTTGAGATCCTTTGCAGTTGGTATCCAGGGATGATGGAAATTACAAAAAAAACACAAAACCCCAAAACAGAAAACGTAACAACAAAAAAAATTCAAGTATCAAGCAGAAAACAAAATACTGAAGGATTTACAGAATCAGTCAGAAAGAAGTACCTTTGCTTACTTGGGGCTACTCAGCTTTAGAAAGTGAGGAAGAACTCAAGAAGAAATAACCAGAGACTTTACATCTAAGAAAAAGTCAATCAAAAAGCAATTAAGTAGCTTACTACAAGCCAGGCACAGTGATAAGCACCAGAAATACAAATATAACCAAAAAGTATAGTCCCAGTCCTCAAGGAGTTTCCACTCTAATGGGAAACATTTACATTCTAACAAAACACATAAAGGACTAATTTATAGAGATTTCTGTTTATGAAGGTCATTCAACAAAAATTTACTAGGCATTTACTATGTGCTGGGCACTATGCTAGGCCCAGGGGATACAAAGAAAGGTAAAAACATGGTCCCTGCCCTCAAACAACATACATTCTTTGTTTTTTTTCCACACTCACATACATATTTATATACACATACATCCTCCTATACATACATATATATATACATATATATTCCCTTCAGCTATCCTCATACTGAGAAAAGTCTTATGAGTTACAACTATCGTTTTTCCAGGTATGAATATAAATAGTTCAACTTTAATAAGTTCCTTACGATTTCTTTTTCCTGTTTACCTTATCCATGTTTCTCTTGCTTCTTGTATTTGAAAGTCAAATTTTCTGTTCAGCTCTGGTTTTTTCATCAAGAATGTTTGAAAGTCCTCTATTTCATTGAATGACCATATTTTCCCCTGTAGCATTATACTCACTTTTGCTAGGTAGGTGATCTTTGGTTTTAGGCCTAGCTC
Source organism: Pseudochirops cupreus (assembly GCA_028627135.1). NCBI lineage: Eukaryota > Metazoa > Chordata > Mammalia > Diprotodontia > Pseudocheiridae > Pseudochirops > Pseudochirops cupreus. Next base: position 308,428,431 of record CM053580.1, read on the forward strand.
CTTTGACCTCTGGAATATCATATTCCAAGCCCTTCGATCCCTTAATGTAGAAGCTGCTAGGTCTTGTGTTATCCCTGATATCCACAATATTTAAATTTTTCCTTCCTGACTGCTTGCAGTATTTTCTCCTTGACCTGGGAACTCTGGAATTTGGCTATAATATTCCTAGGAGTTTTCTTTTGGGGATCTTTTTAAAGAGGTGATCAGCAACTTCTTTCAATTTCTATTTTGCCCTCTGGTTCTAGAATATCAGGGCAATTCTGCTTAATAATTTCTTGAAAGATTGTGTCTAGACTCTTTTTTTGATCATGGCTCTCAGGTAGACCAATAATTTTTAAATGATCTCTTCTGGATCTATTTTCCAGGTTAGTGGTTTTTCCAATGAGATATTCCACACTGCCTTCTATTTTTTCATTTGTTTGGATTTAACAGTATCTTGATTTCTCATAAAGTCATTAGCTTCCAATTACTCCAATCTAATTTTGAAGGAGTTATTCTCTTTAGTGAGTTTTTGAAATTCCTTTTCCATCTGGCAAATTTGGCTTTTTAAAAGCATTCTTCTCCTCATTGGCTTTTTGGCCATTTGAGTTAGTCTATTTTTTAAGGTGTTATTTTCTTCAGTGTGTGTTTAGGTCTCCTTTAGCAAGCTGTTGACTTGCTTTTCATGCTTTTCTTGAATCTTTCTCATTTTTCTTCCCAATTTTTCCTCCACTTCTCTTACTTGATTTTCAAAATCCTTCTTGAGCTCCACCATGGCCTGTTAACAGTTCATATTTTTCTTGGAGGCTTTTGATGCAGAGTTCTGACTTCCATGTCTTCCTCCCACTCTATGCCTTGATCCTTTTTGTCCCCCAAAAAGATTCTATCATCTGTCTGTGCTTCCGTTGCTTGCTCATATTGGCAGCCAGTTACGTGACTTTTGAGCTCTTTGCCACAGTAGAACTCTGCTTCCAGAGTGGAGAGAGCTATGTCCCAAATCACTGGGGTTTCTGCAGCTGCCAGAGCTATTAGATGGGCACCTTCTCTACAGCCCCTACATGCTCTGGCTCACTGGACACACACCCTAGGACCACCACCCAAGAACACAATCCGGATCCAAGCAGGTCAAAGCAAGAGTTATTACCCTCTGAATGGTTGCTAGGTCCCCCTACAATCTGCAGGCCAGGAGCTCTGGAAGCAGCCAACACATCTCTTCTGCTTCTCACCCCAGGGGTAGCAGCTGGACCGCGCTCCCCCTATTCCAAAAAAGTTTCACACTGACATTTTACTTTGTCTTTGGTATTTGTGGATTGAGAAGCCTGGAAACCACTCTAGCTGCTGGTGATTTACTCTTGTGAAGGCTGCTCCAGCTGTGGCTGATCAGGGCTGCCCTGGGGCTAAACCTGCGGCTCAGTCAGGACTGCACTCAGCTCCCAGTGTGCTGTGATAGACCCTTCCTGCCCGCCTGCCAGGCTTCCTTCAGCAGGAGATATGTTTCTCTCTGTCACTTTGTGGGTTCTGTAGCTCTAAAGTTTGTTTAGAATTATTTTTTACATGTATTGGAGGAGGTGGAAGCCGGAGCTGCACAGAAGTCTTGTTTCTACTCCACTATCTTGGCTCTGCCCAACAAAAATTCTAATGAGGAAGAATGCCTACAAATATCTAGGTACATACAGGACATAGAGAAAGTAAGTGTAAAAGGAAGGTAATCTTTGAGGGAAGGCACTAGCATTAGGATAGGAAAGAATTACAGAAAGTGGGATTTGATATAAAACAATCAGGGATTACTGTTGAGGATCTATCTCTTTTCTCTTCAGAGATTTAATCAACAACAATCCTTCACAAAAAATTATCTCACAATTTGCTTAAGGTTAAAAATGATGGCCCTCAGGTCCAAGAAGTGCCTTTTGCTATTTTAGAATATCCTTTATCAGGCATAGTGTTCTATATTCGTGTAGACTGCAGACTTTTCCTGATCTCCTCAAGTGATTCAAGCCCTCTCATTTCTAAAATTATCTTATTTTTAAACAAGAACTATATTCATTTTTGTGTTTTTATCCCCAGTATTTTATACATATTAGATACTTAATGAATTTTGTTAAACTAAATTGTCCCTTTGGACCCCAAACATCCGACCCAAACTGACCCAACTCCTTGACACTTTTAATTTGCTCTTTGGTTATAAAATATGATGTACTTTTCTCACACAAACTCCATACCCAATATGCTAACAAGTCCTATTTAGTCTGTCTTCTTAATATGCCTCTTATATGGCTCCTTCTTTCCTCTGACATGACCACCACTCTGGCACAAGCCCTTAGCATCTCATGTCTAGACTACTGAAACATGATGCTGGTAAATTGTCCTACCTCAAGTCTCTTCCTACTCCAATCAATCCTTTACTCAGCAATCAAAATGATCTTTCTAAAGCAAAAGTGTGATCATATTACTCCACTCCCCCAAATCAATGAACTCCAGTGGTTCCCTGTCATCTCAAGGATTTAATATAAAATCTTTTGTGCAGCATTTAAAGCCCTTCATAACCTGACCCCTTCCTACCATTCCACGTCTTGTTATAGCTTATTCTCCCCAACATATTCTGTGATCCGATGACACTAGCCTCCTTGCTATTCCTTTCACAAGATATGATCTCCCAATTCAGGGCATTTTCACTAGTAGCCCCCCATGCCCAGAATACTCCCCTAGCTCATCTCCATTTCTGGTCTCCCTAGCTTTCTCTAAATATCAGTTAAAATCCCATCTTCTAAAAGAAACTTTCCCCAGACCTTTCCCGAACCCCCTTAATGATAGCAATTTCTCTGTTGATTATCTTCAGTTCAATTTTACACACACACACACACACACAAACACACACACTTTAATTCATGTACCTGGTTAATACGTAGCTGTTTGCACACTGTCTCCTCCATTAGACCGTGACCTACTTGAAAGCAGGAATTTTTTTTGGCCTTTCTTTGTATCCCAGTGTGTATGGGGTATAAGTATAGGGTGTTCAGGAAGGACTATAGACTGGAAGGCCATTTGTTGTTATAGAAGGAATTCTTGAGACTCAGGTCTGAATTAGACTAGATGACCTCTAACGTCCCTTCCAACTCAGACTTGGTTTATTCAGATAAGAATATATAAGATGTTTCAGGAAGGAGGATGCAGTAACCCTAGGAGGAATTAAAGAATGCTTTACATAGGAAGCTGGACATGATCTGAGCCTTGAAAGAACATAAGTATTCAGAGAGGAAGGGCTGAGGAAGCAAATTCCAAGCATGAAGGACAGCTTGGGCAAACGCATGGAGAAAAGTGAAGGAATGTCAGTTTGAGAAGGAGCTAGTAGCCCATAGTGGCTGGAACACATATCATGTAAAAGGGGAATAATAAGAAATAAATCTGAAAAGACAGACTATGAGGAAAGATAGGCTGGAAGAAAACTATGGAGAGCCTTAAAAGTTAAGCTGAGGAATTTTCCATTTTATCACTGACATAGTGACATTCTTGATCTGAATCACTCTGGTCAACTCAATCTTCAATCATATCTTCTATTGACCAAAATACATAGCAAATGGATTCTTAGAGAGAATGTCTTGAATATATAGATCTCATTTCACGTTCCTAATGGGCAACACTGACTTCCAAGTACAATTAACAATAGGGACTATAAACAACCTGAATAATACCCATAAACTCCTCCACAGTTCAAGATCTACCAAGATCTGCAACAGCAAAACTTTCAATGTGTTCCAGACTCAAAATTAACAGAACCTAAAGTCAAATATTTTTTCTAAGTATAAATCTCAGCCCTAGAATATACAACTTCTATTCACATTTAAAAAATTTCTAGTGATTATTCAAAATATACCTAGTGGAGTTTGCCTATTTAAATGATAATTAATCATAATGTAACAGATCATAAAATACTTTGAGATATAAGTAATTCAAATTTAACACCCATGCTTTGATCATTTTAATTCTCCCAAATTCTACTAGATTTGAAAGACTCCAAAAATGAAATTCTCAAACTCAAATTACCAAATACCAGTGGTCTAAACTTTTACTATACTGAGAGAATTTTTTATAAAAGGAGCATCTGTAACTTTGGTCTATAAGTGTATTGAAAAAAAATAGCACTGCTTTCTACAAAAAGAATAGTAGTCCTCATCACAGTTGAAACATCTGTATTCACTTTAAAGCTCATCAAGACAGACTGACATTTTTAGGAGAAGCATATGGTTTGCTGAACGGTCATCTAGAACAGGGTCTTTTGTCTGGTAAGGTCTATTCAAGGTCCGTTTACTTGTATATGGAGAAGCTGGGTAGGGGGCGGGGAGAAGGATTTTGAAGTCTAGAAAACAGACAGAAATAAACCATCTTCTACCTCTGGTAAGAATGTGACAAAATGTGCTTCATAAAGTCATTCAGATATTTCCTTTCAAACAGAGTTCTCAAGGTCTGAAATAATTCTAAGAAAGCTCTGAAACAAAAGGACTCTAGAGAAGTATGAAACTTTCATAGCAAAAGGTCTTCATCCAGCCAAAGACCACCTCCCTAAAAAAGCATTTCCATTTTAAAGGATAAAATACTTTCCTTTTAAAACAGAGAAGGGCAGAGTTCAACAGCTGTGCTATATTAAACCTGAGCCCTTCCAAAGGAAGAACAAGAGTCTCTAGAGAGAGTAGTAACATGGGCTGCTCTCTCCACAGTGATCACCAAGAAAATGCCTGCTTTTCCTCAGAGAAAACATTTTCTCAAGGAAAAAAGAGCCAGTGATAGAAGTGTCCAATACATTAAAATATGCCAATAAGTAATCATAAAGTTTTCTTCCTGAAAGAAAGGTTTTACTTTTTGAGTTCGGGGATATGCTTTTTGAAGAGGTTTTCAAGTCTCAGATCCTTCAGTACAGAACTGATATTTAACAAACAGCAACAATGTCACAAAAATATTCACAACAGCCAAATCAATATGAAAAGAACATGTATGAAAAAGAAAAAGAAATGAACAGAACATGTATGAAAGAGAAAGCAAAGTGGGTCTAGTGGATCCACTGGACCTGGACTCAGGCAAACCTGAAGCCAGAAGGGATCTCCAGCCTCAGTAAATTATTAGCTTCTGGACCCAGTCAAGTCACTTAAAACTTCTTTCAGCATCAGTTTCCTCATCTCTAAAATGGGGATAATAACATCTACCTCCCAGAATAGTTGTGAGAATCAAATAAAATATTATTTATAAAGTGCTTTACAAACCTTAAAATGCTATTAAATGCTATTATTATTACAATATAGCAACTGATTATTTCTAAGGAAGTTATTATTCTTATACAAAAGTACTTACATATATATGTATATAATAGCAAAAATTCTAAAAAAAATTATAATCACTCACATAACCAGAATTAGCAAATATTTAGATAAACAAGTGCTGGACCTGAGTTGGAATATTGCTATTGTAGATGAGGAAGAACAAAACTTCACCAATCGTTTGAGAAAAGCTGGATGCATTTCCTTATAATTCCTATAAAAATAAACTAGAAATTATACCACCTGCTCAATCTAGCTACTTCACACAAGTAGCACAGCCAAGGATCAGGACTTGCTCTCCCAGCCCCAGAAAAAAAAGAAAAAAAACAGTGCCTGCAAAGCCAAAACAGGTATCACAAAATACATGTATTACAGCACATGCACTTCTATTTTTTTTTCAAGCATTACTGATGAGCTGCCATGGCCAAAGGATTTATCAACCAGCTGCCAGATAACTGAAGTCCACATCTACCTAGTCTGAAGGACTATCTGGCTTATACACAAAACCCTTCAATACCAGTCAGAGCTTACAAACTTTACTAGTTTACCATTCAAGAATTCAATTACCTCCACACCATTATGAGGCATCAATAGGTAATGGCAAACAAACAAAAAAAAAACAACAAGTAAAATACAAAACAACCCACAACTCCTCCGTTTTCTGTAATGGCGGTGGAAGAGCGAGGGAAGTGTTAAGAATCACATGGCTTTTAGACCTTCTATAAACTTAAACTTGCCTGCTGGTACTCCGAATGTGAGATCTCACATCACAGAATCACAGACTTGGAGTTGGAAGGGACCTTGCTAGCCATCTAGAGCAGGGGTGGGGAACCTGCAGCCTTGAGGCTACAAGTGGCCCCCTAGGTGCTTAAATGCAGCCCTTTGACTGAATCCAAACTTCACAGAAGAAATCCCCTTAATAAAAGGATTTATTTGTAAAACTTGGACTCAATCAAAGGGCCACACCTAAGGACTTAAAAGGTCATATGTGGTTCCCCACCCCTGATCTAGAGCAACCCCCCCCCTAGGCAGCTAGGTTGTACAGTGGATAGACTGCAGTACTTGAGTTAGGAAGATGTAAATTCAAATCTACCCTCAAACACTTAGTAGCTTTGCGACCCTAGTAAGTAACTTATTCCCTCAGCCTCAGTCTCTTTACCTTTAAATATAACTAAAAATAGCACCCTACCTTCCAGGGTTGCTGTAAGGTCAAGATGAGATCATATTTGTAAAGTACTTTGCAAAATCTTAATGTAAAGCACTATATAAATGCTTTTTTTTTAAAGGAAGAAACTGAGGTCCAAGTCATTTGATAATAACTTGCCCAAAATCACAAAAGGAAACAAATCAGATTTGATTAGAAAACCAGGTCTTCTGACTCAAGTCAGTGCTTTTTCAGAGAACATTCAACACAAAGGTGGAAATCAATAACAATGGTGATAACTACATTGTACAACATAAGTCAAAGAGTAGGAGAGGCCATAGGCTTGTAGACTACACAGAAACCTTACTCCTTTATAAAATGAATACATCCTTTGAGAAAAGAATCAGTAGGCACTGAATATTACGAGCACTGAATACCATCAAACACACACACAAAAGTGAAACTGATTACATTTAACAGACAAGAATAGATTCATTATTGTTGTGGGAGTCATCTTTGAAACAGCTGTGTATAGTCATATCACAAACTTCTCAGAGCAAAGGTCAGAATTAACAAAAAGCTAGAAGAATGAGAAAAAAGATATGTTACACCACTGAAACAAATCAATTTGACCTAACCAAACAAGTCGTTGATCATGAAAATGATCAATGGCACTCCGTATAGAGGACATAAAAGAAAAGGAGACTTGAATACAAATCTTGCTCAGATGCTTATTGGTTGTAAAACTCTGCACAAATCACTTGATCTCTCACAACCTCAGTTTCTTCATCTGTAAAATAAGAGGAAACACGTTTAGACCTCTATTTCATACCAAGATAAGCTCCAAATAGATAGATGACTTAGATACGTAAGTTCTTATTACAAATTAAGAGAAAAAAGGGAGAAATTTCCTTTCAAATCTACAGATAAGGGAAGAGTTTATAACTAAACAAGCGATAGAGAGGATCTCAGAAGATAAAACAGGCAATTTTGATTACACAAAATCTAAAAGGTTTTGTATGAACAAAACCAGTACAGCTAAAATTAGGAGAAAAAAGTTAAATGAGTTTGAAAAAGACTTGGAGAAATTTTTTCTAATAAAGGTCTCATTTCCAAGAGAACTGACCCAAATCTGTAAGAATAAGAAGCATTTCCCAAATGATAAATGGACGAAGGATGTGAACAATCAATTCTCAAAGGCAGACATGTAAGCCATGAAGAGCCACATGTAAAAATGCTCCAAATCACTAATAATTTAAAAGATGCAAATTAAAATAACTAAGGTTCCACCTTGCATACATCAAAATTTTGGCAAAGATGACAAAAAAGAAGGTCACAAATAGTGAAGTGGATACAGGGGAGGAGAAAGACACATAAATGCACTGTTAGTAAAGCTATGAATTGGTACAACCATTCCAGAAGTTCCTAGAGTCACTAAAATGTCCATATCCTTTGAACCACCAATACCTCTAGTGAGCCTATTCCCAAAATCAATCAAAGAAAGGAGAAAAAGATTGCATACATGCAAAAATATTTATAGAACTCTTTCTGCAGAAAGAACTGGAAACTAAAGGGGGTGCCCCTCAACTTGCAAATGACTGAACAAATTACAGTATTTGAAGGTAATGGAATACTGTTGTGCCACAGGAAAAGATGAAAGAGATGATTTCACAGAAACTTGGGAAGAGTGATGTAGAGTGAACTGAGCAGAACCAAGAGAAAAATATATATATATATAATAACAACACCATAAAGTTTATATATGAAAGGCAAAGTTTTCCCACTAAGTCACATATTCATTTGCAGTTTTGAAACTCCTCTGAAAGACCTAAGTCCTCTGATGAGTGCAATGGCCAAGCAGGACTCTGGAAAACAGAAGATGGTTTATACTACCCACCCTCTTGACAATTAATGGATTCAAGAATGAGACATACATTTTTGGATATAGAAAATGTGGGAATTTGTTTGGTTTGACTATACATGTTATAAAAATTTTGTTTTTACTCTTTTTTTTTAATGAGGGAAAGAAAAAAATGCTTAACTAAAAATAAAATAAAACTTTTAAAAAATAAAATGAGGGAATTGAACCTGATAGCTTTTAAGGTACCTTCCAGCTCTAAATCTGTGATTTATAATAACAGACAAATTCTATCAACATCAGTATAATAATTTTATACAGAAGTATAACTGATGTAAAATCAATTACAATAACGACACCAAAAGAGCTTAAAAAGCATTTTAGTTAGCAAATACTTGACTTACTTGCCAAGAAGAGATGGCAATTTAAAATATAAAGTCATTTGTAAAATAATACAAAGAAGAACCATATATGATTAGGAACAGTATCACCTCATAGAGCAGAGAAAAAAAAAACACAACAGTTTAGAGAAAGTCTGGTAAAAAATCAAACTAAGCAGTTATTACCCAGGCAGTTAAAGATAAAAATGGAAGAATGATAAACAGAAGAAAAGTGGAAAAGACAAGCAAAGATTTTTATAATAAAGATAATCAAGATAATATCAAAAACTACCCACCTATATACCTACTTTCTCATTTGCACAAAAATTTTCTAAGATTCATCTCTCTATGCATCCTGAACATTCTCAATGAAGATAGGAGAAAGAAAAAGTCAGGCTTTCACAAGCGATTTGCTATAATGGACAACTTTATCATCAGGCAATTCAGTGAAAGTCACAGAGAATAAAAGATCCCAATGTCTTTGTTGCTTGTTGGCTATAAAAAGCACTTGTACTTGATTTGGATAGGCTGTCTTTTTTTTTTTACTCCAAACATAAGCAATTGGGGTTATTCACTGAAAACAAAACAACAGAAAAAGTCTTGTTCTACAGCCCTCTTGTCATAAACACCAGGGTGAGATGTAAAATAAGGAAATAAAGATTCACAAAATTGAGTATTGGATGGAAGAGATTCAGAGAAGAGTTCAAATTGAAGAAGGATTGTCTACAGAAGGTGAAGTCCTCCAGATGGCTTCTCATTGAAGATTATATTGTACTGGATGCATCAAGCTGTGGCACATTACATCTCCTGGAAGAAATCTGTAGTCACTCACAACAGTTTGGACTGGCCAGATACAATAAAAGAACAAGTGGATGAAGAACACAACTGAAGAACTGAAAATTAATCTCACATGGAAAGCAACAGAGAGGCACATAATAAGGATGGATTAGACTGCAACATAAAATGAATGAGGAACTTCAAAAGAACAGGAGTAAGAACATCAGACAAATGTATGCTAGAAGAAAGAAGTTGAACAGATCAAGTGCTCCACAGGTATCCTTGTGATAGCAAAAAAAAATAAAGAAAGTCTCTAGCATGCGGGGGGGGGGGGGGGGG
>CM053580.1:308438713-308523735 GCA_028627135.1 Pseudochirops cupreus
AAGGCGGGGGGGATAGGAAGGAGGGACATATAATCAGTCTCTCACAATATGCCCAGTGTGGAGATGTTCTGCGTAATTACATATGTACAGCCTGTATTTAATTGCTTGTCCTTCCAGTGGGGGTAGGTGATGACAGAGGAAGGGAAAGAATCTAGAATTTAAAGTTCTATAATCAAATGTTAAAAATATATATATGTATATATTTATTTATTTATTTATTATTATTAGCTACATCCAACTGGAACTTGAGATACACAGGCACTGTGGTAGGGAGATCCATCCTGCCCTATGGGAAAGTCAGAAGGGTGAGAGGGAGGACATAGGAGAGAGCAGATTGGGGGAGGGGTTATACAGTGGGATGACTGTTTTGAGGTGCTTGGTAGGGGAAAGATGGGGAGAAAACTTGTAACTCGAAATCTCATGGAAATGAATGATGTAAACAAGAAAATAAATTAATTTATTTAAAAATTAAAAAAAGAAAGTGGCATTCCCCTGAAATGCCCAGATTTTGGAATTCATCATCTTTACCTCACAGAATTCATAGTCTTACTTTCCTCAGGCCATTCCTCGTGAAATTATCAGTCTATCCCCATGTCTCTGCTCCCCAGACAAAGAAGGGTTAAGGATAGTGAAGGTGGAGCTGATTTCCAAAATAATTTGCAAACTTGCTTTGAGTTACATATGCTGAGGTCCAAGATTATGTCAGTATCCCAAATGAAACCAACTAATATATGAATTGATGAAATGTCATTAAGAAAACAAGCAATCTTATTATTGAGTAGAAATTCCCATGGGGTGGGTACATGCTGTCTAAGTGAAAATTCAAAGGGAGGAAGCCTGAAATGGCCTTAGAAATTAAACTTCCCTGTTTCACTGCCAGTTTTTCTTCTGATGAACTCACTTCAGTTCAGACTACAGTATTAAATGTCTACTATGTACACTCAATAGTATTACATTATATGTTGATCCCACTGTGAGATGGAAAGATCACTCCAAGTTCATGTGGAATAGACATTGAGATTTAAAAAAAAGTAGAAAGACAACTCTTAAAACAGGGAGTTTTGTTTCTACATGAGAGTGGCCCTGCCTTTGCCTAGATGTTGCTGTTATCTGAATTACTCAAGAATCAGAGCCCTTTGTCATCTTCCATCTGCACAGGTTGAAGAGTTGGAAATGTCACTGTAGGATAGCTAAGCTTTTGTCTAGAATAATATGACTAATGCAGTTACTTTTGTCAATAGTGCTTGTCTACTCTCAAGCCCCACTTAAAAGTGAAATCTATACATCTAGAGAAAACCAAACCAAGACCAGTCCATTACAATGTAATCTACATGGACATCTTTCAGGTGGAGTCCATAACTCAGCTTACCAGTTTTCCAAAGGGGGCCCCAGATGAGTTAAAACTCTTTTATCACAGTAATACTATAGCCAAGTTTTTATCATTCAGCATTGATAAAGCCTAATGCACCAAAGACAGCATTTGAACAGCTGGAGCTACATTTGTGTCCAAAAATCAAAGGATACGGTGATAAGGCATAGTTACATTTAGTATTTTAATTTTACAAATGTAGGCCATTCTGGATTTTCCAGGTCAGAACCAATGGCAAGAGAGATTTTCTCTTTCTTTTCATATTTCTACACTAGTAACACTTCATTTAAATGAAACTCAGTTCTCTGGTAGCTTTACCCCTCCAAAACACAGTTGCAAACCAGAAAGGAAACAAACCCCCCAAAAGGCCTCCTGGTAGGCAAACTTCATTCATTTATTCACATATTCACTTCCCTCACATATTCATTTATTAATGAGGATTTATTCACAAGGTCCAAGCACACAAGTTCATGCATTTTGCTAATAGGAAAGTCCTTAAAGCCCTCACTTCACTCAAAGCCTATTTACTCTTTAAGAAATTATTGATACCTTTTGAGTTTACATCAGAGTCATTTCAGGACGTACTACCAATCCTTTGAATAATCCTTTTAAGGCAAAAGGTAGTAACATTCTTGGAGAACTTGTACCATTCTCATTTACATTCTGATGGATTAAAATATGTTTGAGTAGTAGTAGTCCAGATTTTTGGTTCCAGAAACAAGGTAACTTCAAATATTTTCAGTCAATAGGTTCAAGAAATCTTGTTGTTCATCCTTAATTTTTTTGAAGAAGACTGATGACATCGTGGGTGATGTCTTGACTCATGCATGTATTAGATTTAAGTGAGGCAGAGCTGTACAAAGTCATCAGCCTCACCCTCTCTTCCAGAGAATCATCAAAGGCCAGTAGCAAGACAAAAGCCAGGATGATTGGCGATGGCCCAGGACACAGTTGATGACATTGGTGTCTTTGATGTCTAACCAAGCTCTAAGTGCTCCACAGCACCTGCTTCAGTCATTAGAACAACTTGTTCTCATGTGTTCTCCATTCCACCAGGGAAATCTTTGCACGCTTGAAGTAGACATCCCCCTAACTCACCAGTCTGTTGACTACCTTCAACGTGATTTAGCCCATCTGCTGAAAGCAGAAACAAATAGAAATACTTTCCTCCCTCAGTACTTCAGTTAATTAGTTTTACTGTGTTGTAAATGGGAGAGATAAGAGGGACAAAATTAACAAGTATTTTCATGAAATTCAAGGTGAATCTTTAGGGAATTTGTTTTAACATTTAAGACAAATGCAATTTATTTTCTTTTATTCATATTTATAACCAATTCTAAGTGTTTCCTGGAAAAGAGATTATAATGTCCAATAGATATTATTAGTTAAATTAAACTAGTAATCTTCTCATTTGTACTTTATCCTAACCTCCTGAGTAAGAAAGGATTGTATAACAAGGTCTGATAGCAGCATGGGACAGTGGAAAGAGCACTGTTCTAGAATCAAAGGCTGCAAAAATTCTTATCACAATGTTAAAATCTTAAGATCATGTATCAAAACTCTTTCTGATTTCCTTATTTCTGCCTATAGAATCACCATTGACCTAATCCTACCCATGTTTCCAAGATTTTGGTGTTATCTTCAGCTCTTCATCCGCCTTTACTTCCTACACTCTTTAGTCCTATTGATTCTGCCACTACATTATCCCTCCCATCCATCCTTCCTTGCAGTTTTCATGGCCACCAGCCTAGTAAAAAGTCATTTTTTTTTCAGCCTTCTGAACTATTATAGTAACCTACTAACCAGTCTTCCTGTTTTCAGTCTTTTTTCTCTAATGCAGCGGTTATCAACCTGTGGGTTACGTTCAATTTAAATACATCCTGCATATCAGATATTTATATTATGATTCATAACAGTAGCAAAATTACAGTTATGAAGTAGCAATGAAAATAATTTTATGGTTGGGAGTCACCACAACATGAGGAACTATATTAAAGGGTCGCAGCATTAGGAAGGTTGAGAAGCACTGCAGTGCTTCTAGTTCACTTTCTGCATGCACAAATTTAAACATGTCCCTGCTCTTCTCTTAAACCATGACTCCTTATTTCCAAATAAAATCCAAACTCCTTATCCTGTCATAATCTGGTATGACATGTCTCATATCACTTCTCCTATCATGGATTGTACATTCCCACTAACCTGGACAACTCACCATCCCACACCCACATCTCCTGTTTTCCTGCCTTGATGTCTTTGCTCACCGTATTCCCTATCCCAGCAATGGTCTCCCCCTACCCATTGAAATTCCATTTCTCTAAGATCCAGCTCAAATGCCTGCTCCTCTCTGAAGCCTTCCTTGTTGTTCCCACCAAAATTATTTATAGCTCCTTCCTGTACTTAGGCTCTATTGCAAACTATGATGCATCTAAGTATTATATTCTACCTTGCTCCATGAGGACAAGGACCATAAACTTATTTAATCTTATTTCCTCTGATATCTAACACTATGCTCTGTATATAATAAATGTTTATTGATTTGAAACTTCTAGCAAGTCAACAATTCCCATATTTCTACCTCATTTTATTTTAAAGGTGGTGACATTCTTGGAGAGAATTCTCATTTGCATTCTGGTAGATTAGAATATTTGCTGAGTGGTGGCAGTAGCATTAATTTGACTATTTCCATGTAATCACAAACGGTCACAGAATCAATCACAGGATCTCAGAGCCAGAAGGGCTCAGAGGTCACTGACACTGACCCACAGCTGAACAGAAATTCTCCTACTAGAAGCCCATTTAGCAAGGATGAATTGGCTGTAGGAGCCACCCCAGTGCACCTGTTCCCTAAGGTGACCCCTCTGGCCTCATTCACTCTTGATATACCTGACAAATGATTAGCCAGCCTCTGCTTGAAGGGCACTAAGACTAGTCAGTCACTATCTCATGGCAGAGTTTATTGTTCTTTTGATTAATTCTTATAGTTAGGAAGTATTTCCTTTTATGAATTTAACAACTGCCTGCCAACTTCCAAACATTTGTCTTAGTTCTGCCGTCTGGGACCAAGCAGAAAAAAACTTGGCTCAAAAAAAAAAGCTAATTACAAATATTTGTTGTTGTTCAGTTGTTTTAGTCATGTCTGACTCTTTGTGACCTTTGCACTTTTCTTAACAAAGATACTGAAGTGGTTGGCCATTTCCTTTCCCAGTTCATGTTTATAGATGAGGAAACTGAGGCAAATGGTGACTTGCCCAGGGTCACACAGCTAGTCAGTGTCTGAGGCCATATTTGAACTCAGGAATATGAGTCTTGCTAACTTAAGGTCCTGCACTCTATCTGCACCACCTAACTGCCCTCAAGTGCAACTATAGAAGAGAAATAAAAACACCTTCTGAGACTACTTTGAGAAAAGGCCTGGCATCAGGAGGGGAACAGCAGAGAGAGATGAGAGGAAGGTCCTAAAAGGCCCACCACCTGATGCTTGGGCAGGAATTGAAGATGAAACAATAGTGGGTATCCCAAAAGTCTTAGTACAGCTTTAAGCTACTGACACTTAATGCTAACTTTATAGTTCAGAAGTTTTGAAGCTCTGGGCACCACTGACAACAGTCTCATCCTCTTTTCATTCTGTGTTACCTAAAGTCCTGTGTAGAGGACCTGCTCAATGCAGTGATATCTCGTTCTTTTTATATCACAAAAGCCCTAGGATTCCCTATTGCTTGTCTTGCTCTCACAGCATGACCAATCTGCTTCATCCAAAATTATGTTGACTCAACAGCATGATTTAGTCACCTTCTTTCATGAGGACCTAAGTACTATTCCTCACATGTGTGGGAGCTCCAGCTCCCATCTCCATGCCTTTATACTAGTTGCTCTGCCTTGCACAGAATGCTCTCCTTTCCCTAACTTCCTTCAAGAGGGCTCAAATCTCAGCTTCTGCAGGAGACCATTATAGACATTCCCAGCAGCTAGTACCCTTCCCTCTCTGACGTTACCTTTCATCTACTCTGAATGAATCTTAACTATACCCATCTATATACATGTTACATTTCCCATTGGAATGTAAACTCCTTGAGGACAGGGATTGCTTTTTGCCTTTCTTTAAAATAACAAAAAGAGATAGCACTTAAAGAATGCTTCAAGGTTTGCAAACTGTTTTACAAATATCATTTCATTTTATATTCATAACAATTTTGTATAGTAGGTAGTTATCCCCATTTAACAGAAGAGACAGAGTTAAGAGATTTACCTAGAATCACATAAGTAGTAAGTATCAGTCTGGATTTGAGCTCAGGTCTTTTTGACTCAAGTCTAATTCACACTGCCCCACCTAACTGCCTCTTCATAGCCCTAGAAATTAGCGGAGTGCCTAGTAAACAGTAAGCACTAAATAAATGTCTGTCGATGGAGTGACTGGATTTTGCTGACATGCTCTACATAGGTAGTTAGGTTGTACAGTGGATAGATCCACGGACCTAGAGTCAGTTCAAAGGCAACTTCAGACACTCACTAGCTGTGTGGTGCTGGGAAAGTCTCAAACTCTGTTTGCTTCAGTTTCCTAAAATGCAAAGTGAGGATAATAACAGTATCTGTCTCATACAGTTCTTGTAAGGGTCAAATCATATCAGATCATATCTGTAAAGCACTTAGCCGGTGCTCAGTAAATAGTAGGCACTACATAAATGCTTATTCCCTCCCTGCCTCCTCTAACCCCATTCTGTGCATTGTACGGCCTTCCAAGGCCCTCTAGTTTGTAATTTTAATCCTTCAATGTTCATGGTGTTCCATGATCAGAAATGGGCTTTTTCAGGGAAGACAGTTTGCAATAATCAAAACCACTGCAAAATTTCTCAACTTCTCTGACTGTACTACGCCATCCACAGCCCAGCCCAACTCTCCTTTGTTTATCTTTCCAAGGAAAAGCTACAAACTGCTTTTTATTCTTCCACCTTGATACTCTTGTATCTTCATAATAAGATGACCAGTACAAATAGAGGCAACTCTTTCAGTGCAGGAGCACAGATTCCAAGCTGTAAGGGACCCCAGAGGGTGTCAAGTCCACTCCACCTCATCTACATTTTTCAGAAAAGGAAACTGAGCCACACAAGGGTTAAATAACTTGCCCAGAGTTGCACAAATAGTAAATGCCTGAGGCAGGATTTGAACCTGAATCCAGGTCTAGCATCTTATCTGCTATTTCATGTGTCAACTTGTGGACTGGACAAAGATGGTGCTTTGAGAGTTAGATAATTAAATGAATGTTAACTGATGATATTAAAAGCATGTAATTCTTAACATTCTCTGCCCCCTTTGCCAATTCTCCTTCACCATCAGTGCAGAAACAGAAGGAGCTATTTAGGATTAAGGGCCATTCCTTTGAAACTGTCCATGTACTGTGAGGGCCAAAATATATCAGCTGCTGGTGAACTTTGGGGAGGTGAGCCTTTCCTGCTTCAATGTGGCTGATGCTTGGATGACAGGGATACACTGTTTCTTGCTGGGTTGAGACTTGAGTGTAATAATAGTTTTAAAAAAGTATTTAAGTAACATATGCTTTAATCTTGAAGAAAATCACAAACCCTGCTGTGTTCTCCCCTGGACAGGCTACAGATGGAGTATTGTGATCAGTTTAGGGCACCAAATTAGGAAGGGTCTTGATAAGCTGAAGGACATACAGAAAAGTGTGACCAGCATAGTGAAAGGCACCAAGATCGTGACATCCAAGGACTGACTGAAAGACCTGGGATGTGGGACCTTCTGGTAGCTGTTTTCAAATATTTGGTGGACCATCACTTAGAAAAAGGACTAGACTTCCTCTGCTCCAACTAGAACCCTAAACAAAAGGTGAAAGTTGCACACGTACAAACTTAGGGTTAGGATCATAGGTGTGGAGCCAGAAGAGACTTCAGAGATCCCCTCCTCATATGTAGAGGAAAATGAGAAGTTGAGTGACTTCCCCAATATCACAGTAAGAAACCTGCAGCATAGCTGGGATTGGAACCCAGGTCCTGTGAATCCGAAATTCTTTCACTGTCACACTATTTTCTGGTGCCTCTCAGATGTAAGGGGAATACTTCCAAGCAATTAGTGCTAAACAAAAGGAGAATGGGATGCCCTGGGCTATGTCATTGCCTCCCACCTTTGAGGTCTTTCAGCAAAGTTGGACCATAGAAGAATGTCTGTATGGAAAATTGAAAGTAACCTAATCCAAGCCTCTTATTTTACAGGTAAGAAAACTGATGTCAGAACACCCATGGTTATTAAGCCACACTGCCAAGAATTAAGTCAAGATCCTCTGATTCCCTCTCTCTATATGTAGGGGCATAATTAATTCATAATCAGACTATGTGACCTCTGACCTCTGACCTGGGGCCAGTCACCACACCTCTGAGCCTGTATTTCCTCATCTCTACAATGGAGATAATAATACCTAGACTATCTACTTCCCAGGGTGGTTGTGAGACTCAAACGAGATAATGCATATAGTTGTTACTGGTGTAAAAAATAGGATAGTACAATGCCAGAGTGTTTGAACAAGAATAAAACATGCCAAAAAAATTTAAGGAATGTCTCTCATTATGTTTACCATTGACCAAATTCTCATTTGGGTTCAGTTTTAGACAGACTTACAAGGAGAAATACAGAAAGGAAGAATGAAGATGTTGCAGAAGAAACAAAATATTCAAGGGTTAACCAATATGGTGCATGAAGGACGATGATTTCTCTTGAAGAGAAGATGACAAAGAGATGATGTCATGAGAAGGATCCAGTTGCAACATCCCTTGTTCTCTTCATCTTCACTGGGAACAAGATAGGAGCCCTTAGGCTAAAGGTGGAGGTTGGTAATAGAGAAGTGCCTGACTCTATGGGATGTCAGATAAATGGGAATATATTTCTCAGCATTGCTGCAATCTTCTTCTGGGCAGAGCTGAACAAACAGAAGAAAGAGGCACGTGATTTAAGTGACTTGGTGGCAGTTTTTCTTTCTTCTTTTTACCAGATCTATCATTTCACTCATGGAGGGAACTCTGGTTGCCAAAACTCCCTCTATCAATGCAGGTTAGTTTCTGTTCTATGACTCCTTGTTAGAGTTCCCTGAGGCCCACAGTCACACAGGTAACTTCTTGGCATCTTTTTTTTTTCTTACAGGAATATTATTCAGATCAACTTAAACTGTCTCATTACACAAGCAGAACTAGGAAAACATTGTGCACAGTCACAGCAATATTATGCAATCCTCAACTGTGAGCATCTTAGCTACTCTGGGCAATACAATGATCCAAGACAATTCTGAAAGACTCATTATGAAAAATGCTATCCATCTCCAGGGAAAGAACGGATGGAGTCTGAATACAAACCAAAGCATTCTTTTTTTTTCTTTTTACACTTTATAATTCTTGGCTTTTTGGTCTGCATTTTCTTTTGCAACATGGCTAATATTGAAATGTTCTACATATCTGTAGATGTATAATCTATATCAAATTGGTTGCCTTCTCAAGAAGGAGAGAAAGGAAAGAATTTGGTACTCAAGATTTTAAAATACAAATGTTAAGAATTTTTGTTTACATGTAACTGAGGAAAAGGTAAAATAAAAATGTAATGAAAAAAGTAATTGGGAAATGATTAAACAAAATTAGAGTATAACACAATGTTTTTAGATTATGATGTCTCATTTCATGAAATAAAATGCTTTGCAAAAACTGGCACAGAGTGCTGAACTTTGAGTCAAAAATATCTGGGTTCAAATTCTGCCTCAGATACTTACTTGTGTGAGCTTGAGCAGGTTACTTAAATTCTCTCAGTCCCAATTTCTTCAACTGTAAAATGGGAATAATTACAGCCCCTCTCTCACAGGGCTGTCATGAGAATCAAATGAGGAAACAGTCAATACTCAATAAGCATTTGTCAAGAGCCTACTATGTGCTCGGCACTATGCTGAGTGCTAGAGATACAACAAAAGGAAAAAGACAGTCTCTGCCTTCAAGGAACTCATAAGCTATATAAGACTATATAGAAATAATCTATTTAAAGCACTTAGCTAACCTTAAAGTGCTACTTACAATCATTAGCTATGATTATCGTATCAATGTCAACTCTTATCTTTGCCTTTGTTTTGAATGACCCACAAATTCAGATATTCCTAGTGTACTGATATTTATTTATTGGCTAGAGTTTGCCAACTGGTTAGCTATGACCATATGATGTTGTTTTATTTTGTTTTCGCAAAAAAAGCTTTGCCATCCACATTAAGGCATTATTCTGGTACTAGGTTATCCATTCCAGAGCTCCCTTCCCTCCCAACTTCCCCTTATCCCCCAGCCATGATCATCCCATGAGCTAATTCTATAGTTTGAAACCTGTTTCCCACTCCCTTTAGTGATGCCTTCCAGGGCCAAATAAACTGTGTGAATCCCGTAGGTATGGCTGAGTTTGTAATTAGTTTGTTGTGTGTTTGGGACTCTTTGGATGAAAGGTGCTGCTACCTGTGTTGTGGCTGTGGGCTTTTGGGGGTGGGTGTTAACAAGGTTCCGTATTAAAGACCTCAACTAAAATAAATACATAACAAGGAGGAAATGAGAAACAGAAAAGGGCATCAGAGAAAACTATTAGAAGGGTTCCCAGTAGTGTGACCATAATTAAGATTCTATCAATGTTGACATCATAAAACCCCATTTTCTCAGGGCTTAATAATTTCTCAGCAAAAAAAAAAATGCTCTGGGCTGAAACTTGGCATACACATTTTTAGCCCAGGGGAAGGATGCTGGATCTGAAACTACAAAAGGACCTCTTTTTTTTCATCTTCGGAGTCTTGTTTTGTCATGTCTAGCCATGAAAAGAGTCTCTGCACCAGCCATGTTGGCTACTGAAAAGAGGGTGGGGCACACATCATTTTGTCGCTCACTCCTTTTGTCAATCTCCATTCATTCCTTAGCTGGAATGATACCCGGTGAACAATAGTACTTCCTACATACACCTTTTCTTTAAGTTTGTAAGAATCCAGCAGATGCAGATCAGGGCCAGGTACTAGAGTTATCCCTCTAAATTGTGTATACATACAATGTTGCAAACAGGTACCCAGGTGTGTGTGTATATGTGCTATGGGGTGAGGAAGTAGCAGAGAAAGAGAGAGAAATAACCTCTAAGGAGCATTCAATGGCATCATTCGTTTTATTTTTTAACATAAAACTTCTGACAACCTAGAACTCCTAATAATCTCATTTGATTTTGCTTTTACAAAAAATAAAGACAAACATTTCTCATGGAAAGTGTGGTATTGTGGAAAGAGCATTAACTCTGGACCTGTATTCAAATCCTGCTCCTGATGGTCTTTGTCTTGTGTGTAGTCACATAGGCCAGTCACTGAATTTCCCTGGGTCACATCTTGCAGATGAGGAGGTTAGACTAGATGGTCCCTAGGGCCCTTTCATCTCTAGATCTGGTAATCTTCAATACACTGAAGTTGGTGGGGGGATGTTTCCTGCCTCAGTGGAACTGATAGCATATCCTCCTCTTTAACCTTTACGTCCTCAGACCACAAGGCAATCATCTCCTATAACTGTTGCCACTCTGTGGCTGAAGTCTGCTGTCTTCCACAATTTTTCCTTAAGGGCAAGCAATTTGCTTCAGAAGACCCAGTGAGTCACAGCTGGGATTAGAAGCAGGGGACAAGCCCCCAGGCTGCTTATGTTCA
Organism: Pseudochirops cupreus; assembly: GCA_028627135.1. Classification (NCBI taxonomy): domain Eukaryota; kingdom Metazoa; phylum Chordata; class Mammalia; order Diprotodontia; family Pseudocheiridae; genus Pseudochirops; species Pseudochirops cupreus. Next base: position 308,449,771 of record CM053580.1, read on the forward strand.
AGGTTGGATGCACTTAGATCCCAGCTCTGTGGGAAAGAGCAGTGAGTTCATGGAAGCCAAGCAGTCCTATTCTATCTTGGGATTGTTTACTCTGGATTCACTTTAAAGAGACATGTAGAGTAAAGTAAAAGGCAGGTCCTCAGAATCTCTCTGTTTTACCTTTCTTCTCCTTGCCATCTAGGAAGAGCTGATATCATTCGACATTGCAGGTCAAATTGCAGGTCATCACAATGCAAACCTTGGACTTCATGTCTGTCCATTTTCCTGGAGCATTCAAACTACTTTTACTTAGAAAGTCCAATATGTCACCACACACACACACACACACACACACACACACACACACACATATAGTCTGTGTGTGAGAGCGTGTGTGTATGTATATATATTGTACTTTAGCATGTATTTTCTTTCTTTTTTTTTTACTGTGGCATGTAGCAGAAAATAGGATTTGCCAAAAATGAGCTAATTATTGCCCAAATAAGGACTAGAAACTCTAATCTAAATTTGCCTGATTAATATCCTATCAACTACCTTCCCTTGTCCCAACTCCAGCAAAGAGAGAGAAAGAGGAGGAAACAAATTTACTATTTATAGTATGATTTATGGAAAGAAGTAAGCACTCTTATGCCTTGGATATAGGTCATGTTATCTCGAGCCTGGGGGCTTTTATTAGAAACTACCTTTTGGAGGATCATACCTCTAAAGCTGAGAGGGACCTCAGAGGGTATCCACCACCCTCTTTTTCTGAGGAAACAGAACTAGAGAAGTCAAGTAATTTTTCCAAGGTCACATAGTTAGCAGGTGATAAGGCTGGGATTTGAACTCTAAATGCAACACTCTTTCCACTGTACCATGACTGCAAGGATACAGAATAGTTGAGGGAGATGTATGTGAAATAAGTCTGCAAAGGCAGGATGGAACCAAATAGAAAAGATCATGCCAAAGGATTTTTGAATAGGTGAGAGGCAGATAGTACAAAACTTTAAATAGTAACCAGGCTGAGGAGTTCATATACCATCCTAGAAGCAAGAGGGAGCTATGAAAGATTTTTGAGCAGGATAGTAACAGGGTCAGACCTGTGCTACAGAAGATTAGCTTTACAATTCAATTATCTTTTGCCATTATTGTTGCTTTAAACAATATTCTTTTGGTGATATTACATTGTTACAAGTCATGAACCACTATAATTTCCAAAGAATTGAAGTTGAAAATTGCCCAAAAGGCACATGGTAGTACTGAGTAGGTTATAGTATATTGCAAACAAGGAGTCATGTAGGAGAAGTGTAATAAAGAATGTTGTCAAATAAATGTCTCATCAAAAAAAGAGGCAGATAAGGGATGGGGCCAAGGTAGTGAAGCAGAGAAGTGCTCAGCTGATCTCTCTCAATATTTCTCTCTAAACACCTTTAAAATAATGCTTCATCAAGTTCTAGAGTGGCAGAGCCATCAAAAGGTCAGCATGAGATGTTCTTCCAGCTCAAGACAACTCAGGAGGTCAGAAAGAGACATCTGTGACACAGGTGGAGGCTGACTTGGAGTCCATGTGGATCAAACACCTGTGACTAGGCAGTAGTGACAGAAGTGGCAGCAGCTCTGAGAGCTCCCAAGTCAGAGATGGTAAGGGGACCTGGAGAATGGTCAGAAAGAGGCTACAGGGGAGCCGTATGCTAGCACTAGGTGCAGGACCAGATGAGGTTGGGCAAATCCATTACCTATTCCTATCTTTGCATCATAATTCAAGGGCAGAGGGGAGCCCTTTCAATCCCAAGAAGCAGTTTTACTTCCAATCCCAAGGAAGCAAGGGCCATGAGGAGGAATCTCAATTGCAATCCCAAGGGACCAGGGGCCCTTCCAAGTTAAATACCAGAATACATATCAAGAAAGCAGTGACCACACCTCTCTCCAGATCCAACCACCTTAGAAGTATCAAAAACTTCCAAACTCCCAGAATAAGCTCTGAAAACAGCAATATGAAAAAGTCTGAAGCTTGATATAGTGCTACTACTTCCCATACCTCCATGGGAAACAGAACCCAACTTTAACATAAAGATCCAAATAAAGAAATAGCACAGAAAAATGAGCAAAACATAAAAAGGAACTTGATCCTAAACATCTACTATGTTGACAAGTAATAGAAATACACAAACTGAGAAGACAATGAAGTCAAAATAGCTACAGTCAAAGCCTCAAAGAAAAAAGTGAATTGGACACAAACTCCTAGAAAAGCTAAAAAATTCCTAGAAGAGCTAAAAAAAACATGGAAAGACAATTAACAGCCTGGTAAAAGAGGCACAAAAAATACTGAAGAAGAAAAAAACACCTTAAAAAGCAGAATTGGCAGGGCAGCTAGGTGGCACAGTGAATAGAGTACCAGTGCTAAAGTCAGGAGGACCTGAGTTCAAATCCAACCTCAGACACTTAACACACACATAAAAACCAGCCATGTGTCCTCGGGTAAGTCACTTAACCCCAATTGCCCTCCAAAAAAAAAAAGGCAAAAATAAAAAAGCAGAATTGGCCAAATAGGAAAAAGAGAGGTACAACAGCTCATTGAAGAAAATCATTCCTTAAAAATTAGAATCAGGCAAATAGAAATAGTTCTGTGAGATATCAAGAAACAATAAAACAAAGTCAAAATAACAAAAAAGTAGAATAAAATGTGAAATACCTCATTGGAAAAGATATTGACCAGGAAAAATAGATTGAGGAGAGATAATCTAAGACTTGTTGGACTATCTGAAAGCCATGATCAAAGAAAGAGCCTAGACATCATAATTCAAGAAATTATCAAGGAAAACTGCCAATATCCTAGAACCAGAGGTTAAAATAGAAATTGAAAAAATCCACTGATCACCACCTGAAAGAATGGTATGAAAATGAAAACTACCTGGAGTATTACGGTTAAATTCCAGAGCTCCCAGGTTTAAGAGAAAATACTTCAAGCAACCAAAAAGAAACTATTCAAATACCATGGAGCCTCAGTCAGGATAACACAAGATTTAGCAGCTACCACTTAAGGGAGCAGAGAGCTTGGAATATATTCTGGAAGGCAAAAGAACTAGGATTACCATCAAGAAGAACCCACCCAGAAAAACTGAATATAACCCTCCAAGGGAAAAAAAAATGGATATTTAATGAAATAGAGAACTCTCAAGCATTCCTGATATAAAAAAAACAAAAACCAGAGCTGAATAGAAAGTTTGACTTTCAAATACAAGATTCAAGGAGGCATAAAAAGGTAAGTAGGAAAGAGAAAGCAAAAAGAACCCCAAAAGATTAAATTGTTTACATTTTTCTATGGGAAGATGATGTATGTAACATCTAACAACTTTATCATTAGGGCAATCAAAAGATTCTACAAAGATAAAGGGTGTAAGAGTGAGTCAATTATGTTGGTATGTTATAAAAAATGGATGGTGAGAAAGGGGGTTGCCCTGGAAGAATGGGGAAGGTAGAGGAAGATTGGGAAAACATCTTACATAAAAGAGGCACTCAAGGAAAAAGATTTACAGTGGAGGGGAAAATGAGTGTGGGCTGGCATCTAAATTTGTTCAAAGAGGGAGAAAATATATGTGTGTGTGTGTGTGTATGTGTGTGTGTATATATGTGTGTGTGTGTATATGTATGTGTGTGTATATATGTGTGTATGTATATGTGTATATATGTGTATATATGTGTGTATGTATATATGTGTATGTGTGTGTGTGTGTGTGTGTGTGTGTGTGTGTACACACCTGGGTATAGACATCTAACTTATCCAACAGGAAAGTAAGTAGGAGAAGAAGTGGATAAGAGAAGGGAGGGGAGAATGATAAAAGGAAGGGCAGATAAAAGAAGTTGGTGATCAGAAGCAAAATAGACTTTACAGGAAGTAAAGGATATCCTTCACCATCCTAGTTACCCTCCTCTGAACCCTCTCCATCTTATCAATGTCTTCTTTTAATCTAGGGACCCAGAACTAAGGACAATGTTCCAGGTATGATATACATAATACAGAGAAACCATCACTTCCCTATACCTAGGAACTATACCTCTTCTAAAGCAGACCAAGTAATTTCCTCCTAAGGAAGGGTTGTTTCGTTCTTTGCACTTGTAAACCTGGGAGTCCGGTATAGTAGGGACCTAATAGTAGCATCTACTATTAGCACATAGACTCTAATGACACAGTAATAAATATGTCATTAATTAAGTTTATTGATTGATATTAGATTTTTTTGGCTGTTACATCACACTGCTGATTCATTTTGGCCACTGAAACCCTTAAATCTTTTGTAGACAAACCATTGTCTAGCCATTCTGTGCTTGGGGAGCTGGTTTCTTCAGAATATTTTCACTCCTTGACTTTTGTTCCCCATTTGTCTAATGGCTCCTTGAATTCCTTTACCAGCGCAGCATCCAATTATAAGACTTTACAGTTATTTCTATTTAATTTTATCTTATTAGGCTCTATGTTCTAGCCTATGAAGATCTTTTTTGGATCCTGACTATCATAAAGTGTGTTAACAATACCAGTCAGTTTTGAGTCATCTGCAAATTTGAAAAGTGTGACTTCTATGACTCTGTGACTTCTTCCAAATCATTGATAAAAATGTTGACAACACAGGACCCAAGGGGATATAGTCCAGATGGCAGAATAGCAGGAAGAAGTACAAACCAGCACTCCTCCACAAAGATCTAGAAAATGCACCACACCAAATCCGGATTAGGAAATTCAAGGGGAAAAAATCAGTGAATCATTTTACCAGCCTGAATCAGCATAGGGAAACAGAGAGGTCTGTAGATACAGGGAATAGGGTTTGGCCAGGAACATACTGCTCTGAAGGGGGACTAAGGCTATACATAGGAGCAAAAAGCATTAGAAATGGTCCCAGGAGATCTTTGAACTAATGAAGGTTGTAGGAATAGGTGCCATCTAGCAGCTCTATCACTCACTGACTAGTTCTGGGTTACATATCCAAGGTGGACTGAAAACCTGCATGTAAGAGTAGCAGAGAGGCATAGGCACAGTTGTGTCCTGAGTGAGGAGCAAGTTGAGAAACAGAGTAGTCATGTGACCGATGCCAGAAGTTGAACAAGGACTGCACTCTAGCATCTAATTCAACTGGACACTAGTTCAAGTAGAATCTCAGACCAAAGGGGAGCCTTTGGTTCAATTTCTCAGAAACCTGAACAGCTTCTCAGAAGTCTGATAGTAGCTAAATCCAGCAGCAGTCTCCTGAAACTTGCAACCAGAGGTAAACTGGCAGGTGTCTTGATCAGACCCAAACCTGGATCAGGAACTTGCAGAGCTCAGACAAGTAGAGAAGTGAGCAGATTTCACCCCAGGTCATATCACTTTGGGAAACCTGAAAACTTGCAGGTCTCCAGCCTGAGCTGTTCCTAAGATCTTGGAATAACACAATATTTTGCACCCCTAAGAAAGTAGCTAAACAATCCAAGAGGACAAAAGTTCATTCCAGGTAGTCCCTTCTCTGCCCCCCATGGAGCTCATTCTAACATAAAACCCAAAGTCAAGAAGCAGACTGGAAAAATACAATTAAACACCAACACAGAAGTCTTGAAAATCAAAGAAAAGATGAACAAAAGTAGAAACAAAAAAATGCCCATTGAATTGATAAAAAAAACTAAGAACTATTTAAAAAATAATAATTAAATAGATGTCATTTGCTAACTTGGTTTTTAAAAAGAAAGAAGAAAACCAAATTACCAGTATAAAAAATTAAAAAGGTGAATTAATAGTCAATGAAGAAATAGAAATTATTAGAAACTTGGGCAGCTAGGTGGCACAGTGAATAGAGCGCTGGCCCTGAACTCAGGAGGACCTAAGTTCAAAATCCAGCCTCAGACACCTGATCACACTTACTAGCTTGTAGCCTTGGGCAAGTCACTTAACCCCGATTGCCTTGCCTTCCCCCCTCAAAAAAATGGTACCAATACTATATAAACTGTTGGGGGGAAATGTAAAAAGAAGGGGTAATGTCAAATTTCTTCCATGACATAAATATGGTATAATGTCTAAACTAGGGAGAGGTAAATGAGATCAAGAAAACTATAAACTAATATACCTAATGAACTTTCATAGCCCCCATTTGCAAGGGGACTATAAGATTAGATCTTATGACCAGTCTGGATTTGTATAAAGAATGTAGGACTGTTTCAATGTTAAGAAAATTAAAAGCATAGTTGGCCACATTAATAACAAAAATAAAAATCATATGACCACATCAATAGATGCAGAAAAGGCTTTTGAGATTTAGCATGTTTTCCTATTTAAAAAAAAATCTCTAGAAAGCATAAGAATAAATGGAGCTTTCCTTAATATAATAAGTAGTATTTTTCTAAAGCCAAAGCCAGCATTATCTATAATTAGGATAAAGGCCTTCTCAATAAGTTCAGGAGTAAAGCAAAGATGTCTCTTATAACTATTACTATTAAATAGAGCGTTTAAAAATGTTAGCCATGGCAATAAGAAAAGAAAAAGAAATTGAGGGTATAAGTGAAGAGTCAAACATGACTGAACAGCAGAAAAAAAAGGGTGAAAAAATGTTGTTTATGGCAATAAGAAAAAGAAATCAAGAGAATAAGCACAGGCAAAGAAGAAACAAAATATAACTTTTTTATTTAGATATTATAAAAGTTTACCTAAAGAACCCTAGAGAGTCAACTAAGAAGCTAATTGAAATACCTCAGCAAAGTTGTAAGATATAAAATAAACCCTCACAAATTATTGGCATTTCTATATATTACCAACTCAATTCAGCAAGAAGAAAAATTTCCATTTATAATAACTGCCAAAATATATACAAGAACTATATGAACACAGTTACGAAACACTCATACAAATAAAGACCAATCTAAATAATTGGGAAAATATTAATCACCAGTAGATAGGCTAAGCCAACATAATAAAAATATAATCTAAATTTATTAATTCAGTGCTATAAAAAAACTATGAAAAAAATACTTTATAGAGCTAGAAGAAATAATAAAATTCCTCTAAAGGAACAAAAGCTCCAGAATATCAAGGGAATGAATGAAAAAAGTGGGAAGGAAGAGGGCTTAGCAATATCATATTACAAACCCATATTACAAACCCATAAAAACCCAAACAATTTGGTACTGGGTAAGAAGTAGAGAGGTTGATCATATACAGAAGCCAATGAGTACAGTAGACCACTGTTTGATAAACCCCAAGGTCCCAGCTACTGGGGCAAGAACTCACTATTTGGAAAAAAATTGTTGAGAAAACTGGAAAGTAGTATGTGGGAGCTAAGTATAAACCAACAGAGTGCATGATTCAGACACAAAAGGTGACATCATAAACAAGATTAGAAGATCATGGAAGAAATCACACGTCAGATCTATGGGTAGGGGAAGAGTTCATGATTAAACAAGTGACAGAGAAGCTCACAGGAGGTAAAATTAACAGTTTTGATCATATGAAATTAAAGTTTGTATACTAGCAAAACCAATTTAGCTAAAATTAGAAGAGAAGCAAAAAATTACAAAAAATCCCAAGAAGTTACTCTAACAGGCTTATTTCTAGAATATTTAGAAAACTGCTTCAAATTTATATGAATAAGACACATTCCCTAATTGATAAATGGTCAAAGTATATGATATAAAGGATACAGTGTAGCTAGGTGATGCAGTGGGCAGCCTACTGATTCTAGTGTCAGGAAGACTCATCTTTCTGAGTTCAAATCTGACTTCAGACATTTACTAACTGTATGACCCACTTAACCCTCTTTCCCTCAGTTTCCTCATCTGTAAAACGAACTAGAGAAAGAAATGGCAAATCATTCCAAATCTTTGCCAAGAAAACCCTAGATAGGATCACGAAAAATCAGATACAACTGAAAAATTAATGAACTACAAAGGACATAGACAGTTTTCAGAAGAAGAAACCTAAACTATCAATAGCCATATGAAAGAATGCTCTAAATCCCTAATAATTAAGGAAACACAGGTTAAAACAAGTGAGGCTGCACCTCACACCCGTCAGAATGTCTAAGATGACAAAAATAGAAAATGGTGAATCATGGAGGGTCTGTGGGAAAACAGGTACATTTTAGTAGTTTTGGCAGAACTAGAGCTGGTCTAGCCATTCTTGAAGGCAATTTTGAAACAATGCCCAAAAAGCTATTAAATTGTGAATATACCCTTTGACCCAGTGATACTGCTACTAGTTCTATACTCCAAAAAGATTAAAGAAAAAGGAAGAGGACCCATGTGCACAAAACTATTTATAGTAGCTCTTTTCATTGTGGAAAAAAATTGGGAAATGAGGGGCTGCCCATCAATTGGAGAATGACTGAGCAAGTTAAGTCATGTCAATGTGTTGGAATATTGATGCAAAGTAAAGTGAGTAGAGGCAGGAGGATAATTTATATAATACAACACCATTTTACAGACAAAGAACTTTGAAAGACTTAGGAATTCATTGATCAATTATTATACTATTCTCCAACTATACTGTTAGAGGGCTCATGATGTAGCATTTTATCCACCTCCAAATGGAGAAATGATAGGCTGAGAGAGCAGATTGAATAGTTCTTTTCCATGTCAAATTCAGAAATTTGTTTTGCTCAACCACACATGTTTGTAAAGAGTTTGGACCCCCCCCCCATTGAATTAACACACACTCACACACACACACACACACACACACACACACACACACACACACAGAGGACCCAATACTCCCTTGGAGCCTTCTCCCTATATGAGATGCAACTGTTAATGACTAGGAGTTGATTTTATGGGGAAGAAACCCAATAAAATAGATAATATGATTTTTATAAAGAGACAAGCTAAATCACAAGTATCAAAAATGAAAGGGGTGAATATACCACTAATTAAGGTGAAATCAAAGTAATTATTAGGAGTTATTTTGTCCAATTATATACTAACAAATTTAACAATTTAAGTGAAATGGAAGAATACTTATGAAAATATATACTGCCTATATTAACAGAAGAGGAAATAAAATATTGAAATGAATCTGTTTTAGAAAAAGAAATTGAACAGACTATAAACAAGCTTCCTAAAAAAAAAAAGCATGAGGACAGATGGATTTAGATGTGAATTCTGTCATTTAAAGATCAATTAATTCAATATTAAATAAATTATTTGGAATAATAGGCAAAGAAGTTCTACCAAACTCCTCTTATGAAACAAACATGGTACTTATACCTAAAACAGGAAGAACGAAATTCATTATTTGCTTCTATTTAAATGTATTTATATCCTGGCCACCCTATGTCATCCTTAGTCAGAAATATCCTACAGAAACTGGTAAGAACACACACACACATAAATTCATATATACATACTATATATGTGTGATATAAGTGTGGGGTGTGTATAATATTGATTATATATATTCAGAGCCTTCAAAGCTGAAAAGACTGGTAAGAGAAATATATAATAATACTGGTCAAAACTAGTAAGAAAAAAATACACACACACACACACACACACACACGCGCATGCACGCAAATACATATGTGCCAGGCACTGTGCTAAGTGCTTTACAAATATTATCTCATTTGATCCTCACAGTAACCCTGAAAGAAAGATGCTATTATTATCCCCATTTTACAGTTGTTGAAACTGAGAGAAACAGAGGTTGAATGACCCTTGGCAAGTGTATATATGTATATGTTTATGTATAGATGCTTATGTGTACTATATATGTATGTATATTTATAGATATATACACACATATATACATGTGTGTGTTTATATATACATGCATATTATATATATGAAGTATTCCAAAGGTATTAATACTCTTAAGCTTTAATCACTAGGCACTAAGACTTTTGGAGAAGGGAGTAGGGGGGAATAAAAATAATAATAGTAGAATAGATGATAGGTAAATTCTTGAAGTAGATAAGATGCAATAGGAGGGAAGGGCACAAATAGAAGGGTTGGCCTTACCAAGGAGAAGGGTTACCTTATCCTCTAACACTAGAACAAAATTTAAGAGTGGAAGAGAATAGGTATGAATCAGTGCTGTCAACTAAGCCACACATAATGATTCCTGCAATCTTAGGCTGTCTTAGAAAACCACATGTTAACATTATCTGTATTTTATTACATTTTTAAAATTTTGTTAAATATTTCCCAATTGCATTTTAGTCCCAATCTTGATGCACTCCAGCAGTGTGTTTGGCACCTTTGCTTTAGGAGTATGTGTGCTGCCCTTCTGTGGTAACTCCTCCCTCTGAGCAATACTTCTACCTACTCACCATGATTCTAGGCCAGTGGTTCTCAACCTTCCTAATGCCACAACCCTTTAATACTCGTATGTGGGTGTATCTGCATGTGGGCGGACCGGCCTGGAGATGGATAGAGGAGCAGTGTCTCAGTTCCTAAGACCATCGGAAATATGTGTTGACCCCTGTGAGAACCACTGTTCTAGACGTTGAGGGTCTTTTTGACCCAGGCTGCTCTTGACATTCATTTTCACCAGATTTCACTAGTATTAACATGTGCAATGGGCATAGAGAAAGCCATACAGTGTGATCTTATGAAGCTATGAGTGGTCACACACACCCCTCCCCCTCAGCCCACAAAAAAAGTAGGGTTGCTACTGCACACGCTCTTGCTTGTCATGTGACCTGCGGCAACCAACCATCGTCAGTCTGTCTCTAGTCTAACCTACCTGTGGCTGAAGACGTTCATAAATTGTTCAGGTCCGGTCTAGATGTTTAACCTTTGTGGGCATCTATTTATTCCCTCCACTGTAAAATAGTGGAGTTCAACCGGACAGCCTTTGAAGTCCCTCCAGCTTTATGATTTTTGGTCATAAATCATATATAAATAATAAATAAACCATATAAAATCACATATAAATAAAATATTTAAATAAATCATATAATTCGATGATCACCTACCATGTGGGCAATTGCAATGACCTCTTCATTGATCTCCCTACTTCCACTTGCTCACTACTGTAATTTCTCTTCTACAGAGCCACCAGTGATTTTTTTCTAAAGCACAGGGCTGACCATGTCACTCTCCTACAAACTAAAGTGATTCCCTATTTCCTCTAAGATAAACCATACTCCCCTTTTCTCTCCCTTTGTCTTTAAAAGCTCTTAATAACTAACTGGTCCCCAACTTGTCTTTCCAGACTTGTTATATGTGTTTCCCCCTCCTCCATTCTACAATCCAGTCAAAGTAGCCCTTTCTGTTTCCTTCACACACACACACACACACACACACACACACACACACACACACACACACACACACACACACACACACACACACACACACACACACACATACACACGATAATCCATCTGCCTCTCCATGCCTTTATTCTGGTCATCTGTCTCATGTTTGGGATGCACTCCCTCCTCACCTCTACCTCAAAGAATCTCTCTCTTCCTTCAAGATATATCAAGCACCACCATCTAGCTTTCCTGATCCCGCTCTAACTGTGGCTGCCTTCCTCCCGAATTACCTAGGATTTTGGTGTGAATTCAGTATATATTTATGTGTAAGTCTTATTTCCATTGCGAGAATGCAAGTTCCTTGAACACATTTTTGTCATTGTAGCTCCCTCCCCTGACAGGAAATGCTTCTTGATTGATCTAATAAGTCATAAGTCCCACACCTGGAATTACAAATGCTGAAAAATTCTTAACCCTCTCTGCACTCAGGTCTAGAGACGACATGGTCTTCCTGGCCCAAAGTCCCTCTATAGCATCCTATGTTGCTGGACAAGCCATGTTGTGCATACAACCATACAGGGCCTGCACTCTGTAGGCATATCCCACCACCCAGAGAGAAGGTGTTCCTTCCTCAGAGTCAAACAGCTCGACTTGGGGCTGAGTCTCCCCGGTGGGGGAGGAAAAAGAGGCCCAGCTCTACCTTCTTTGGCCATGTCCCAGCCAGACAGCTCTGCTGCCAAACCTGAGGGAATTAGCAGTGAAAGTCCCTCCCAGGGAGGAGGGAAGGTGGGGCTGCTGCTGAGTGGAGTTCTGCCCCGCTTTGGTGCAGGGCCCATCATTTAGCCGGGAGAGAGAGGGTAGGCCCCACCTGAATCTGTCTAGTCTAGACCTGGAGCCCCGGAGGCAAGGATTATGTCATCTTATCTGCCTTGTACATACAAAGCCAAGTACACTGTTGGTACTCCGCAGACAATAAAGAGAAAGCATCACCGGGGATATTAAGGACCCACTGTGTTGACATGGAAGCTGGGATGAGCCAGAGGGGTCAAGAGCAAGGGTGTAAATGAAGGTCAGGGGATCTGGGGAGAGAGGCCACTGACCAGGAAACTTGAGGCCAGAAACAGGCTGGGGATTGTCCCATGAAGAAACCTAGCCCTGAAATGGAGTGCTGAGGAGGTACAAGGCTGCTTTTCCCTTTTCCCAAGATGTTTCTGAATAAGAGGGAATCTCTAACATTCACACCGGCCGCCTCTTCAGGGGAAGTGCTTACCCAGCATAAATTTTGGCCTGATATTTAGTTTCAGCAGAGAAGCCAGGCGGCAGAGCAAAAGGCCCATTCTCATTGCAGAACTTGGACTAGGAAGCAACCTCTTGTCTTTGGGCCTCTATTTAAGGAAAAAGCAAAGCAAGCTCCCTGGAGGAAATAACCAAAGAATCCAAGGTGGTACACTGGCTAGGGTGAGGTCAAGAAGACCTGAATTCGAATTGTATCTCAGACACTTACCTGATGAGTGACTCTGAGTTAAGTCACTGGGCCTCTCTGGGCCTCAGCTAAATGGGAATAATAATAGCACTGACCTCACAGGGTGATTGTGAGGATCAAATGAGATAACATTTTAAGTACTTTGTCATCCTTAAAATGCTATAAATAGCTAACATTTGTTTTAAGGACGACAAAGAGTTTTATAAATACGAACTCATTTTGTCCTGAGAAAGCAGGTGCTATTACTATCCCCATTTCACAAATGGGGAAACTGAGGCAGATAAAGGTTAAGTGACTTGCCCAGAGTCACATAGCTGGTAAATGTCTGAGATGCAATTTGAACTCACGCTTCCTAACTCCAGCTCCAGCACTATCTACTCTGCCATGGGGCTTTCTCTATGTAAATGCTAGCTATTATACCATTAGCCATTCATGATGAAAACAGGTTCTTCAGCGATGACAGCACAGCCTAGTCCTTAGAGTCAGGAAGATGGGTTTTGACTACCTGGTCTGACATTCACTCACTTTATGACCATAAGCTAGTTCTCTCTGACTTTCAATTCCCACACCTGTAAAATGGGTATAATAATGCCTAAAGTATCTACCTCCCAGGGTTGTTGTGAGCCTCTAGAGGTAGGCTATGTAAATAGAGAGATAATCTTTGTAAAATGTAAAATGCTCTCCAAAACTCAAAGCACTATATAAATCAACCATTACTTACTTTGGAGGCAGCTAGGTAGCACAGTGACTAGAGCACCTGCCCTGGAATCAGGAGGACCTGAGTTCAAATCCAGCCTCAGCCATTTGACACCCTTACTAGCTGTGTGACCTCGGGCAAGTCACTTAACCCCAAGTGCCCTGCCTTTCCCCTCCAGAAAAACCCCAGCTATTGTTTATATTGTTATTTCTGGTTGATTGGCCTCAAACTAAAAACGTTAACTATCAGAATCTCTGCCCAATATGACCTTGGACAAATCACCTCCTCTCTTTTATCCTCCCTTTCCTCATCAGCAAAAGGAAAGGATTAAGCTCCATCATGTGTACAAGTCTTTTCGGCTCTAAACCCCATGGGACGAAGTATCTGTCACTTGGACAAAGAAGGGGTAAGAAAGGAATTTTGGAGCCAGGAACTATCTAGCATTCCGTCCCCCAGCACAGGCCAGCAGGTCCTGTCCCATGGAATTGCCCTTTGGGAGGGAAGCTAAATCCACCCTCACTCATGTTGTATCTTGCAGCCGTCCATGAGTAAAGACAGGAACAAGGGTCCTTTCTGAAGAGCATAAACACATTGAACAGCTTTCTCTGAATATTAAACAAATATTATTGGAAGTCCCACTAATAAGATCAGAAGTTGTTCAAAATGTCTATGTCGGGACATTGACTCTGTAAATTTTGCTTCTGTGTAACTTTATGCAAAGTTGGGAATGAGTTAGGTGGATTCAAAGACTGTGTTATAGTATTGTTGCTGTAGTAACCATGGCTTGCATTTACATAGAGCTGTATGGTGTCCAGGGCCTTCTCTTTGCCACCATCATCCTATAACATTGCATACAACAGAGATAGCCAGCCACAGTAAATAGAGAGCTTTGGAGTCAAGAACATCTGGGTTCAGATCCTGCCTCTGACACATACTGGCAGTTTGATTAGGAGTAACCTCTCAGTGTAGAAGTTAATCCTGTTTGTAGTTCAGTCATTTTCAGTCATATCCAACTCTTTGTAACCCTATTTGGGGTTTTCCAGGCAAAGATACTGAATTGGTTTGCCATTTCTTTCTCCAGCTCATTTTACAGATGAGGAAACTGAGTCTAGTACAGTTAAGTGACTTGTCCAGGGTCACACAGCTAGAAAGTGTCTGAGATCAGATTTGAACTCAGGAAGATGAATCTTCCTAACTCCAGGTCTGGCGTTCTATCCATTGAGTCAGCTAACTGCCAGCTCCAGGACTATTAAATGTAGAAGAGACACCAATTAGCATCAGGGAATTCTCATATTAAGAGTTCTCCAAACTTATGAAACCCTCCTGTCCCGCTAAAATAGCAACAACAACTTTCTTTTATCCCAGAAGGAACTACAAACAATCAGAAAGACGGAATACTTGGAATATTCCCAAACTGACAACCAAATTTTGTAAGTAGGACACTAGGGTCATGAGATCACAGATTTAGCTCTAAAAGGGGTGCAAGAGTCTTACTTAGTCCAGTTCCTTTATTTTACAGAAGAGGAAGTAGAGGCCGCAAGGCATAACATTACTTGCCCAGGGTCCCACAGGAGGTAAGTGGTGGAATATTTAAGCCCAGATCTTTGGACTTTAGAGCCTGTTCTTCCCACTTCATCATCCTCTAAAATTGGCCTGCTCCCCTTGACTGCGATGTCTTGACAGAAGAAAATAAAATAAAATAAAATAAAAAAAGAAATGAGGAGGTAGCCCTTATGATGGAGAAGGAAGAGATGTTTCTGCAGTTTGGGGCCTTGTGCATAATAGATTTTCCTTCAAAAAAGCTTGTTGAATTGAATTGAAATGAATATAATTTGCAGAAAATGCCCCAAAGAGTAAACCACTCTATATCCTGCCCCTTGAAAAAAGAGGATGGCATGTTAAATATTCAACATTTCAACATTTAGTTCTAAAATAATATTCTGTAGCATTTAATTTGCTTTTAAGTCTTCTTGTATGAAACAACCATATTCTTTCTCATGGTTCCAGAATACTATGAAAAGTAGTCAATATTTCTATTGTCTGTTCAAATCTTTGACCTAAATATAGATGTTCCCCAAGTGGAGAACTCACAGGCTTCATTTCTTCCATATAATGTCCCATATGAAAGCCCAATTGCATAAACTCTATGCCTACTACAAGGGTTCTTGGGGTGAAAAGAAGGGGGACAATTTCCCCCACAATTATTGCTCATTTCACAGGGCTTTCTGAGTCCCTTGTGTGTCTCTCTCTTTCCCCTACATGCACCAGAAGTCAGCTGCTTAGGAAACCACATTAGTTATTTCAGGATTGCCCTACTCACATCCTTATAGGATTATAGATTTAGGGGGAGTTAGAACTGTTGGTCATCCAGTCCAACCTACTTATTTTACAGAAGAGGAAATTGAGAGATTAAAGTACTTATCCTAGGTCCCACAGGTAATAAGAAAAGTCAAAATTCAAACCTAGGCTCTCTGTCTCCAAAGCCAGCACCCTTTCCATTTCACCTTTGCACTTAAAGTTCCCAGATACTAGCTCAGGAGTCAATAAACGTGCATTCTCAACCCTAGTTTTCTGCTTGTCAGATGGGCCTCAGTTTCCTTATCTGTAAAATGAGGGGGATGGACTACATGATCTCAGAGTTTCTTTCTACCTTTAAGGTTGTATTAGCACTCCAGACATCTGCTGATGTGTTTTCCACCAGAAGTAGAGCAGCAGTAATTTCTCATCTTGCTATAACTAACAAAGGGAAAACTATTCTGGCTCTGATTCTCAGTAATCTGGTTGCTAGGGTTGAAATGAAGGGAACTTTGGGAGGAAGTGAGCCCTCCATTTTAGAGTTTGTGACAGAGAAAAGGGGAAGTGCCAAGAGTGTGACATTCACATTGGATTGGGAAGAACAGATTTCAACAGTTTCAGGGAAAGTATAGAGAGGATTCCATGGATTCTACCTTGGAAAAAAGTCCATGGAGGATGAGTAGCTCTCAAGAATTAGGTTCTGAAAACACAAAAAGAAGCAATTTTGATGAAGAGGAAATGGGGTAATTACCTAACCTTTTGTTGTTGAGTCATTTCAGTAGTATCTGATTGCAATGAGAGGTTAAGTGACTTGCCCAGGATCACAAAGCTGGGAAGTATCTGAGGCTAGATTTGAATTCAGGTCTTCCTGACTCCAGACCCAGTGCTCTATCCACTGAACCACCAGCTCCGTCACTAAAGGAACTAGGCAAGTGTGACTCTTGGGAGTGATCTCTGAAAAATCTTGGAGAGAAGGAGAGGTAATGGGAGAGGAGTAGCAAAGAAGAAGCAGAAAGCAGAGGTAGAGAAGAAGGAGGCATTGGAGGTAAAGAAGGCAAAGAAAAAGAGGAAGAAAAAGGGAGAAGAAGAAGAGAAGGAGAAGGCAGCAAAGAAGAAGGAAAAGGTGGCAGAGAAGAAGTGAAGGCAGTCAAGAAGGTGAAAGAGGAGAAAAAGAAGAGGAAGTGCAAGAAGGGAGGAATAATGGAATCTGCAAACCAACAGACTTGACTTTGGTCTAGCAAAATTCTAAACCATATTATTAGAAAGGTGGCCAGTGAGCATCAAAAAAAGGATGAGGTGATCACCAAGAGCCAACGTGGTTTCATCAAGGACAAGTCATGCCAGACCAACCTTATATTTTTTAAATAGGGTTACTAAACAAGCAGACCAGCAGGATGCTATACAAAGTTTTCCAAGAATTTTAGCGAAACAGTTTAGAAATTATGTCATGGTATTCTTGTGGGAAAAATGGAAAAGATGTAGGCTAGACAGTGGTATTCTGGCTGGGATTGATGCATGGCTAGAGAAAGGCAACAGCTAGAATAGGATCATAGAGTATAGATCTAGAAGACACATAAAAGCAGAAGGAACATCCAGTGCCAGACCCTCCATCTCCCAACTCCAGGCATTTTCATTGGCTATTCTCCACGTGTGGAATATTCTTGCTCCTCATCCCCATCTTCTGGCCTTCCTGGCTTCCTTTAAAATGCAGCTCAAATCTCACCTCCTCCAGATAGCCCTTTCTGAACCCCCTCAACAGCAGTGCCTTCCCTCGGTTGGTTATTTCCAATTTACCTTGAATGTAGCTTGTGAATCCCTAGCTGTTTTCATGTTGTCTCCCTAGTGAGATGATGAGTTCTCTGAGGATGGGGATTGCCTTTTGCATTTCTTTATATCCCCAGTCCTTAGCCATGGTGGATGGACACCCATGGCCATTCGGTCTGCCGCATCTCATTTTACTGTAGAGGTAGCTGAGGTCCAGGAAATTTCAGTGACTCATCCAAGACCACAGAGATAGGAAGCATTAGAAATGTGATTTGTACCTGGCTCCTGTGTCTTCAGAGATGCTCATCTTTCCCCTCTTTCAGGCTGATTTCAGAGTTAGGTAGATTCATAAATGATTAGATGGCCAGACTCCAGAAAGTGCTTAGCCTCACACTAGCTAACATTTCAATCAATGACAGATAAGGTCACACATGGGCAGATGATACAAAGCGAGGAGGACAGTTAACACACTGGAGGAGACCTGTCCTTCAGAAAGATGTTGGCAGGATAGAACACTGGCCTGAATCAAAAAAGATGAAATTCAGGGAATAAATGTAGAAAATCTCTCCAAAAGGCAACTTTATGAGTAAAAGATGGGGGATATTAAGCAGTTAATTTCTAAACTGTCTATATAGCAATTAATTTTTAAAATATCTGAGAGTACCATTGGATTTCCAACTATATGAAACAATATTTATTTTGGTTTGCTATGGCAGGCCACATGCAAGAGAGAGATGTTGGCTAGGGCTGAGTGCCACAGAGGTGATAGTCCTGCTGGGACATGCCCTGGCCAGAACACATCTGGAGCATTACATTCAGTTCCAGATGCCACACTTTAGGAAGAACATTGTTACAAGCAGTACAGCTGTTCAGAGAAGAGCGATCAGTATGGTGAAGGGCCTCAAGTTCACCCAATAGGGGGGTGAGTTGAAGGAATAGAGGATGCTCAGCCTGGATAAGAGAAGGCTTAGGGGGGATTAAACTCTCTCCAAGTATTTGAAGGGCTGTCAAGGAGAGGAAGGCAAATTAAGCTTGCTCTACTTGGCCTTAGATGGGAAATTATAAGCAACAAGCTTGGCCCCAAAGAAGAGATGTAAACCGGGCAGCCAAGTGAGGTGACATCCTTTGCAGAGATAGGGTCCCACAGGTGTAGAACATTGAATTGGGGGGGAGGAGGAGAGGGAATAAGCAATTATAGAGCATCAGCTACGTGTCAGGCCGTGTGCTGAGCACTTTGGCAAATATCTCACTTGGTCTTCACGACAAATCTTGTCAATATTTTGCAGAATATTTTTTCTTCTTCCTCTTCCTCACTCTTGTTAAAATTCTTTTTAATGGAGTCTGAGTACAGACAGAAACATGCTTTTTCATTTTCTTTACTTTTCTTGGGTTTTTGTTTTGCTATATGTTTTCTTTCACAACATGAAATATGTTTTGCATGATGACACATGTGTAACCTAAAAAAAAGTTCTTTCTTAAAAGGGATGGATCTCTGGGAGGGGAAATGAAGGCATACAGGGGAAAATCTAGGTGATTCAAACACAAAAGATATCAATGAAATCTATTTTAAAAAAATAAAATACAAAGCTTGGAGAAAAAACTTGAACCCATTGGGCAGATCACTTAGAGAGCATATATGAGATGGTTCAGATGAGAATCCCATGGAATAAAAAGGCACAGATGGGCTGTGATCTGCACCAAGGAAGGATGTGTGCCCATATTACTGAGGTTAGGGATGCACCCTCACCTGCCAAGCACATTTCCTCTTCGCCTGATGGAGCTCTGTTAAGAGTTACACAGAAGTGACCCTTGCCCTCTAAGAGTGTGTAACTTAAAGAAAGAAAAAATTTTTTTCAACATGCTCTATGGCTATGGGCATTAAAAAAAACAAAATCAAAAGCAGGAATTCAGATAATGAAGCAGCCCGGCATAGTGCATAGAGAGGTGGCCTCAATGACAGGAAAAGTTGGGTTCCAGTCCATCCTCTGACATAAACTGACAAAGTGACCCTAGGCAAGTCACTTAATCCCTTAATGTCCAAACCAACTCTCTAGGATTGTGTTAAAGAGAATTTACCAACCTCCATTGGTAGAGGGAGATCACAATACCAATAAAATCCTAGGGCCAGTCTGTTAGAAAATAGAGATAGTCTAAAAAAAGGGAGTGGCAAACAAGCAGCTAAGTGGCAGAATGGATAGAGTGCTGAGCCTGGAGTCAGGAAAACCTGAGTTCAAATTCAGCCTCAGACACTTACTAGCAGTATGGCCTTGGGCAAATCTCTTAACCTCTGTTTTCCTCAGTTTCCTCCACTGTGAAATGGGGAGAATAATAGAAACTACTCCCCGTGGTAGTGAGGACCAAATGAGGTTATATTTGAAAGCACTTAGCATCAGGGTGGGTATATTATAGGCACTACATAGATGCATATTAGCCATTATTATTAATAATTAATAACAGTGCATTATAACATTTTAAATATAATAAACCAACAATATTATATTAGGGGCAGCTAGGTGGTTCAGTAGATAGCGTGCTGGGGCTAGAGTCAGAAAGACTGATCTTCCTGAGTTCAAATCTGGCCTTAGACATGTACTAGCTATGTGACCCTGGGCAAGTCACTTAACCCTGCTTGCCTCAGTTTCCTCATTTGCAAATGAGCTGGAAAGGAAATGGCAAATTACTCTCATATTTTTGCCAAGAAAACCCCAAATGGGTCACAAACAATCAAATATGACTAATTGCCCAATACACATATAATTATATTAAACTGTTGTATTAATGACTCATGACATAATTATATTTCATATGTGATACATATGAAATATTAATAATAATAACTGGCATTTATGTAGTACCTAGTATGTGCCCACCCCTGTGCTAAGCACTTTACAAATATTACCTCATTTGATTGTCAAAACAACCCTCAGAGATAGGTGCTACCCATTTTATAGATGAGGAAATTGAGGCGAAATTTTAGAAATCACCTTATCTAAATATGTGACAAAATCGTGGCCCAGATTGGTCAAGTGACTTACCCAAAGTCACTCAAACAATAACAGAGCCAGGAATACAGCTGAACAGGTCTCCTGATTCCTAGTCCTGACAATTCCCCCGACAATGCCTTCTACTTACCAAGGATCTGCGAGTCTTTGGTTGAAATATGGGCATCTCAGGATCAGGGGGCTCAACCACAGGAGGCCTCATTCTGAGCAGTACAGGGATGGGGAATCAGTCATTTCTCCTCTGCTCAGTCTCAGAAGACTTCCTCAAGGAGTGAAGTCTTAGTTCCTGGATGACAAGGGGGGGGATGAGAATCTTAATACCACATGTAACGAGTTAATGGTGCTGCCTTTATGTACAAGAGGAACTCTGCCCAGAATTCCTTCTAAACTGTATTTCTTTCTGGAAAAATAAATTTTTATCGCCATCTTTTGCTTTTATGTCACCTAAATTTCTTTGCGTGCCTCTCCTCAGCTCAAAGACAACCATCTCTTATTACAAGGATTTTTTTTTAAATGCATTTCCATAGTAAAAAGAATCTGCCACACCTGAAATTTTCCCCAGAAGTCCTGGGAAGGAAACTGCATCTTAGTTGGAGGTGATGATCTTGATTGAAAGGGGAAATGATCAGAAATACTATTATGTCACTTATTAAAGGAGAACTCGGGGCTAACCAGAGCAGGACAGATCACTTAGTTTTGTTAAGTGGCAGGAATAAGAGAAGGGAGGTGATATTGCGTGGCAAGAGGTCGGGATTGCAGTGACTGGACTTTAGAAAGTGAAATCCCTAAGGTACAAGTCTAACCGCATTATTACCCCCTCCCCCTCCTTGCCTCCCTTTCCTTTTCTTCTTTCTCTCTCCTCCTTCCCCCCCCCCCCCCCGCCCCTAAAGCTATGCTGATACGAGCAAAACACAAACTTTTCAGGTAGAAATAGTGTGAAGTGGGGTGTGAAGTGCCCTCCTCCGGCAGCCCTGTTTGAGTCTGGTGGTGCTGGGAAATTCAGGGCCCAAGCTCCAGCTGTTCCAGGGACCATCAGTTCTAATACCCACAACTCAGAAAATCATTCTCTGTCACTTGACTTCCGGGAAACCCAAGCAATTGCTCGCTGGAACATCAGAAATCAAAGCAGAATTCCACATGAAATTAAACAGCTGATATAGCAATAAGAGAAGAAAAAGAAGTTGTGGAAATTAGAATAGACAATGAGGAAACAAAACTATTACTCTTTGAAGATGATATGATGTTACACTTAGAAAATCCTAAAGAATCAACTAAAAAAACTACTTGAAATTACCATAGTAAATGACCCTAGTAATCTGGTATATGATAAATATAAATATCTAACCTTCTGGAACAAAAACTCGTTATTTGACAAAAACGACTGGGAAAACTGGAAAACAATATGGCAGAAAGCAGGTACAGGCCAACATCTCATACTGTATACCAAGATAAGGTCAAAGTAGGTACATGACTTAAATAAAGGGCAATACCGTAAGCAAATTGGGAGAGCATGGAATAATTTACCTGTCAAATCTATGGATAAGGGAAGAATTCAGGACCAAACAAGATATCAGGAGCCCTACAAAATGTAAAATAGATAATTTGGTTATATAAAATTTAAAAGTTTTTGTGCAAACAAAACCAATGCAACCAAAATTAGAAGGGAAGCAGAAAACTAGGGGGAAAATTTGCAACAAGTATCCCTGATAAAGGCCTCATTTCTCAAATATATAGAGAACTGAGTCAATCTTATAAAAATATGAGTCATTCCCCAATTGATAAATGGTCAAAGGATATGAACAGGCAATTTTCAGAAGACAAAATCAAAGCTACCTATAGTCATACGAAAAAATGCTCTAAATCAGTATTGATTAGAGAAATTTAAGTTTAAAAAACTCTGAGGTACCACCTCACACCTAACAGAGTGGCTAATATGAAAAAGATAATGCTGGATGTTGGATGGGATGTGGGAAAATAGGGACACTAATGCATTGTTGGTAGAGTTGTGAACTGATCCAACCATCCTGGAGAGCAATTTGGAACTGTGCTCAAAGGGCTATAAATTATGCCAGTCCTTTGATCCAGCAATACCATTGCTAGGTCTATGTCTCAAAGACATCCAAAAAAAGGGAAAAAAACCTATTTGTACAAAAATATTTATCGCAACTTTTTATTTTTATTTTTTGTGGTGGCTAAGAACTAGAGATGAAAAGAATGCCAATCAATTGAGTAATGGCTAAATAAAGCTGTGGTATATGATTGTAATGGATTATTATTATGCTATAGGAAATGACAAGCAAAATGATTTCAGAAAAACCTGGAAAGACTTATATGAACTGATGCAGAGTAAAGTGAACAAAAGCAAGAGAACGCTGCACACGGTAACAGCAATATTGTTCAATGAAGAATTGTGAATGACTTAGTTATTCTCAGAAGTATAATGATCCCCACAAGATAATTCCAAAGCACTAATGATGAAATGTACCATCCGCCTCCAGAGAAAGAAATGATATTGATTGAATACAAACTGAAGCATGCTATTTTTCTCTTTCTTTCTTTCACTTTTTAAATTTGAGTCTTCATATACAAAATTACTAATATGGAAATGTTTTGCATAATTGCACATGCATAACCTATATCTGATTGCTTGCCCTCTCTGAGAGGGAGGAGGGGAGAGAAGGAGGGAGGAATAGAATTTGGAGCACAAAACTTTAAATAAAAATGTTTAAAAATTGGGGGAAAATAAATTAAATTTATTTTAATTAATTAAACAGTCAAGTCGACATTTTCCAGGGGGCATGGAAGCTGGGGAGGGTCAGTTGAGCTGCTCCAGTGTGTTTAGCTTGGATGAGGAACTGGGAGAGGAGGGAAAAGAGGGGAGAAGGGGAGAGAGAGAAAGAGAGAGAGCGTGAGTGTGAGAGCGAGAGCAAGAAAGAGAGCAAGAGAGAGAGCGAGCACTAGCTGGCATATATTTATTTAGCAATTTGAAATGAAGAATCCAACTCATATTCCTGGAGTGCTTCACTGGAGAAGAAAGGGTTCCCTTTATCTGTTACACAAGACTTTTATTCACATGGGAATCTTGAAACAATTCCATGTATTTGGACTCAGCCATTCACCAGGGGAGAAAGACATGACCAGAAAGAAGCCTGGAAGCCCAGTGGGTGAGTCTTTATGAGCTAGTATATTCCCAGATGACGAAGTCATCGCTCAAAACAATAGCTTCCACTTACTTCCCCACAGTGACCCTTTCACTGAAGGCTCTCGAAGCACTGGGGAGGTTGACCTATTGGGATGGGCTTTCTTAAGTGCTTTGTGTGACATTTTGGGAACACAGGAACCTAGCAGACCTTTGCTACAGCTGCAGAGTCATGCAAGGGGGCTCTCTTCTCCAACCAGACAGTATCCCTAGGGTGAGAAGGGAGATTTTTATTGTTGGAGAAAGAGGCTTTTACGAGAAGTTGTATGGCCGGCCCCCAGAACTAAGTGCCAGCAGAGTCTCCTGGGCACTCTCTCCTCCCAGCCCTTGCTTTACTCCCACATCAGTCTCTTATAAGAGCTGGCAAGAAACAGTGCAGGCAGCCAGCCTGCCCACACTCTGTTCTGTCTGATGTGTATTTGAGGAGGGAAGCAGGAAAGAAAGGGAAAAGAGAAGGGGGAAGGAGGGCTCATCAGACATTTCAATCCAATCTGACAAGCATTTATGAAGTGCCTGTGACCCTGGGCAAATCACTTAACCTCTAAATGGCCCAGCCAGCTCAACTTCTGACAAACATTGTCTGTATGACTCTGGGCAAGCCTCTTAACTTGCAATGTAGCCACAGACAACTCTCTATGACTATAAGCTACAGAACAGGTGCTGATCTCTATTGGCAGAAATGTCCTCACTGAAGAGTCTCCTATGCTAATGAAACTATAGTTCTGGATCAAACACAAAAATTTCCCCCTAAAAACTCACCACATATATGGACTCTCCTGAGTGATAGCCTTGCATTACTAACTGCCTTTTCATCATCTCAGACTAGATTTTCCTTAGGCATCTCAAGTTTAAGATGTAAAAAACAAAATTCATTTTCTTTCCCCTCCAACTATTAATAATTATATGAAAGAATGCTCAATATCACCAATAATAAAAGAAATGCATATCAAAACAACCCTGAAGCTTTATCTCACAGCCATCAAATTGACAAATGTGATAAGACAAAATAAGACTAGTTAATGTTGGAGGGCTTATGAAAAGATAGGCACACCAGTGCATTGTTGGTGGATCTGTGAATCACTCCAACCAGTTTAGAAAACAGTTTGGAATTAGGCAAATAAAGTAACTAAAATGTCCATACCCTTTGACCCAGAGATTCCACTATATACCCCAAGGATGTCATTGAAAAGAAGTCTCCATATACCCCTAAAACATTTATAGCAATACTTTTTTGTGGTAGCAAAGAATTGGAAACAAGAGTCAGGGCCCATCAGTTGTAGAATGGCTAACCAAACTGTGGTGTGTGAACTTAATGGAATGAAATGGTCAAGATGATGAATACCAGGAGGGCTGGAAAGATTTACACAAAATGAAAGAAGCAGAACCATGAAAACAATGTACACAGTGACCATAACAATGAGAGTGGGAAAGGAAGGGAAACTGGGAGAAATTAGGCAATGCAAAAACTATCAAAGACAATTTATTTTTAAATAATTCTAATAACATAGGCTTAGATGTAGACTCTGTAGCAATCAATCAATCAGCAAGCATTTGTTAAGCACTTACAAGGGACTGGGCTCCATTCCAATTGTAGCAGTGATGCCATGGCAAATAGCCATCCTGTGGATGCCATACCTTCCTGCTGCATTTCCCTGCACTGCTTGCCACAGCCAAAAACACTAGGCCATTTGGCATCTTCATGAACACCCATTAGAGTCACCATGCTAACAGGGATGGATGCCCATCCCAGCCCTGGCCCATGTCCCAGACTCCAAGATGACTGGCCCAACCCAATGGTGCCAGGGTGGGTTATCTCTGAATTGAGGGGAGATAATTTAGGAGACTACCTTTGTCCTGACACCTCTTCCAACTTTCATCCCTATATGACTCAGAATTCCTTTGGAGCTTTTTTAGGACTCACTATTCAGACAAGCATCACTTGGAGCTTCAGGACTCACTTGAAAGTTGGGGTATCCCTTAGAGAAGCTCCCCATTACAGCATAGTTCTCAGGCCAAGTCAACCCAGATCTCGGCCTACACACAAGGGAAGTTATCTTAGGTATCAAGGGATCAAATTATCTGATGACCCAGTGATTCTGGGATTTCCTGGCAGCTTCATGCACTGTAGCCTTAATGAACACCAATCCTCAGTAAGTGATACATGTCAGAGAATAGGCCAATGTGCCCATCAAAGCAGATCCAATTCCATTCAAAGAACATTTGTTGAGTACCTGCTCTGTGTAAGGCATCATAACAGACAGTGGAAGGACAAAGGAGAAAAATAATACAGGCCCTGATTTCCAGTGCCTTACACTAGAATAGGGCCTTGGGATGATGATGGTCCACAGTCTGACACCAAACAGAAATGGATGAGGGCAAAGGAGAGCTCCAGAAAAGCTGTTACATATATTTCGAAGAAGGGGAGACAGCTCTAGGACACCCTTCATTCTGGAATTTGGAGATATTAGGAGCAATCTAGGAAGTATTATGGAGACTATGACCATCTGGCCTTGGGTTTTTCCTAGAAAAATCTAAATCAATCAATCAGTAAGTTCTTGTTTTGGCACAAAAGTGCTGTTTCTGTAGATTTTACAAGCACTTTCTATGCCTCCTGCTGCTATGGAGCTGCCTGCCTGTCCTCTCACTAAAGTCCCCATGCCCTCCTCTGTGGCTAGGAAGTGACCTTAAGTCTAAGGCTCTGGGAATCCTCAGATGATTTCATGTCCCCTTCTCTAAATATAGACCCCACCACTCTTACTCATCTCAAGCCTTTCTTGTTCACCCTCTGATGTTTTATGTAGAGCTTTAAAAACGGCAAGGGACTTTATGTTCATTCTCTCATTTGAGCCTCACAACAACCCTACACAGTAGGTTCGGTACGTCTTATTAACTCCATTTTACAGATGAGGAAACCGAGTCAGACAGAGGTTAAGTGTCTTGTACATACATGGTTGCATAGCTAGTGTCAGAGGGAGAATCGGAAGCCAGATCTTCAAGACTCCAAGTGTAGAAGTCTAGCTACAACACCGTGCTGCTCTGGAGCACATCATGGGTCCCTGACCACACTGTGAAGCTCTGTCATCCTTTCCTATAGACCCTCACACTTAAATAACCAGAGAAATATAATTTGTTATAGGAGCTGAACAAATTAAACACATTCGTTGATGATGAATCCATTATCCTCTGCCTGTGTGTGTGTATGTGTGTGTCTACTGTTACACACACAGAGAAAACCCACTGGCAATTAGACAGATCCTCTCCTTTAGAGGGAATGCCGTGGGAAGGATCTTGGCCTGAAAGTCAAGAAATTAGCCACTAATTTTCAGTGTGACCTTGGACAAGTCACTTAACTACTCCAAATCTATTAAAAGAAGCTGAACTGAATGGTCTCCTCTAACATTGTATGTTATCTACAAGTAGAAAAAAGAGAAAGGACTTGGCCCTCCCACCCAAGATCAGGAATGTCCTTAGGAAGCTTGTGACTGGGCAAGGGAAAGCTGGCAGAGCTGATTCTGAGCCCCAGTGAATGGAGCCTGCCACTGTGGAGATTTGACTTGGATTCACTCACCATGTTGGAGGAAGTGTGAATGTGGGGTGAGTCTTGGTGTTGAAGACTTAATTAGGAGTCACCCTGGTCCATCTCTTAACCCCATCTTCCCCTCCCTGTCTTTACCAGTTCTGCCAAGAAAACACCACTGTCATGTACTCTTTTTGATTTGCCCACGGCCCCAGAATTATTGGCAGAATTTTAATTTTCCATCTCCTTGTGGTCAGAGAACAGATTGTTGTTGCTGTTGGAATAGCCCAGCCCATGGCCCTCTGTCATGGAGATGGCGACATTCTCTAATCTACTCTCCAAATGCTTGTTGTGTTAGTTTTTTAAAAGAATGGAGATTCTGTTGCTCCAAGTTCTGACAGCCCAGGAAGGATTAAGGGGTCACTTCTTCCCTTTCCACATTCCTGGAGTTTAACATCAACACTTTCCTTCTAGTCCTGATTTGTTGACTTCCTTCGTGGCAAAGTAGATAGAGGAGAACATGGATTCGAATCCTATGTCAGAGACTTGCTAGCTGTGTGACCTTGAGCAAGTCACTTTAACTCTCTGAACCCCAGTTTCTTCATCTGTAAAAACAAAAGTAGTACCAGCATCTACTTCATAGGATCCACAGGAGTACCAAAAGAGATAACAGATGGAGAACACTTTGCAACCTTACAAGTGCTATGTAAATGTGAGATATGAATAAAGAATTGACCTCTGAGCTAGGAAGACCCAGATTGATGTCCTGCTTCTGACATATACTGGTTGTATGACCCTGGACAAGTCATTTGATCTCTTAGTGTGCTAGACAGTTCTCTAAGACTGAAAAATTACAAAGAAGGTGTTGCCCTGCATTGACAGAGGGAGTTTGCTCACCTGGGAGTTCCCTATAAAAATGAAACTGGAGCATCCCTATTACTCCTTTCTTTTTCAGGTTTTTCTTTTGGAACATCAAGGAAGGATCCCAAACTAGGGGAAGTCATAGATGTATAGAAAAGACTACCAAGAAATTTTTTTAAACTTCTTCTGCCCACAAAAAAAAAAAACAACCCACCAAGCTTCTTAAAGGATCAATGTGTCCTTAAT
Organism: Pseudochirops cupreus; assembly: GCA_028627135.1. Taxonomy (NCBI): domain Eukaryota; kingdom Metazoa; phylum Chordata; class Mammalia; order Diprotodontia; family Pseudocheiridae; genus Pseudochirops; species Pseudochirops cupreus. The sequence goes on from CM053580.1 coordinate 308,478,027, forward strand.
AGAATGTAACAGCCCTAGCAATGACCCGTTTCTTCTACCCCCAAAAAAGTCACTGTGCAAAGTGTTAAAAAGCTCTCCTGAAGTGAGAGAGATGGCACCTTTATCTCCCCTCAGTGGATAACAATAGCTACTGGCTTTGTCTCTTATGGCTCTTCTGCCAACAGTTCTTTCCCAAGCTTCCCTGCATCCTTCTATCCCGGTCCTGGAAGGCAGCCAGTCTACCAGCCTTGATGGGCACTCGCTGCAAAAAGACAGCCTTTGCTGGCCCGGCTGCATCCAGGGAGAGGAGGACAGCAGGGTACCGAGCAGCTGCCGGGGCAGTGGGACGACCAAAGGCAGAGTGGGCAAGAGAAATGGGACAGAGATTCCATGAGACGCAGCCCCACACTGGGCGTCAGAGCTGGGGAGCAGCCGCAGCCGCTGCAGGCAGCCTGGCCCCCTGGGACTACATTTCTCAAAGATAAGCCGGGGCCAGACAGCCCGTCTGAGGCAGAGGGCAGAGGAGGTCAGCCTCCACAAAGAGCGCCTGGATGGGCAGCCAAAGACCTGGCTTTTGTAGCCAGGGTAGCAGGATTTGCGGTCCTTCCTCCTGCAAATCCAGGTAAAGAGATCTTCCTCTGACACTTCACAGCTTGCTTTCGGGCATGAAGGTCTTAACAAGGACAGAGGGCAATGACATCACGCTGGAGCTGATGTATGATGATTTTGAGCCCTTGATTCTGGCTCTTTCTTTCTACACCTGTTGAATTTTTTTTCGCCCTTATTCGAAGCCTGGCTTCTCTTCTACCCCCTGTCCACAGCTCTCCCTGATTTCGAGCGAGCAGCAATCCTGCCAATGTTTCCTGTCACTCGGCCCCCTTTCGCCTATGCACCAATTCATCTTCCAACTTGTGTGTTTCCTTCCCTGGCTGGCTTAAGGGCATAGGACGGTGGTATATTGCTCTATGTGATCTAGCACCTAGCACAGCCCCCGCCCCAGGACTGCTGCCTTGATCACCATTTGTTGAATGCTGACAGAAGGTTTCAGTTCATCAGGGCTAGTGGCATGTCAGTGTCTTTCACAAGAGTGTTTTCCAGCCCATTTACTAAGTGCTGCATGTAAGATGGTGCAAAGTGCACCTTGGAGAGTTTGTACAGTGCTGGGAGAAAGCTCAGCTCCAAGTACTGGGAGAGATCCCAGTCCCTTAGTCGCCATCATGAAATAGAAGCCAAATCCAAGGTCTAGCTGCCTCAGTTCCGGAATGGAAGCAGTCCCATAGAATAAAGCCTGAAGACCCCTACCTGTGCCCGTGCTGCCAGGGAGCTAGAGAGGACAGACTGTCCTAGACAGGACCAGAGTAGGTCTTCCCATCCCAGTGAGGTTCTAAGAGGGAAGAAAAAGGGAACAGGAAAAAAGCAAAGGAGGGAGGGATAGACTCAAGAAGTCTAAGTGCTTCAAGACCAGAAAAAAAGAAAAAAGAAAAAGAATTCTAAACATGTGATGCTGGGTTGTTTCCAAATACATTGCTCAGAGTTCATATTAGGAGAGAAAAATACTTACTGGAAATTTGAATTCACCTAAAAGTGAAGAGCATGAACATAAAGTACACCCTAACAGGCTACACCAAGAAAACAAAACATTTCCATGAATATTGTATATAGGTCCAGTAAGATAATATATTAATGTTTTGTAAACCTTTTTTGGCGGGAGGAGGGTGAAGACATGGAATATTATTCATAAGGGGGAACTTCCAGTGTGAAAACTCCTCCCTCTAATGATGGAGATAGTCAACTCAGATAATTTTCTTCTTTCCTTGTACCACCCTTGACACTTTTGAGCTCCCTTTTAAGCGCTGACTTCCTCTATTAGAATGTAAGTTCCTTGAAGACAGGAACTGTCTTTTTGCTTATATCTGCATTCCCAGTCTAGGCGACTATTACGTGGCACAATGGATAGAATGACTAGATAGGGTGGTGGGCCTAGAGTCAGGTAGACTTATCTTTCTGAGTTCAAATCTGCCCTCAGACACTTACTGACAGTGTGACCCTGGGCAAGTCACTTAATTCTGTTTGCCTTAGTTTCCTCATCTGTAAAATGTAAAAGGAAATGGCAAACCACTCCAATATCTTTGCCAAGAAAACCCCAAATGAGGTCATAAATCGTTGGACACAACTAAAATGACTAAAGAGCATTCCCAGTTTAGCACAGTGCCTGGCACATAGAAAATTTTTAATTATCTAATCTCATCTCATCTGTAATTTGTGGTCTTGGAAAGTTTCCTGAGGACAGGGAGAGACTCACTGACTTTCCCATGTTCACAAAGGCAGTACGTGTCAGAAGAAGACCTATACCCAGGTCTTTCTGATTCCAGGAATGACCCTTCTATCCTCTTCTCTATGTTGCCTCACCTTTCTCACCTGCGAGGCAACTTGCTATTATTATCATCATTATTACAATAATATAGTGCTATGCCATATAGAGGTCCTAGATAGTGTTACCAAAAAATAAAAAAAATAAATAAAGCCACGCATATTCATTCGGAATTCCCTAAAAGTCTTCACCATGATCTCAAAGAGTATGTATCCATGTGGTCATCACAGGTGGCATGGGAGGTGCAGAGGTTCATTGGCCTATCATCCTTGTGCAGAGGTTGTCATGCCTCCTTGTATCCACTGTCCTTTTAGCACTGGTAGCAGGAGGAATTCTGCCCTCAGTAACTCAGTGAGCAACCCACGTCCTCCATATACAAGGCCAGGGCATTATAGCCATTGGAAAGTTATCTCTTGTAGATAACCCTACTTAACAGATCCATTTGACTTGAAAGTGAAAGCAGTTTTCCAACCTTCTATCAGAAAGACTTCATTAGAAAGTCCTTGCCCCACTCTCAATTCAGTTCCCTATATCTCTGTAATCATTCCTTGAAAGCCTACCTTTGCCTGGGACAGCAACCTTCCAAAGGTGTCAAGGCTGCTTAGTAATTCTAAGAGCTTTCTAAGTCTTCAGCATCAAAAACAAAGCGGAAAAAAAAATGAAAGGAGATCCAAGGACAAGAGATTTGTTTCTTTTTTCTTCTCTGTGAGAGGATTCTAAGTGTAAAGTGTCTATGAGGTGATCTGCGGTAGGAGGCCCAGACCCATGCTGGGAAATCCGTCTCAGCTCTTTCATCCTTCCAGAGGTGAGACGATGATTCCCATAGTGACCAGATGAGTAACCAAGGAATGATTTCCCCTCCTTTCAAACCAGAGGTGGCAGACCCCTTATGAATTACTAAAAGAGTGAAAAGTAGTGCTGAAGCGACAAGATTTTGAAGAGAACCCACAAGGTACCCTGAGGCCATTCCAAAGGACACCTCGTATTTATTAACTACATTTTGGCCCTCAGCATTTCTGACTCATTCAGTTCATCCAACTAGTAATTACTGGGTGTACTCCATGTGTTCAGCCTTGAGGAGACTTGGAGAAGGAAGATCAGTCCATTCAAAGAGGACTTATAACATATACTGACTGTGACCTTGTCACTCTCAGCCTGGATGGTGGAAACCAAGAAATGCTAGTGAAAGGAACCTCTGATGGCCATTCCCCTCCTTCTACCCCATCCGCTATTCCCAGTCTTCTACTTCATAAGCATCCAATAGCAGAGATAGTTGTCAATAGGGCAACAGGGTTTGTCAAGATTGGAGAGGAATATTCTTTTCTTCTGGGTCTACACTGGCCTCCTAGTAGAGCAGGTGAATCCAAAAAATTATCTTTACTGTTTGATGTCTCTGTAGATTCAGAATCCAATACATTATAGAACAGTACCTGCTGTTTAACTACTATGCCAGTACCTGCAGGATTGAGCACTTCTGCTTTTTAGATGTTGTGTCAAAATCTGTGATATTGAGGAACATGGCATTTCTGTCAGCCCTGGTCTCAAGAATACATAGAATGGAGAGCTGGCAGGGTCTATAAAGGTCACTGAATTCACACTTTCCCTTAGCCTCTTCAAACTGTACTTCCATTTCCTCAATTCCATTGGGGAGTGGTGGTCAGGGAGGGGCTCTTTGGTCCACAAAGTTATAGGGTTGAGAGCAAGGTCATAGGGGACCAGATTGCTATGGCTCATTCAAGAACAATGGCAGAGTTGGTCTGAGTGGGAAACCAAGGAGGGTGTGGTTGAGAAGATGGTAGGAATGCTTAGTACACAGTGAGTACATAATAAATACTTTTTCATTTATTCATTCATTTTTAAGGGGAAAATCAGAGGCTGGATCAAGTTGATGTCAGAAATTTCTATTTCTTACTGGTACTTCGTGATCAAATAAATGACAAAATGAAATCATCTGTAACCAACAAATATTTATTGAAGATCACCAAATGAGTTTTAGGGCCAGAGACTCTATGGCTATTATTTTTATCATCAGTACATTCTTTTTGTCATAACCAGTTAGCCATTCACCAGGACACCAAGGCCTAGCCGTGGGGGACATCTTGTATCCCACCTCTACCCTGATCCCTACTGCAACACTTATATACCCTTACAGCCCCGTCTCCTCCTTTATATCTTTTGCTCAGGAAATCATGAATAAAAATTACATGAGACCCCACCTAGATTGATTCTTTTGTGAAGTCAGACTAAGCCATCTTTTGCCTCAATTCTTACCAAGTCATTAAATATTGAATGGGTGTTGCCTCACACAAACTGAGATCTGGGAAAGACCTTCTTAAAAATGCCAAGGTCTCACACTGCATCTGAAGCCAATGCCAGTTGTCCTGAACTGTGTCTTGTCACTGGACTCTGATGTCTCTAGAGGAAAGGGTAATACTGATGGCTTTCTATAGATCTGCCTCACTTAAATACAATTTACTTACAAGTCCAGACATCATCCTCCTGATGTCTTTGGTCCTCTTTGAGAATGAAGGGTGAACAACAACAATCTTTTGCTCAGGGAATAATAATCAAATCAACAGTACCATCATCACTAGAACACTTACGACAATCTCTTACCCTATGGTTTCACTCACCATCCCTGTAACATCCAGACCAAGTATCCTTCCCTGATCCCCACTCACTAATACATGTTGGCTAACCAGAGTCAGGAACTAATTCATTTTTTTTTAATTTTTGTTTCCATTTCCTAGCAGTGTTACTGTTCAGTCATGTCTCATTGTCTCTGATTCTTCCTGACCCCATTTGGGGTTTTCTTGGTAAAGATGTTGGAGTGATTTGCCATATTCTTCTCCAGCTCATTTTACAGATGAGGAAACTGAGGCAAATAAGTTTAAGTGACTTACCCAGGGTCACAAAACTACTGTCTGAGACCAGATTTGAACTCTTCCTGACTCCAGACCCAGCATTCTACCCACTGCACCACATAACTGCCTTGGAGTTAGAGGACTTGGGCTCAAACTGGGTTCAAATTCCAGTTTGCCATTTGCTATCTATATAACCTTGTGGACATGTCACTGAATCTCACTGGTTCCTCATTTATGAAATGAGGGGTTAGATTAGAGGATTGCTCAGGTTCTTTTTTGCCCTGCATCTATAATCCTATGAAAACAGAGAAGTAGCAGCAGTGTAACAGGAAGTCGGCTTTGGAGACTAGAAGACCTCGGTTCAAATCTTGTCCCTGAAACACAAATAACTTAGGTGGTGCAGGGGATAGAGCACCAGACCTCAAGTCAGGAAGATCTGAGTTCCAATCTGTCCTCAGACACTTACTAGCTGTGTGACCCTGCACAAATCACTTAATCCCTATTTGTTTCAGCTCTGGACACAGTGGAAAAGGAAATGGCCAACCACTCCAGTAATTTTGTCAAGAAATCCCCATGAATCCCATGGAGTCACAAAAAGTCAGACGTGGCTGAATGACTGAACAACAATAAATCAGTGCTCTAGACAATAAGCTAAGACGAAAACTTCCAAAGAAGGTGCCAACTGCTCCGGTAAAGAGAATTTCCTAATTTGTCCATCAGTCCCCATCACACTGAAATCAGACCCAGGCCCTGGCCTCTGGCACAATGGCCTTCTCTTCTCTGTTGGAGAGACCATGTCATGTGTACTTTCTGATCTTCCCCAGGAGGGGGATGGGAGGAGGAAAAAGACATGGTATTTATTGGATAAATTAATATCTATGTCATGATACAAAATCACACTAACAACTGAACCTGATTAAATAATTTCATGATTCGGGTTTGTTATCTGGTATGACTCGAGCAGCAAAAAGGGCTGTTATTGCAAAGAGTGTCAGGAACTGACTGAAATAAAAGATGTCCATGCTCAAATTACCCAAAGGTCTATTTTATAATATGGAGGTGATGAGGGAGGACAAAAAAGTTGAACCCTGGCTACTGGGAGCCATCTGGGGGGACGGTGGGGTAGAGTGGGAGCTTGTAATAGGAATAGGAGACCCCATTCAGAGAAAGATGCATGCATGTATATGCGTGTGCGTGTGCATGTGTGTGTGTGTGTGTGTGTGTGTGTGTGTGTGTGTGTGTGTGAGAACTATATGAGCTGTAAAAGATTTTAGTGGAGGGCAGGGTTTCTTTTTTTTTCTTTTCTTTTTTTTTAAAGCAGCATCAGCCAGTACCTGCTGGCATAAATCAGCCCTAGCAGAAGGGCTTGAGCCCAAGACTTTCTCAGACACCTATTGTTGGGGATAGACACAGACTGACAGAGAGATAAATACCACACAAAAGGTTCTCAGGGGAAAATAAAAAGGAGTGGGGGGGTGGGCAGGGATTTCAGAAAAAGACCAGCTCCTGCTGCCCACCCCACCCCCCTCTCCACCACTAACCAACCAGTGTCTCTTTGAGCTCCAGCTTCAAAGACTTTCTCGCCCTGCTCATAGTCAGGGGCCTGTCCAGACCTCTGTCCACGTCCAGACTTTGTCTTCTGCTTCTCACAGGGATCCCAAGACAAAGTGCACCAGGCAGGAGCCTTGGCAAGCACCTTCTGTGTGTCTGCCTTTGCCCTCATTTCTGCTTTGGACCATCAGACTCTGTTGTCTTTTGGTCTTGATCCCTAAATCCCAGCCTGGGTCTTCAGTCCCCTCTGGAGACTGAGATACGGCAAGGCCCTTTCTAAAATCCTTGCTAAAGTTTACCATTTACAATTCACAGTGATGGCAGAAGATAAATAACACTTACTCCCTGGGTCAGGATGTTTAAATTGCCCCAAGGCAGAATTCAATTCAAAACAATCCAAAAAAAAATTTTTTTAAATCCATAACTCCTATTTCTATGTCACTCCAATTCCTAATTATCACCAGCATGGGCTGGTGCAACACAAAGAAGACTGGCTCTGGAGTCAGGTGACTGGAGTTCAAATCTACCTATCTCCTCTCGATGCTTCTTTTTCCTCATCTGTAAACTGGATGCCCTTAGAGGCTCCTTGCAGCTCTAGAACTATGGTTCTATGGGCCCTCCCCAGAGATGCATCTCTTGTAGCAAAAACCTAATGGGACATGGAAGGAGGAGGCATTATCAGCAAAACTAACCAGCATGTCAGCTAATTCTGACTGTTATCCTATACAACATTCCAAAGCCACCTTGGGAGAAAGGCGCATCCTCTCCCTTCTTCAGGAACAAGTTCCAAGAAAGCATTTATTAAACACCTACTTCTGTCAGGCACTACAACAACAGTGCCAGGTATTGTAGATATAAATATAAAAAAAAAGAAGAGCCCACACCCTCAGGAAGCTTACATTTATTCTACCACAGGAATATGGCAAACAAAGAGAAGCAAAACCATGTCAATGTGAGTGAGGAGAGAGCTTGAACAATGAGGGGGATCAGAAAGGGCTCCCCAGCAGAGGAGGGATCTGCATGGAGCCTCAAAGGAAGCTAAGGATTCACGTATCACCACTGCTTTCAAGCCCTTAAACTTTGCTTACTTTTTCCCCTGAAGTCTTCCCTGCAGCGAGGTCAAGAGAAGAAGTTGCTGTTCGGCATTAGAAGGCAAGCAAGCTGCTTTATCGCTTTTTCTCATCTGCAAAAGTGGGTGACAGAACTGGAGAATTTTAGAGCTGGAAGGAGTTTTAGAGATCATTTAATCCCATCCTTCCATTCTATAGATGAACAAGCTTAGGTCGTTATTTCACAGATGATCAACAAAACCATTAGCCAGATAGAGCCCATCACTATTCCCCCAGAGCCCCACTCTCGTCTCTGCACCTTTCTATAGCAAAGTGCCCCTCGCTGGCCGCTAGTCCCCAGGAAGTGAAACACCTCGCCTATTTATGTCTGTATCTATGTGTGTCTACATACATGTGTGCATGCGTATGTGTGCACAAGGGCAAAGACTGTCTTTTGCTTCTTTATGTATTCCCGTTGCTTAGCACGGTAACTTAAGTAGGTGCTTAATAAATGTTTATTGAATTGAAATTTATTGAAGATATATGTAAGTACATAGATACATATGTTATATATTTTATATGTTTATTTATATATTATATTTATATACTTATTTACAATTAAATAACATGTAATATACATTCATATAATACACACTTATATATAAACATAGTATATGAATGCATGCTATATTTTTATATATTTATTATATATGATTTATATCATATATAATTTATATGTTATGTATTACATAACATATGCTTATATATTATATATTTGTATATAAACATGTGCATATATAATATATATTATAAATGTGTGTAAATGTATATGTGTATACACACATGCGTACATACACACACATACACACACCTCCCATCTGAACCTAAGCTCTTTGAGGGCATCGCTTTTTGTCTTTGAATCCCTGCAGTAATATGATGTGGCTGTTGTTTAGTCACTGGGCTGTGTCTGTCTCTTTGTGACCCCATGTGGGATTTTCTTGGAAAAGACATTAGAGTGGTTTGCCATTTCCTTCTCCAGTGTCATCACATAGTAGGGGCTTAATAAAATGCTTGATGGATGATGTGACCATCCTCTATGAGGCGGGGGCAGGAGCAGACAGAGTGATCTCACTTGCCTGAGGGCCTACAAATCTAACCTTCTCCCTACCACACCCCAGGGTCTCTTTCCAGCCCAATAAGACAAGTGAAGTTAATTGCCTAATGTCAAACAGATCACTAAATGGTAGAGTTGGCACTCAAAACCTGGTCATCTGATTCACTTTACAATGCTTTTTTCTATCTCCTTGAGTAATAAGATTGTCATTAGGTTCAAATGAGATGGTAGCATGACAAAAGAAACAGAGATCTCCTCTTGGCATCGAGAGGACTTGGGTCCCTGCTCCTATCTCTGACACATTCTAGCGTCTGACCAGGACGGGGCAAGTCACTTAAAGCCCTCAGTGCCCCAGGCTACTCTTAAGTCACATAACAGCTACAGATCTGCCCTGGAGAAGGAAATTCCTTATTTGTAATTCCCTATAAGAATAAAGTCACAGCTCCAATCCCCTCCCCTCAAAAAGATAAAAGATGCTACAAATAAATTATATTTATTATATATGTCATGTTTTATATATTATAAATATGTGTTATATTATAAGTGTTATATTTATCACCTATTTACCAACATAGTATCACTGTTATATTTATTATACCTATTTATTAACATATTATAAATGTCATATTTATATAAAGATGTCATAAATAATAAATAAGGCTGAATTTGGAAAAACAGAGACCTATCTCCAAATCACTAATTATGCTATCACGGGAAAGTCATTTAAACTCTCTGAAACTTAGTTTATTCATCTGTAAAATGAGAATAATAATACCCATTGTACTTAACCTCAGAGGATTATTTTGAGGATCAAATAAGATAGTGTATATGAGGTATTTGTGTTCTTTAAAGCTACATATTACTCTGTAATATATAAATGCATAGAAGATACAGATATAATTTATGTCTCCCCCAATAAAATGTAATCTCCTGGAAGGCAGGAAGAATTTTGCTTTTGTCTTTCTATTTCTAGAACTTACAATAGTATGGTGCTTAGCATATAATAGGTGATTAATAAATGCTTCGGGATTGATTTATATGACTGTCCACTGTGATTTTATCTTGGATTAGACCTGTGATTGCATTGTTACAGGGAACTCTGCAGCTGTTCTGCAATTTAGAGAATTAGAGAATCACCATTACCAGCTGGAGGGTTTTGTGACCTACTCAGGGTCACACAGCCAGTTTCTGGCAGAGATGGGACTTGAACCTGTATCTTCCTGGATCCAAAGTCAGAACTCTAGCCAGTGTATGATACTGCCTCACTATTATTCTTCTATCGTTGCTATCATTTCTGAAGCCCAAACACCCAAGCAATGGTCCAGCTAAAGGGATGAGTCCTGGCCATAGATTAGTTTGGGGGAAGATGAAGCAGGCAAACATCTGCTTCTGAGTCTGGATACGAGATGGCCTGTAGACCAAAGACAGATGAAACCCAGCAGTGAAGGGGTTACTGGGCTCGGGATTGCTGAGTAGAAGGTGGTGGAGGAGGGGGGGCTGTGGGGGAAGCAGAAAGTCACTGGACACTCTTCTCAGCTTGTTTGATGGAGATTCAACCTGGCAGGATTGAAAAGCTTCAAGATTCATGGAGAAAAGGCAGAATCTGACAGCCTTTCCGCTGGTTTCAGTCCTCCTGGGTGGGCTGATTGGTCTTGAATGTCACTCGCTACTTAATCTTGTGTATCTGAAACAGACGGACTTGTTTGGGGAGCCCCTCTTGCTCTGTATAGACATCAATTAGAAAGGCAGATAAAAGGAAATTGCATTGAATTGTTCCTCTATGCTCCTTACAGAGGCCTTTCTGACTACAAAATAATTAGTGGCCCCATCAAATGTAACCATCCCACGTTTGATGCTCCTCATGTCTCCAGAGTGGCAAGACTGCCTGTTAATAGGGTCACTCCCCTGTTGCCAGGTTCTTCTCTCTCTGAGGCTTGTTCACCACCTTCCCAGCCCAGGGTCCTTGATCTCTGGATAGAAACTATGGGGCCCCTCCCAGCTTCCCAGTCCTTTCTATGGTCGGTTCTGCTACACATTCTATGCAACTAAAGGGAAATCATCAAAAGCCACAGGCACAAATCCACATGTGCTTAGCCAACAGAGAAAGGGAAGCATGGAAAAGGAGAGGACACCTCCAGACGCATTCCAGGCCCCAAAGAAATAGGCTCTCTGTTGTTTTGTTGTATCTCTGTGAGTGTCTGACCCTGTTTGGAGAAAGGGAATGTATAACTAGTCATTCAGGTTAGGGAGCATCAAAGGAGAATGAATAAATAAGACAACAGAGTTTGCAGAGGAGGTTCCAAAGTGCTGGGATCTTACATTTAAAAGCTAGGAATGTGTTGTGGTTACTGAGTGAAATACCTATGTGTCTGGTCTGGTCTGGTGGGAGAAGGGCCTGTCTGACACACCTCACATACCCTGAGCCCTAAACAATTGTTCCAACCTGAAATCATCTCCAAGGGCTTCCTTCAGATACCAACCCTCACTGTCTCTGGCCCATTTAATTTCTTTAAATTCATTAAGCTAGACATGGACCATGAATTTAGAGCTGGCAGAGTCCTTAGGAGTACACCTAATTTGACTTTCTCATTATATAGATAAGGAAACTGAGGCCCAGGGAGACTAAATGATTTCCCCAAGGTCACACAGGTAATAAGTGTCAGAGATGGGATCTGAGCCTTTGGCCAATGATTTAAAAAAAATCAAGTGCTCTTTCCACTGAACAATATGCTGAGCTGTGGTTTTAAGGGGACGTGATGAATGTCCCAAGAAAGCCCCCATTCTTCCCTCTTCCCCAAAAACAACAAACTATAAATTCCTCGTCCTTGGTTTGGCACCTAAGACAGATGAAATTTTCCTTTCCTGTCAGATATTTGGGAATACCATTGGAAATGGCCCCAGTGCATACTGATCTTAGCAGAACAGCACTCCTACAGGTGATGGGGTGCCTTTCAAGGAGAACATTCTCACACAATATACACAAAACCAGCCATGGTACCATAAACCAAGTCAACTCCTGGAGAAGATGGAAGATACACAACTGTATGTGTGCCCCAGGTCTATGTCTCAGCTTTCCATTCCACCTTTGAAACATCACCCGATGTTCAACAACATAATAATAACCAGCTTTTCCAGTCTGGTTGGCAATGTCTGCTTAAAACAGAAAGTTCTTGAAGAGCTCCCTTATCCCAAAGGAGGACAAGTTGTCAGGATGGCCGGGACAATCCTAGCACCCTGAATACTCCACCACTGGTTCACACTCCATTCCCCCTTCTTTTGAAAAGCAGGCAGGCTCATCTCCATCAGCCCATACCATCCGTCCTATGTGCATCATAGGCAGCCACAAGCACTGGGATTGAACACTGCCCTCAAAGTCAGGAAAACATGAGGATGAAGCCCATCTCTGACTCCAGCTGTGTGACTCAGTTTCCTCATCTATAAAATAGGAGTAATAATAGCATCTATCTCCCTGGGTTGTGATGGGATCAAATCAAAATAATATTTATAAAGTGCTATGCAAACCTAAAAGCATTGTAGAAATGCTAGCTATAAATATTATATCATCTTCTGAGTTAAGGCTGATGGAGCAGAGGAGGTGAGAGAGAGGGGAAGAGAACACTCCTCCTTGGAATGTGGAGAAAAAAATCATACTGCATGGCAATGAGCATTCTTCAGCTATGGCAATTCTTAGTGATGACCTAAGTCATAGAAGGGTTGCAAAATAGAAAAAAAAATCTTACTTAAAAAATTACTCGCTTACTGAAAAAATCTCCATCATCAGAAATTGGAAGGTTTCAGTCTATTTTTGTTGTTGTTTTCTAAGTCAAAGAAGAAGGCTGGAATAGCAGCCTAACAGAGAGGCTGAACAAGCAGGAGGACTTATCTCCTTCCTAAACCCAGGCAGAGCTAAGAAGTGTTATCCGGGGATAGAATAAGCCATAGCCTGATACTTCTGGTTCTTGTCAGGCCTGCGTTTTTCCAAATGCAACATGGGATGAGGCCCACACAGCAAAGATCAGAGATAACATATAAACAACTAGGAAGCACAATGAGGAGAAAACTAGACTTGGAGTCAGGAAGACCTGAGTTCAAATCTCATCTCTGACTCTTGCCAGTTCTGTGACCCTGGACAAGTCAGGTGACCTCTCTGAACTTCAGTTTCCTGATCTATTAAAAAAAAAAGGCAGGGTATGGGTGGGTGAGGTAGATTCGACAGCCTCCAAGTTTCCTTTCAGTTCAAAATATGTGATTCTGTGAACTCCCAATGACGACTGAGGTGCTTCCTGTCATTTTAAGACACAAAGGATGGACACTGGAACTTTGGATTGATGGTCATTATGAAGAGTTTTTCAAAAGTAAATAGGTCAGAATCACATAGAATGTGAGGACCTAGAGAAGATTTGGCCTATACTGGTAAAAAAAAAAAGTACTCAAACTAATGAGATCACAGAGCCATCCAAATATCTAATTAGTGAGGGAGAAAGGAAGGAAGGGCAGGGTAGCTTAGTGGAAGGAGCACTGGCTTTGGAGTTCAAAGACCCAGGTTCAAATTCTGACGTCTGAGTTCTTAGCAAGTTTCTCCATGCTTTTCTGTGCCTTAATTTCCTCACTCACAAAATGAGAGGTTCAGACTAGATGACCTCTACAGGTCCTGCCTTTGATCAACATGATCTGAATGTGTTTAAATCCCTGGCAGGGAGCTGACTGGCCACAAAACCCCCATGGGATTTGTAATTCTTTCCAGTCTGGGGCAGGAATTTGGGGACTTCTGAAGAGAAAGGCAGGGTGAGGTGGCATTCATCACATGGGACCAGCCAGTGTCTGCCACGTCTGTAGCTCCCCTTCTTTATGACCAGAAGCGATCACTTCTCTCTAAATGAATAAGTTGGGAGTGCAAATGACTTTATTTTTATCAGTAGGAAGAGTACAGAGAGAAAGCAGCCAGCTGAGAACAGGTGGGCCCTACCCTGACCCAGTCTTCTGTTATTCTGTTAAAGAATACATTTGCCATGTTTAATATTATTTCTCATTTTGACCTCTGGTTGACCCCGCCCTTATGTTCTTATGTTGTTGTGTGGTATCTCTTTGTCTTTAGCATGCGGCAGCAATGAGAAGCACACAGGAGAGAGGAACCTTGGAGCTCAGTGCCCACTGTTGGAGAGCTATGTTCTCTAACAGGGAATGTAAATCGGATCCATTTCATAACTACCCTTACCAGGGCAGAATCACTCTGAATTATCGGATAAACCACATTTTACAAATTTGCCTCATAGGTGTGAGTCAAGTGACCTACAGAAATCAAATGGGCCAGAGAGAGTGAGGGCAGGTATTCAGATTACAAGTCAGAATTGGGGCTGAAATAGGCAAGAGTAACTTTTCCACAGAAAGTATGTTCTATAAATGGATTAGACCTGTTTTACTCATATTTCTGAAGTGCAGCCACTTTTCCCAGGAGAAAAAAATACAGGATCTGGTGAAGGCAGAAGGCAGCTAGATGGTGCTGTGGATAGAATGTTGGAGCTGGTGTGTGGAGGATCTGAGTTCAAATCTCACATTAGACACTTACCAGTATGTGGTCCTGGCCAAGTGACTTGATCTCTGGGCTATCTCAGCTTTCTTAATTGTAAAATTGGGGTCATAATAATAGCACTTACTTCCCAGGGTTATTATGGGGATAAAATGAGATAAAGTACTTTGTAAACTTGAAAGCACTACATAAACACTAGCTATTATATTTTTAAAAGACATAAATCCCTTCTCCAAAATTCCCCACATCAAAAAACTGCAAAGCCACAAAAAACTGTGGCTGCCAGGGAACAAAGGAGACAGCAAGCTCTAGTGAAAAGAAAACAGGCTTCTCTGTCAGACAATGGGGTTTGGATTCAAATCCTGTCTCTCCCACTTACTACATGTGTGACCTTGAATTTCTTCACCATAAAATGTAGGGGTTGGACTAGAAATGATTCTCCAGCTCTACATTTGTGACACCATTTGCAGTGACAAAGTGTAAAGAGGGATGGAGGGATTGGCTGCAGGACATTGAATTGCTAAGTAAATTAAAACAGAAGAAGCCTAGGTAGATTCCTTCAGAGAGATCTGATTATTGGCAGACATTGAAGGCTTTCTTCATTCTCTTTAATCCTTCCTTTTTTTCCCCCTTCTTAGCATGCCTAACAGACTGAAAATGGTTCAAGCTCCACCTAAGAATTCCAGAAACAATGTGAAAAGGACCTTGTAACAGGAACCAGAAAATATGAGTTCAAGTCCTAACCTTGTCAGTTTCCTAGCTTTTTAGCCTTAAGTAAGTCAGTTAATCCCTTTAAGCCTCAGTCTCCTCATTTTTAAAATGGAAATAATAACATTCACCCTTATTTACCTCACAGGGTAGCTGTTGAAAATCAAATGAAATAAAAGACATAAAGAGCTCTGTAACCACAAAGCCCACCAACACTTCAGGAGCCCTGATTTATTTCTACCAATGTAAATTGCAGTCCTTCTATGACTTAGATCATCATTAACAGTTGCCATAGCTGAAAAATGTTCCTTGCCATGCAGCCAACCAACCTTAGCTAGATTGGTTCAAATTGTTCATCCTGGGGCCATTTTTAAGACCTTCTCATATTGGTAGAACACATCAGAGCATGCACTTTCTTGGCATGGAATTTGGGGAATTCAGGGACACTATCACAGCATACTGAGTAAGTAGCTGGGTGAGAATCTCAGGGAGTTCTGATCATAAAAGACTGTATTATTAAATCAACATATCTGATTGAGTAGGATCTAAGGATTTTGAGCTGGATGGGACCTTAGTATTCATCTAGTCCAATCCCTTGATTTTACAGATGAGGAAGGGATAGTGACAACCCTGACAAGGGACCTTTCTCTGTCAATGCAGGTCAGTCAGCACCCTCTCTGCAACTTAGAGACGTGCTCAACATCGTAGAGAGTTCGCTACAGAGAATACTCATAGCCCAGGGTCACACAACAGATGGGGACACTGGGGTTTCAAGTTGTTAATGGATTTTTCCAAAGCTGCATGACTACTAAAAGGAAATCAGAATTTAAACTCAGATCTTCTGACTCTGGGACCAACACAAAGAGTTTATGTAACTTGCCCAAGATTATGAAAGTAGCAAGAAGTAGAGCAAGAATTTTAATTTGGATCAGGTGCTCTTCCTGCCCTACTCTGCTGTTATTTTTACAGGATTAGAAAAATGGTGTGACCACAGTTGACCCTGGAGGTAAGTCCATGCCCTTTTTTTTTTTTAAAGAATATTTTATTTTTTCCCCAATTACCTTTAAAAACAACTTTTTAAATTCATCTTTTTCTTTAAGTTTTGAGTTCCAAATTCTGTCTCTCACTCTCTCTACCTAACTGATTAGAATATACAAGGGTGAGCAAGCTTGTAATTTGGGACGGAAATGGGATTTCAGCTTAAACCAAGGGAGAGGGTGCAATTTCGCCTAAGGAGGTCCATTTTGTAATCTCTAGTGAGTCAAACTGGAAATCAGGTTCAAGTTGAGCAGTCAAATTCCTCTACATGTTTGTGGCTCTGTAATAGTAATGAAATCTGAAGTTCCTTTTGTATTGCTAAACTGAGAGGTACTTAGCACCTAGTTTCAAATTAAGCCTCTGTTAAAGAAACAGATGAACCTCTGTTGCTGATATAACAGGAGGAGGATGAATAGGGAGGAGCAATACTGTATATGAGAAAAAAATCTAGCTGGGAGAGTCAGAACTTCTTGGGATAAGCTTTGTGGAAGCAGAAGCTGCCAGGCAAGGCTACAAAGGAAAGGCCCAGGCTAGAGAGAGTGATTTTGATTTTAGGAACCTGGGTGAAGTGATTTTGATTCTGGGAAGCAGCTAGACCTTCTGCTGGGGGGCTACCAGCTTCTCCTGGGAGCTGCTGAAGACTTCCAAGGGCCAGCTGGAGCTGCCAAAGACTGAGGAAGTATGACTGTGATGCTGGTACTTTGTATGCACCTGTTGGTGGCTTTGTTAAGCCTTGACTTCCCAAGAATAAAGACTGTGAAGGATTTAAGGTGGACTAGATGCTGTGAGCTTCAGTGTGATACAGGAACTGCATGGAGAGCTGGACAAGGAACTGGGAGCTGTCTGCCATTGAACCCAGATGACAGTTTGGTGAATCCAGGTAGGAGCTGGGACCATGGAATGGGATCCAGAGAATCTGAGAGCCTACCCCAAGTTAAGATGAAAAGACCTCTCCATGAATACTGAATAATGACTGACACTGATGTGAGATTTTGCTTTGGGACTCACTTTGGGAAGAGTATGTGATTTGGCCAGATGAGACTCTGGGCAGCTGTTGAGCCCCCAGCTTTGAAAATCCCAGATGTTGGTGATTCCCTCTCTGGTAATTAACTACGTATAGATGTAATGATCAGACAGCTGGAAGCCCTGTCTGCTGAATTGTGTAATTTATTTGTGATTGTACTTTGTGATTGAACTAAGGACTCTGTGGTTGACTAAATGAATGTACTACCCAGGGGTGGAGTACTTTGACTTTTGTATTTTGTGTCCCTTAGGGAAGCAAGCCTCCTTAAGGATGATTGAATGATTGGGTTACTAAGTGATTGATTGACTAAATTATTGTACTTCATTCAAAACCATATGACCACTGTGGTAAAAACTATGTGGCTATTTTAGTGATAAGTTATTAAGAATGCTGTATTTTGATTTTCTGTGATAAGCTATAATATTGTGAATGCTGTATCTTGATTTTCTGTGAATGTTTTGCTCTGATTTGTTATTTAATAAATAGAGTGTTCACTATACTATGTAATCAGAACCTTAAAAGCTGTTCACAGCAGCCATCCTCTGGAAAGCTGTTGGTGTTTGGTTTGCAGGCTCCCAAAATCTCTCTCTCTCTTCTCCTTGGAGTGTGTTCTATGCTCCTGTCTTTCCCAGACATTTTCTGGAACCATATAGATCTCTAGAGAGAGGTTTTGACTATGTCAATGATTCTCAGATCTACTTATCCAGCCTAACCTTTCTCCTGACCTCTGGTCTCACATCTCTAAATGCTAATTGGACATCTCAAACTGGGTATCCTAGAAACCTTTTAAACTCACCATGTACAAAACTGAAATCATTATCTTTCCCCAAAAGGCACTCCCCTCTTCCTAACATTCCTATTACTATCAAGGGTACCCCATCCTCCCAATTACCCATGCTCAGAACCTGGTGTCATCTTTAATTCCTCACCGTTATGCATCATATCAAACAATCAAATATTTATTAAGCCTCTATTATGTATCAGGAACTGTGCTAAGCACAGCAGATATAAGAAGAGGTGAGAGGCAGTCCCTACCTGCAAGGTGTTTATGATGTGGGGGAGACCACAGACAAACAAATATGTACAAGGTATATGCAGGATAAATAGGAAATAATCAATGGAGGGATGGAACAAGGTTAAGAGATTGGGAGAGGTTTTCTGTAGAAGATGGGATTTTAATTGAGATTTAAAGGAATCTAAGGAAGCCAGAAGGTGGTGATGAGGAAGGAGAGCATATTAGGCATGAGGGACAGTCAGAGAAAATGCCCAGAACTGAAGGAGAACTTCATGTTCATGGAACAGCAAGGAGGCCAATGTCACTGGATTAAATAGAATGTGGCAGGGAGTAACATGTAAGAAAACTAGAAGGGTGTGGTAGGTAGGTTATAAAGGACTTTGAATGTCAAACAGAGGGTTTTATATTTGATCCTGGAGTTTGAGTGGGGGTGTGTGTGACATGATTGGACTCATTCCAAAAATCACCAAAAATCACCTTTGGACCAATTCCAAAATCACCTTAGCTAAATGGAGGATGGATTACAGTAGAAGAGATAGGAGGCAGGTAGACCCACCAGCTGACTATTGCAATGGCCCAGGTATGAGGTGATGAAGGACTCAGTGTCAAAGTGGTGGCAGTGTCAGAAGAGAAAGGGGGGTATATTTAAAAGATATTGCAATTGGTAAATTGACAGGTCTTTGCAAGAGATTGGATATGGGGTGGGAGGTGGAAGTTAATGAGAAGGTGAGGATGACTCCTAGGTTGAGAGCCTGAGGTACTGGGAGGATAGTATTGCCCTCTACAGAAATAAGAAAATTGGGGGAGGGTTTAGGGGAAAAGATAATGAATTAAGTTTTGGACATGTTGAGTTTAAGATGTCTTCTGGACCTATGGTCCAAGATGTCAGAAAGGTAGTTAGTTGGAGATGCAAGATGCAAGTTGGAGGTCAGCAGAGAGATTAGGGCAGGATAGGTAGATTTGAGGGTATTTTGCATAAAGATAATAATTAAATCCGGGGAAGCTGATGAGATTACCAAGGGAAATAGCATAGAGGGAGAAGGGAAGAGAGACCAGGACCACACCCTATGGGACTAACAGTTAAAGGACATGATCTGGATAAGAACATGGTAAAGGAGACTGAGAAGGAGCAGTCAGATAGGTAGGTGGAGAACCAGAGGGTATCCTGAAAACCAAGAGAGTATCAAGGAGGAAAGGATGATCAGCAATGTTCAGGGATGCAGAGAGGTGAGAACTGAGAAAAGGACATAGAATTTGGTGACTAAGAGATCATCGGTAGCTTTGGTTACCCAATCTGTTGCCAAATCCTCACATCTAGAGAATTGCAGTGACTTTCTTGTTGGTCTCCATGGTACAAGTATGTCCCCATGCTAATCAATTTGCCACTCAGCTTTCAAATGGATCTTCCTAAAGCATAGATCTGCCATGTCACTCCTCCCATTTCAATGAACCAAGGTGGTTCCCTATTGCCTCCAGGACTGAATATAAAATCCTGTTTGGCATTCAATGCCTTTCATAATCTGGCCCCTTTCTCCCTTTCCAGTTTTCTTATGGCTTATTCTCCCAACATAGTCTGCAATTCAGTGACACTGGCCTTCTTGCTTGTCTGTACACAAGATATTCCATCTTCTGACTGGCTGTCCCCCTTTCACTGGCTATACCCCATTATCTGGAGTTGCCTCCCTCATCTCCATTTCCTGGCTTCCTTCAAATCCCATCTAAAATCAAACCTTTCCCAGCTTTATCAATCCTCTTTATTATTAGGATCTTTCCTCTGTGATTACCTACAATTTATTCTGTATATATCTTGTGTGTATGTAGTTCCGTTATACTGTGAGCACCTTGAGAATAAGGATTGGAGTTTGGTGTTATTTTTTGGGAGGGGTGGCATCCTTTGTATCCCTCTTTGTATGGAATTCTTGTTCCATCCCTCCATTGATTATTTCCTATTTCTTCTGTATATATCTTGTACATATTTGCTTGAGTACATTATGGAGGGTCTCCCCATATTCCTCATGTATGAAATAAGGACCCTTGTCCTTATTTCTCCCCCACTAGATTGTGAACTCCTTGCAGATAAGGACTGCCTTTTGCCTCTTTTTGTACCTTTGTGTTGACTGTGCTCAACACAGCACCTGACCCATAGTGGATACTCAACAAATGGTTGTTGGCTTCACCTAACCAACTCTGTCCCTTAAGCAGGTATTCAGCACTGCATCACATCACACTCAGCATTCTCTCTGCCAGTCCAGAATTCATTTCTCTTTCCATAAGCTCAGCAGCATGCAAAAAACTCAATAATTACTGAAACCTCAGATTACAAATAATTCTTGCCAGTCTCCCTTTCACAATCATATATGAGATGTCACTTAAAGGTCCCTAAGGAAGCTCCCTAGGTCCCCAAATGACTCACTAGATCACCAAGTAGAGATTTAGAATTTCCTTTGGAAATCCATTCCTTTGTGCTTTAAGCTTAAATCAACAAGGATTCCCTTTTAACATGTAAATATCTCTAGAAAGAATAGTATATAAATCCACTATCCTCTTATTGAAGATTACATCATCAGATTAACTCCCTGTTTATCATCTTAGAAAGCAAGGGATAACATGCCCAAAAAGGGATGTAAAACAAGTAAGTTTTGACACAACCAAGAAGTAACCATAAGCCCTGACTAGGGCCCTGTCAAATTGTTGTTTGTCCTTTGTTGTTGAAAAGGGTCAATGACATCAGGAAGGTATTATCTTCACTTGAAAGTGAATTGGATTTAAGTGAGGTAGGATTGTGCAAAGTCCCCAGCCTCACTCTCTCCTCTGGAGCCAGCAGCGAGATATAGATCAGGATTACTGGAAATGATCCCAGATACAATGGGAGACCTTCTGCCACAGAGGTCCCAGATAGCCACAGGACAACGCAAAGTGACCAAGGGCAGGAAAGGCCAGCTTGGAGATGGAATTGGGACAAAGGTGCAAAGGACCAACTTTTGCCAAACTTCAGAAATTTGCCTAGGTCTCAGTGCTTTGCTTCAGGACAACCCAGATATGAAAGTTCAAACGTACAAAATAGAGAAATGAGGTAACTAATCTCATTACAAAAGGATTCCCCACAAGGCTCTCTCAAACAACCCAACTCCAACGCATTTCAAATGTGATTTGGTTTCAGAATTTCAGTTTACACACTGTTGGGGAATGTGGCATTTTGTCCTATTGTGCAATGTAGCTCTGTCTACAACATAAAAGCCTACTGCATGAGGACATATGGGGTGGGTCTATGTGCATTTGTGATGCCGATGTGTCTGTGGATGTGTGTACATGCAGAGAGCTACCCATTTTAAAGAAGATCATTTAAAGCTTGCTCACTCTCACTCTCTGTCTCTATAGATAGATATACATATACATATATATACAGACAGATATATATATATATATATATATATATATGAAGAAAGAGAGACAGAGAGCATGCTTTATATACAGACACTTCAGAGGATCATAAGATGATAGTTCTAGAGATGGGAGGGACCTCAGAATCCGTCTAATCCAAACCCTTCATTTTATGGACAAGGAATCTCAGGTCCAGGGACATGAGGTAAATTCAGTTCAACAGGCACTTACTACCAGCAAAATATCAAGGCTAGATGCTGAGGCAAAGAATAAAATAAGACAAAAAACAAAGACAAAAACCAAATGGTCCCAGGTCTCACATTTTACTAGAAGAAAACAGTGTATACTTAGAAAAGTAAACTTGAGGTAATTTAAGATGAGAGAGAGAGCTAACAAAGGGGGAAAGGGAAGGAGCAGGAAGTGCTTCAAAGTAGAGGTGGCACCTGCATCTTGAAGGGAGGTACTGGGGGTGGGGAGAAGGCACATAAGGATACTAGGAGGTTCATTTTCCCAGAATGAGTAACTTTTGGGGCTAATTAAGAGATCAAGAAAAAAGTGGAATCTAGTATACCTTTTGCCTCTCAGGAAGCTGATGATAGCATTTGCTGGTCTGACAAATTGTTGATAATAATTCTAAAACAACATAGGAATTTAGAGTTACAAGGGTCCTTATTTCATAGATGAGGAAACTGGAGGCTTAACAAAGGATTGACTTAGTCCCACACATAGTCAGTAGGACAGTTAGATATTAAACTCAAATGTTCTGACTCTAAATCAAGCCCTTTTTCTGATAAACCATATTGTCTCTCCCCAACAGTCATCCTAAGAAAGAGGGAGCCAAGAGGCCTAGAGACCACAAGGGATTTGTCTGAGGTCAAGCAGTAAGAAACAGAGTGAAGATTTGAACCCAACTCTTCTGATTCTGAAACCATGGGGATTTTTATTACATCTGCTCCTTACGTTCATATGAATGGTAGGACACATTGGTAACCAACCAGATTCCTGAGCTTATGAAATTACAGCATAGTCAATTCTTTATGTATTTTATAAAAATAATTTTTTCCTGCTGGAATTGATGCCCCCCCACCCCAAATCTGAAGAGCGGCAACAATTGTGTCAAATGTGAATGAGTATGATATACCATGAGTAGTTTTGTTTAGGAAACTTTTTATTGTATATAAATATAAGGAAGACAACAGAAAACACATACACAGTTTTCATGAAGCACTATTCCAGGGGCCAACAGCAGATGATGGAAAGGAACCAGGAATGGACTTGCATGAGTTTAAGAATCCCCTCTAATGGCAAACCTAGCAGTGTAAGTGACCCCGGAGAAACTGTGGGAAATTCCCCCATCCTCTGTAGGGAGTTTATTTGTGTGTAAGTCACAGACATGCCCATTGTTAGGACCATTTTCTCTGAGGGTTGGAACTAATTTGTGGGTCTCTATTTTCCAGCAACAGAGTTTATAACACAGAAGACAGCCAAGGCTCCAAAGTGCCCTCCTGAGTTAGCCCTTGTCTCCCTGGGGACCTGTTTTCCCATCCATGTTTAAGGATGTGTACTGGGTTAATTTCATTCACAAGTTACACAATATAATTTCCACATGGAACTGGGGTTCAGCTCTCTAGCTTGTGAGTCAGAAAACAGACTCCATTACTCACATCATCAGGCATCAGTAACACCAGGATAGTGGTACCCTGACCAATTGCATCCTGAAGCATTTTGTTACTCAGGCAACATGATATGGTGGACCAAAACTTGGAGTCAAAAGATATGGATCTGAGAACCTGATGCTGCCACTTAACTAGCTGTTTATTCTTGGACAAGACACTTCATTTATATGAGCCTCAGTATCCTCACCTATAAATGAGGATTAAAGTCCCTTGCCTTATTTATTTCAAATGGGTGTTATGAGGATCAAATAAGATAATGCATGTTAAACAATGTCTAATCATATAAAGACGAGCTCTATTAGAGGAAGAAACATTTTCAGTAGGGTAAAGAAGCCGAATCTTAGACTTGGAAGAACTCAAAAGTCATTTAGTCGAATTCAGAAGTATCAAACTCACAATCTAGTTCCTAAGCAGTCCTCAAAACTCCCTGTGTACAGCACTACGGATATAAAGGGAGGTAAAAGACAGTTCCTACTCTCAAGGAGCTTACAACCTAATGGGCTTAGACAATATGCAAACAAATCTATTCAAGACACTAGGTACCATCGTTCTCCTCTACTTCCATAACTTTGGTTAAGCTAGTTTTTCCTTGAAAGGAAATAGAGTTTGGCCCATGGGCTAAGGCTCAAGCTATAATTCCCTTTATGTAGCTTCCTGGTAGCCTCTAGCCATATTGACATGGCTTCCTGGTCATTTCAGGGCATAAAAAGATATACCCCCATGAAATCTGGGCCCTTCAGACTTGTAAGCTGTCCTAAGACCTCCCAAGTCACCATATGTTACTGTTGATGAGAAATATTTAAATATAAAGATAAGGGGGCCTTTGTCTACCCAAGTTAAGTGCTTCCATTTCCTTATTTAATAACTTTTCTTTGGTGTAGTTAAAGAAATCTTTTGCTAACTGTTAAATGATATATGAGTGCCTCATTTCATTGCAGCATTGATCCTGAACTAACAGGATGTTAGCCTGAATCAGGCCCACCCCCAAATAACTTGACAGTCTTCAATGAATTCAGTCCTTGAGATTTGCTCAAACTATCAAAAGAAATGGAGGAATTGATTGCTGGGCAATAATAGTCAGTGATGTTTGAATGATCATGGAGAATAGGAAAAGTGACACAGGAATGTAGAACACATTTTCAAATCTGGGAAGAGAATAGAATCCACAAACTATAGGCTGTCTTCTTTCCTGGCAAAATTCCAGATCACTTTATTAAAAGAGATTGTTTGCATGCATTTAGAAAGGCAGGCAGCAATTAGTAAGAGCCAATATAGCTTCAAAAATAGCTTTTCTCTTCTTTATCTTCTCCTCCTCTCACTCTTCCACCCCACAACTTCTTCTTATATATTATGCTATTCTTTCAGTTTACACTTGCATTAATAGTTGGAAATCCTCAGAGGGTAACTATCAACCAAGCAGTTGAACTTCATTAGTTTTTAGACAAGGGAACTTACTAATCAAGTTATAGTAAGAACAGTTGGTACAAACATTCCCACCAAACCAAAAGCATACTTTCTCCTCACACACACAAGGTACCTGTGGGGAGTGGAATCAAATTTGTGGTAAAACAGTAGTGAGGCATACATGTTCCTGGTTACTAGAAGTCCCTTCTCCCTTTGTAGTGGTTCCTCTTGGGTGCAGCTCTCTGTTGGATTCTAACAGTCGGCTCCTTTAGAGTGTCCGTGGCTGGAACTTCTCTCTTGGGGGGGGGGGGGGGGCTTTTGATACCTCGCAGGTGCTGTGGTCCTTTGATTACTCACACATCTCATCTACAGGCAAGCTTGTAGGAGCTTCCAATTAGACTGGTCTGATTTTGTGATTCCAAACTGACTTGTGGTTTTATACATAGACCCAGAGATGGGTCTGATCTTTTCAATCAATTACAAGATATTTCCTGGGGAAGAGGCAGAGTGGGGAGCATTGTTCATCTGCCGTTATCCAATGTTCAAAGGACTTTATTTCTCTCAATTGCTTAGTATATAATAATAGTAATTAACTAATTTATCTGATTGATTCAATCCAGCTGAGTTTTCTGAAATTACATTGCACTAAGATTTCAGCAAAGTATTTGACAAAGTCTTACAGAATCCAAGATGAAGCAATGGGGGCTAGAAAACAATATAGCTAGGTATATTTAGAATAGTATGAACAAGATAGAACTCAGAGACTAAGCGTGGATGAGTTAATATCAACTCAAGGCAATCTCTAGTGGAATGTCTCAGGGAGCTATCCTTGGTACTGTGCTATTCCAACATCTTAACAGTGTTATATAAAGCAATAGAAAAAGTGTCAGATCTGCAGATGACACAAAGCTAGGAGGGAATAGTTAACACAATGGATAGCAGAGTCAGGATCCAAAAAGATTTGGACATGTTAGTATAAATTTTATAAGATGAAATTTGACAGGGAGAAATGTAAAGTTTGATTCTTAGATTCTAAAAGTCAACTTCACAAATATTGGATTGGGGAGGATGACTAGCCAGAAATGCATCTAAAATAACCTCTTCAGGTCTTGGTGGACAGCAGGTGCCATATAAGTCAACAGCAAGATAGTAAATTAAAAAAAAAAAGCTAATTCTGTTCTAGTCTGAATTAAAGGAAACATTGTCTAGAACAAGAAGAGTGATGGCTCCACTGTCCTTTGCCTGAAGTCCATTCTGGGCACCATATTTTAGAATGGACATAGACAAACTCTGATATGTCCAGAAAAGGATGATGAAGATATTGAGAAGGCTGGAGGAAGTGCTAATTTTATCCTTGTATTCTTAGAGCTTAGTTTGTTAGTTGTTTTTCTTTGTTCTCAAAGAAGACCAAAATGGCATCACTATAAATGGTATGGGTAATGTCTTTTGATTAATGTGCAAATTGTGTTTAAGTGAGGCAGAGTTGCATGAAGTCATTAGCCTTGATTTTCTCTTCCAGGGTCATCAGAGTCCAGTGACAAGATGAGTTAAGACGACTGATGATGGCTTGGGATGTAGTGGCTGACCTTGGTGTTTTTGGAGCACTCTAAGTGCTCCACAGCACCTGCTTCAGCTACCTTCATGGCCATTAGAACTGTTTTCATCCTCCAATTCCACCAGGAGAAGTCTTCACATGCTTGAGATAGACAACCCCCTAACTCACTTTAGGATTTGAGACCCATTAGTTACCATCAACCTGGTTTAGCCCATCTGCTGAAACAATTTACTGAGGTGTGGCTGCTGCACATGCTACCACTTCTTGTAGTCATAGGTGGGAGTTGGGTGAATCTGGTGGACACCAAAGGTGGATGAGCAGCCCTGAAAAGGACTCTGCAGCCTTCACATCAGAGGTACTAATCTTCCCTAAATACACCCTACATCTACTAGACCAGTGGTTCTCAACCTTCCTAATGCCGTGACCCTTTAATAGTCATATGTGGATGTGTCTGCATGTGGGTGGACCTGCCTGGAGAAGGATAGAGGAGGTTCCTAAGACCATCTGAAATATGTGTTTTCCAATGGTCTTAGGTGACCCCTGTGACTTCTGTGAAAGGGTCATTCAACCCCCAAAGGGGTCATGACCCACAGGTTGAGAACTGCTGTACTAGACTCTAGTAGAGAGCCTTGTACTTTTGTTCTGTTTGGCTTTTGGAATTAACCTAGGATTTCATCAGTGTAGTGAACTTTGGTGTGGAAACCCTTTCCACTAATAGTGATTAGAAATTCATCTGAAATTTAGAGTCTTAAGAAATTTCCTGGGCACCAAGAGGTTATGTGTGTTCCTATGGCCACACAGACATAGTGTGCATTTATCAGAATCAGGACTTGACCCTCAGTCTTCTTAACTCCCAAACCGACCCTCTAACCACTATTCCATGCTTACTACATGTTTTAAATTGAATTAAATTTAGTCAGTTGGAATGGATAGGGATAGTTAGCTGGAAAGAGAAGACTTGGTATAGGAGAGGAAAGAACAGGATATGAAAACATCTTCAAGCATTTGAAGAATTGTCAAGTCCTATTTGGCTCCAAAAAGCATAACTACAGATAATGGGTGGAAGTTGAAAAGAAAAAATTTAGGAGTGATGGATGGAAAAGCTTCCCAACAACTAGAACTATCTAAAATTGGAAAGGGCTACTTCTGGAGGTGTTAGGTTCCTCCTCCCTGGAGGGCTTTAAGCCAAGATTGGGTGATGATTTATTAGGTATGCTGAGGAGTGAATTATTGTTGAGGTGTGGGTTGGACTACCTGACCTCTGAGGTCCTTTCCATCTCACAGAATTTGTAATTCCTCTGACTCAGGACTCAGCACTCTTTCCACTGCCTCATTTCACCTCTCCACAACCAGTTCTTCTTTGTTGGTGAGATGAAAGTCCAGAATAGAAGTTTTGTTTGTTGCTCCCTCTACCTTTTGATGAATTCAGATACTATGAAAGCACATTAAAAAAATATTGCCTGTTCTACCTTTAACAGGAAGATAGCACCAACAGATTTCAGCATAGTTGAAGTCCCCTATCATCTGACATTCCTCACTGCCATATCTGTGATCTACTCCTATAACTCATCATCAAATTGCTCTGTCTCCATGGGAAATCTCTCACCACAATATTGCTTCTGTTTCTCCTCCTATTCATCCTCATCCAGAAGTTTTTCAATAGAGAGTGTCACACTAAGACTTTTTGGGATACCCTGTATATGCTTCCTTTTAGTTCATGGATTTCTTCACATTAATATATCTTCCTGAGAGATAACATTATTTCCCCTTATCCTTTAATCTGCTCCTATGGTAAGCCATTACATTGGTAAGGCAACTGGTAACTCAGTGGATAGAGTACTGGATTTGGAGTCAGAAGACCTGAATTCAAATCCTAACTCAGACACTTACTACCTTTGCAACACTGGGCAAGTTAGTTAACCTCTATTTGACTCACTTTCCTCATTTTTAAATATAACAGTACCTATCTCCCATGGGTTGTTGTGAAGATCAAATAAGGCACTTTGCAAACCTTAAAGTACCACATAAATGCTACTAGAGTTATTATTGTCCTGTATTTAATCATTCATTAAATGTCTACTATGTGTAAGTCACTATATTAGGCACAAAAAATACAAAGATAAAAATGAACTGATTCTGCTTTTAAGGAGATTATGTTCTACTTTCCTGGCACATGTGTAAATAGACATCAGGTAATCTATGGAGGGAGAGAGCACCAACACATGGTCAAATCAACTAATCAAGTAGTTGGTTGACATGGACTCTAAGGTCAGATTTGAACTCAGGAAGAGGAGACTTCCTGACTCCAGGCCCTGCACTCTATCCATTGAGCCATCTAGCTGCCCCATTACCATCATTACAGAGAAGAAAAGCAGTCCCTGGCACTTATGGACTATCCCTATGCAGACTGGTATAGGAAGAAAGGTCTTTAGTAACCTCTCATCTCCACTGTCAACATAACCTGTCCATCTTCACCAGGACCCTTGATACTATCAAAATCAATTAATAGAACATGTTGAGATTAACTCAACTGGATATGCCTCCTAAAACCATAGTAACTCCATCTTTATTAGTAGCAGGGTAACCAGACTGGAGTGCTGGGGAAGGGATAACTACACACATGCCTTAAGAGGCCTGGAGAGAAGTTGAGAATCACTAGTGACTAGTCACAACTGACCATACTGTTTCTGAAAATGGTACTGCTCTCATGGTATCTTTAAGGTACACTGAGTATGTGATATAATGAGGTGGGTTGAAACATCAGTGCATCTCCTTTGACACAGGTGGTTCTGGAATCCATTCCTCTTCCTACCTTTTGTATGAGTTGAGTTTTCCTACTTTAGGTAACCACCACATGGGAAGAATTATGTTTCTGTATTCTTTGGGGGAAGTGACAAAATCTGGATAGCTTTCACTTGTATATATGTGTATGTGTATATGTATATACGTATATACATGTGGTGCATATATATATATATATATATATGAGAGGAACTGTGGAAGAAATCTAAGTACATGGTCAAAAATCATAGTGGGAATTTTCCTGCAAAGGAAACTGGCTCCAGGCTTGACTGACTAGCTCTTACATGAAAGTTTGGTCTGAAATAGTGATATTTCACTCCCTCAGTGAGTGAAATATAATGGGTGTAATAGTGGCACCTGTTTTGGTTACCACACATAATGGCTGACTCCTACCTCATCTCATTGCTAATATAGCTGAGATAATTGGAGTTATTGAAAGGACTGAAATATACTACAAAAGACCTACACAGGAATATGCTATCAGCATCCAGAAAAAGAACTGATAAATAGATGTATATAGTGGTTTTTATACACACACACACACACACAATTAGTGGCTAATGGTAGCCATCTCTAAGGTAGGGAGGAAGGAGGGAAGGAAAAAGGGAAGAAAAAAAAGCTACAAGATAATTTTATTATATATTTAAAAGGAACGGCAAGTTGTACATAATAGATTTGCGGTTTTATGTGCAATCATCTTTTTTTTCTATTCTATTATGTCATGGAAATGCTTGTTTTATTTCTTAAGTTCAGAATAAAAAATTTTTTAAAAGAAATACCATGAGAATTGCACATGATCAAAGGAACATTTCCTCACAGATGGAGAAAAAAAGTTTGATAGAAAAGCCCGCATGGAGGAAAATCATCCCCTCCGTCCCCCCTCCCCCGCCAGGCTTGGGGAGCAGTTACCTCAAAAGCCTACTTGCTAGCTATTAAAGACAGAGGGATCTGAGAAATAGAGATGATGTAGTATAGTGGAAAGAATATTTGGCTCTAGATTCAGATGACTTCAGTTCAAATTTCATCCCTGATGCTTGCTACCTATATGATTTGGGGAGAGTATTCAATTTCTCTGCATTTCAATATTCCCATCTCTATATAAAGGAGTACTAGCTAATGAGGGCCCAGTCCTCAAGAGTATGCCATGTGCTCTGGATGATGCAGTTCCCCAAGGATGTTTGATAAGGTTGCTCCCAGGCTCACACAATGAAAGACCCCTCTCTCCACTTGAGCATGCTCGGATATGCTATGATTATTTTCCTGTCCACCTGTTACGTCAAAGAGGAGCTTTTCGTTTGTCTGCTGATCTGACGTGGCATGTCAGCCGTTCAATAAACATCGGCCAAATGAGATTTTAGCTGAGACTTGAAGCAAGCTAGGGAAGCCAAGAGGCAGAGACGAGGAGGGTATGGTTTCCTCTGCATGGGGCACAGACAGCAAAAATGCCTGGAGTAGGATTCTCCTCTTGCAAGGAACAGCAAGCAGACCAGTGTCTTTGGATCACCAAGAAGGGCAAGGGGATGTAAGGTGTAAGACGACCAGAAAGGTAGGGGAGGCAGGTTATGAAGAGCTTTATATAACAAACAGAAGATTTTATATTTGATCCTCAAGGTGATAGGGAACCACCGGAATTGATTGAACAAGGCAGTAAGGGGGAAGAAGAGAATCAAGACCAGATTGGTGATTTGGGAGGATCACTTTGACAGCTCAGCAGAGGATGGGGGGGGGGGGGAGTTGACTTGTGACAGGCAGACCCACAAGAAGGCTATTGCAATAATACAGGCAAGACAAGGTACTCTGATAGGGCAGTGGCAATATCAGTAGGCAGAAGGGGGCATATGTGAGAGATGTTCTAAAGGTAAAATTAAGAGGCTTTGGCAACAGATTGGATGTGGCTGGGGGCGAGGGGGAAGGTAAAAGAATAAGGATTTAAGGTTGACACCTAGGTTGTGAGCCTGAGTGACTGGGAGGGTATCCTGGTAATGTCCTCAGCTGCAATAGGTCCATACAAAGGGTTTCAACATCTTGAATTCCTCCTTGGCTGTTTCCTAATAAGGATGATGAGTTGCTGTAGGTTATTGGTTAGGGGAGGTGGTGAGACAGTGAGGGTCCTCCTGAGCAAACCTATGTCTGGGTTGAGACCAGCTTCTAAATGTCTTTTTTCCATTGGCATAAAGCCCTAAAAGACTTTGAAAAGTTGATGAGTCCATTGATGGGAGATCATGCCAGAGTTTGCTGGCAGCCATGCCCATTGAGGAACAAATTGCTTGGCCCATCATAGTAGGGGATCCATGACAGTCAAGGCATCATGAAGTGGTACAGCAACTGACCCAGTAATTGCTGCATTTGGAAGTGATCTTGTGAGGAAGGCTTTGCAGCAAACCTTTAAGCAGGAGCCTACTCTCCTCAGGACCTGACTCACTAGAGAGGAAAGTGTGTGTGTGTGTGTGTGTGTGTGTGTGTGTGTGTGTGTTTGTACTTTGGTTTTTGATATGTCTTTCAGCAAAAATCCCTTTGTGAAAGCTAATTGATGCTAATTTGTTCAATAAAACTGAGTTACCCACCACTGGCGACTACCATTAAGTAGAATGCTCCATAATGGGGGCTTAAGAGAATAGAAAGATACCCCCAACCTTCAGGGGTACAACCCTGAAGGGAGATGAAGCTAGTTAGTGCCCTGGGGGGTCTGATTCACTAATGAGAGGGGGAGTCATGGTAAAGACCCCCAGAGTTTATGAGTTCCATATAAAATGAGGCAATTGGGTTAAATGGCCTTGAAGGCCCCTCCCAGTTCTCAGTTTATGATCCTATACTCCCAACATAAATCAGACAATTCACTTAGCAGAGTAAGAAAAAAGAACATAGCTGGTCTTTAATTCCATCAAGAAGAAGAGAAGTGAATAAAAAATGGCATTCTTAACCCCCTGGAAACTGTATCATACAAAGGACCTGGGTTCAAATGATGGGAGCACTACAGTAGGGAGAACCACACAGAGATACAAAAAGAATTTTAATCTATTGAAGGCAAAGCTTATGTTTCCAGCATTGGTGGAAGCCCCAGTAAAAGACCCTGAATAAGTGACCTCCTATAAGAGAATCTTCCAGCCTCACTGGCTCTGTCTGCATGGTGGTTTCAACTAACCAACTCAGGAAGTCTTTTTTTTCCTGATCTGCCTTAGGTATGCAACTTTGAGAATCAAGTAAGTCTCCAGCCAGCTATTACAGATAAGGGGATTCTGCGGGCAGGGTTCAAGCTACGGTCATTACCTGTCTGAGCAGGGGTTGATGGTTCTGCTGGCTGCGTTCAGGCAGTGGTTTCCCACTAGAGCTAAACTGAGAAAAATTCCCTTTGTTCATGTAGTCTTTCTGTATTCGATCTTTTGCAAATTCCTTATCTCCTACTGAGTCCTGGCAGAATCCTGAAGACCTTGCTTCCAGTAAAGTGAATGACCACACCTGAAAGGCATCCGAAGATCTACCAAGAACCAACTGAGAAGAGATGGGAAGTAAAGGGCGCCTTCTTCCCTGCTCTGTCCAACCCCACCCAGAAGGAAAAGGTAACAGAATCTCATCTAATCTAACTTAAAAGTGAACAAAAATACCCTGTACAATATACCAGACAAATGGTCATTCGGACTTTGCTTGAAAGGCCAAATTGCATAATGGATAAGATGCTGGACCTCAAGTCTGGAAGAATTAAATTCAAATCCCTCCTCGGATGCTTATTAGTCACACGGTCCTAAATAAGGCATTTAACATCTCAATGACTCAGTTTCCTTATCTGTGAAATGATAATGTGGGAACTGAGGGTCAATAAAGCCCTTTTGAGTTCCTAAGGGTAAACCCATTTTCTCCAGAGGCAACCTGCTTCAGTGCTGGAGATCTGAATTATTAAGAGGATCTTCCTTGTACCAAGCTTGCATTTGAGTCTGTGTATGTCTTTGCCTGTTGCTAGTCCTGCCCTGTAAACAACTCTAACACTTCTTCCATATGACAGCCCCTCCATCACTTGACAACACTTATCATGAGCACTCTCCCCTCCAAAAAAAAGTGGGCCAAATGTCACCAGTTCCTTAAACCAATCATGCAATGACATGAATCCATCATACCCTTCATCATCCTGGTTGTCCTCCTCTGAATACTCAATTTATCAAAGTCCTTCTTAAAAAAAAAAAATATATATATATATATATATACATATACATAACATATACATATACATATACATATATATATATATATATATATATATATATATATATATATATATATATACATATATGGGGAGCTACATGGCACAGTGAATAGAGTGCTGGACCTGGATTCAGGAAGACTCATCTCCCTGGGTTCAAATCTGGCCATAGACACTTACTAGCTTTGTTATCCTGGGCAAGTCACTTAACCCTGTTTGCCTCAGTTTCCCCATCTGTAAAATGAGCTGGAGAAGGAAATAGCAAACCATTCTAGTATCTTTGCCAAGAAAACTCCAAATGGGGTTATAAAAAGTTGTACATGAGTGAAAACAGCTTAACTATAATAATATATAGGATCATGGCAGAGGAAAGTACAGTACGAATATCACTTACCTAGTCCTAAATACTATGCTTTTCTTAGTGGAGCTTGAGATGGCATTGACTTTCTTGCCTGCTTTCTGACGCATGTAGGTACATAATGGAGAGAATGCTGAAGACATGAGTTCAAATCTGACCTCAGACACTAGTTATGTGTCCATGTAGAAGTCCTTGAACATTTTTCAGTCTCGGTTTCCTCATTTGTAAAGGGAAGATTGTTTAAAAAGTACTTTTCCTCACAGGGAAAGTTGTAAGAATCGAATGAGAGGAAGTGTGTAGTTTGTAAACCTCAAAGTTCTATGTAAATGATAGCTATTATTTTTATTATCATCATTATATCACATCATTTACTCATAATAAACTTATAAAGGAATAAAACCCCAAGGTAAGCTACTGTCTGGCTCTTCCTTTCTCATTTTTGTACTTATGAAATTGATTTTTGGAAACCAGGTATAAGACTTCACTTTTATTCCTACTGAATTTTATCTTATCCCATTTGGTCCAGAGTTACAGCCTGCCAACATATTTAAGCACATCCAGGATATTAGCTATCATTCCTATCTCAAATGAGATACTTGTAAAAATGCTTAGTACAATGCCTGTCACATAGTAGGTGCTTCTTAATAAACGTTTGTTCCCTTCCCTGCCTTTGTGCCATTTGCAAATTTGGCTGTTTTTTCACCCCTGCATATATTTGCTAGGGAGATGTATGTGTGGGAAATGTAATGATTCTGTTGCCTGTTTATTTTCCTGAGTCATTTTGCTATTCTGTTTTAATTAAATCTGATGCTGTTTGAGTTATGTGAGTTTAAAAAGAGAGTGCATTCACTGATATTCAGTTTAAGCTCTATTTGTGTTATTGGGATTACTACAGCACCTCACTGAACCCAAGCTACCAGAGTTGAGGGAGGACCCAAGTGATATATGGGACTTATCTGGGAATTTAAAGCATATTTGTGGATTGTCTGTGGATGCTTATGGAGTTTCAGGTCAGGATATGGATGCCTGTACTAACTGTGCCTTGGCAAAAGCTAACTCCTTGTATAGTTAGTGTTAGACGGCTGGCTACATTAATGTCTTAAGGTATAAAGTGTCTATACCAGTAGCTGGAAAAATATTGCTTAAATTATTTGTACTAGTCGCACTGAGGAATTTTTGTCCCACCAAGATCTAGACCGTTGTTAGGTGATTGGTTTTCCTTAACAGTAGCTGGTGTCACAGTGGACAGAGCACCATGACTGGAGTCAGAAAGACTTGCATTCAAATCTGATCTTGGTGTGTGACATTGAGCAAATCACACCTTTGGAGAACAGCTAGGTGGCTCAGTGCAGAGAATGATGGTTCAGGAGTCAGGATGATTTGAGTTCAGGGGCAGCTAGGTGGCACAGTGAATAGAGCACAGGCCCTGGAATCAGGAGGACCTGAGTTCAAATCTGGCCTCAGACACTTAACACAAAAAACTAGCCATGTGACCTTGGGCAAGTCACTTAACCCCAATTGCCCTCCAAAAAGCAAAAAAGAAAAGAAAAGGATGACTTGAGTTCAAATCTAACCTCAGACACTTACTAGCTATGGTATCCTGAGTAAGTCACATAACTTCTGTTTGCCTCAGTTTCCCCATCTGTAAAATGAGCTGGAAAAGGAAATGGTAAACCACTCCAGTATCTTAGCCAAGAATA
The DNA here is from genome assembly GCA_028627135.1 of Pseudochirops cupreus. Lineage (NCBI taxonomy): Eukaryota > Metazoa > Chordata > Mammalia > Diprotodontia > Pseudocheiridae > Pseudochirops > Pseudochirops cupreus. Next base: position 308,513,335 of record CM053580.1, read on the forward strand.
CTCCATGAACAGTGTCGTCCACAAGGTCATGAAGGGTCAGACATGACTAAACAACAACATGTACCTTTGAGAAAGCCAGGGGCAAATCATACCCAATGGAACTTACTGAAAATTTCAGAGAGTACCCTCGGTTTCACAAAGAGATAAGTGACCTCCATTGCTGAACAGGAGTTAGTGAATGAATTTAACAATATCTTCAGAAGTCTTGAACAACAAGGAGAGAACATGATAGGGAAGACAATGAGAAAGGTAGGAGAGACATTCTCCTGGACAGCCAAGAAGCTGCTTTTAGTATCCCCATCAGCAGAGTAAACATTTAGCCAAGAAGTACAGTTACAAAGAACTCTATATGGAAAGCTACTACATTTTGATGAATAAGAGGCAGGAACAAGAACAAGAATTCACCACTCATAAGCAGATAGACCCTCAAAGTCCAAATGCAAAATGCAGGACTAAGGGTGGGGCTAGTATACAGAAATGGAGGACCAATGTCTAGTCTCAGGGGACCTGCCTATTCACCTGACTTAGTGACATAATACCGAAGCCTTTGTTGATGCTAGGCAGCCAATTTGTAGTGCCTAGAGTACACATGGCCACTCTGTGAAGTTTCCTGATGTACTCCAATAGGACAAAGAAAAAACTTCTAATTTTCTGTCAGGTTGAGAGCAGTAATCAAAAGGAATAGACTTTTGGAGAGCATGGACCAAGCTAGACTAACCCAAGTGTTCAGGAGACTGGTTTAGAATGAAATAGTATTGCTGCAGTTAGTGGATGGTGTGTGTGTGTGTGTGTGTGTGTGTGTGTGTGTGTGTGTGTGTGTGAGTGTGTGAGTGAGAGAGAGAGTGTGTGTGTGTGTGACTGAGTGTGTGTGTGTGAGTGTGTGAGTGAGAGAGTGTATGTGTGTGTGACTGAGTGTGTGTGTGTATATGTGTGTGTGTGTGTGTGTGTGTGTGTGTGTGTGTGTTCTTGCCAAGGACAATATCTTGTTTACTTAGAATTAGTAGCATTGCTCAGTTAAATAAAATTCTTAGAGTCATGGATTTACAGCTGGAAGGGACCTTGAAGGCCAGCTAGCCCATTCCTTCCTTTTACACATAAGGAAACTGAGAACCACAGAAGTAGTAGGGTTTCACAGATAGTGAGTGTCTAAGTCAGGACTTGAACTCCGGCCTTCACAATTCTAAGTTGAATCTCTTGTCCATTATGCTTCTAAGAAGAGAGAATGGTCAAACCAAAACGACTCCAAGACATCTTTCTAGCCACTGATACTAAAAGATCACTGAAAGTCAGACCATACCTGCTAAAAGATGGGGCAACAGGCAGATTTGCTTCTCTCGGAAAGGCAGAGAAGCTTAGGACCAGATGTATCAAGGAAGCCAACTTTAAGCACAGCATCAATAGACTTCAGACAAAGAGACCCAGTTGTGTTTTTCTAAAACTGTCACCAAGATGAGAACACATGTGTCAGGTGCATCTAAGAGGAGAATTCAGCACTAGTTTCCCACGAGCTCACTGCCACTGGTATCAGGAAATAGAAGGAGAGTCAGGGATGAAGAACCCACCCCTACAACACCAATCTTTTCGAAGTCCTTTCCACCTAGGCATGGAACGCAGTGCAATAGTGATAGTGAGGACTGAAAATGTTGGGTACTGTGCTGTGTAATTATATTCTAGCTATTATTTAAAGGGCACTTGCAATATATGCCTGTATGATTGATGTAGCCCCTAATTTTCTTGAAGAATGAGTGAGAAAAACTGCCCACATTTGGATTATGTTATAGTGAGTTAAGTTTCTCTGGGGAAGTTGTTGGTCTCCAAGAAAGTAGGTGCTATAACCCTGATATGTCTAGATATAGCAAATATCTCTGGGCTTTCAACATTAATCAGGATGATACCAGCCTGTTCAAATTACTGGCAGAGCATTACAGGCAGCAATCAGGGAGCTAATACTTTAACACCCTGACAATGGTCTTGACAAGGTCAACTCCTTTTCAAAGTTAACCCCTTTTTAACAAGGCTAACACAGGCTAGGTCCTTTTTTCTGTCACTGATGATGTCACCTTGTTCTGGTTACTCATTGGCCCATTAACACTGCATTTGTGATGATGGTTTAAGCCATGGATAGTTAAACACCTTGGCTAGGGTATTAGATTTCAATTCAATTAAATTAAATGAGCATTTATTAAGCATTTATTTTTGTCAGGCAATGGTGTATGCTAGAGACAGAAATAAAACAATCCTGTCCTCAAGGAGCTCATATTGCATTGGGAGTTGTGTAGGTGGGAAATAACACAGACACAAGGGAAATGAATTAGTAGGCTTTTAAAAAGAAGAGCAGAAGTCTTCCAGCAAGATGCCCAAATGAGAGATTATATATATAATTCCAACTCACCCTTACCACCCTGAAACAGTTAGTATAGCAAAATAATAAAAACAGCATCATAATAAGGACATAGGAAGAAAATTTCCACAAGCTAATTGTCCACAGGAAAAACAAAGCAAATCATACAACTAGCTCTCTGCTCTATTCTCAACTCAGTGCTATATAAGTCTGGTGAGCAACTGCCTACCTCAGGCTCAGAATCTCTAGATCCATTTGGCTGTGGTAGCAAACAAGAAGGCTGCTGGTTCTATCAGCCCTCAAGTCCAAGAGAGAACATTGGAATTGACTAGGAAGAGACAGATTATATAACAAGAAACTCCAATTAGAATAATATGTAACTACGAATCACCAAAAAGGAAAAGAAATAAAATGTAATATATGACCTGCTTAAAAAGCAGTGGAAAATGACTTATCACTAAAAATGACTCAATCCAAAAAACTGTAATTTACAAGGCCTGATCTTGACATTTCAAATGAAGGAAGACACAAGACTGAGGTTTGAATTGGGCCTTAGAGGTGATAAGAAAGGATGGAGATTCTTATTGGATTGTTTTAAGCAATCTTAACCCCAGAAAATTTGAAAATTTCTGTCTTTTTCTCTTAAAAGAGGAGTAAGAAATAATATAATAGGATCTGATATGTCTAAAGGGGAAAATAGTCAACAGTAACTGAATTTGAATGAGATTAATTTATCCATAAAAAGGAGGAGAGTGATTTAATAGATTAGAAAGTAAAACCCAATAATATCTTCTCTATAAGAAAGACATATAAAACCTCAAGAAAAAATACTTAAAGTGAGGGATTAGGACAGTATTTGTTATGTGTCAGCCAAATCCAAAAAAGCAGGAGTGATAGTCACAATTTTAGGCAAAACAAGAGTAAAAAACAAACTCTTAAGAGAGACAAATGGGGAATATGAACCATTCTTAAAGCCACCATAGATTACATAATATTATTGGTATTTTTTAAAAAATTAAACAGCATCTAGGTATTTAAAAGAAAACCTATCTTAATTACAAGGTTCAGGTGGTAAGATAATAATAACTGGGGACTTCAACAGCCCTCTTTCAGTATTAGACAAATCTAACAGATAAATAAGAATTTAAGAAAAAAGATTATTAGGAAAAATTGATATGATTAGGCCTTTGGTGATTATTGAACTTTATTCTCCAGAAATATACCTTGGTGGTAAAGAACTGGAAACTGAGGGATACCCATCAATTGAGGAACAGTTTGTGAAAAATATTTGGAAATAATTGGGAAATTATAGTATAGGAATGTTATGGAATACTGTTTTGATCCAAGAAATTATGAAGATGATAATATTGAAAAGACAAACAATTTTGAAATACTTAAGAACTCTAATTAACATAATGGCCAATCATGATTCCAGAGAACTCATGATGAAACATGCTACCTACCTCCTGATAGAAGTGATGGGCTCATGGTGCAGACTGATAAATTTTTTTAATGGCCAATGCTGGAATTTTTTTAAATTGACTCTACACATATAAGGGTTTTGTCTTTCTTCCATTGGGGGAGAAAGTAGAAAAAAGAAGGGGTAGATTTTTGTTCATTGAAAAATATGTAATTTAGCCTGAAAATTTTAGTATACTTTGGCCAAAATCCTTGGGTTTGAATCTCAATTCTGCCACTTAGCTTGGGTAAATTACTAAATCTTTGTGCATCAGTTTACTCAACTCCAAAATGAGAGGTGGTAGTCTCATTGATCTCTGAGGCCCCCTTACACTCCTAAATCTATGATCCTATAGCTTATTTTCAGTATTGCCTAACACCTTTACAAAAATTGATGATAAACGATAGCATCAAGAACTCATAAAACAAAGGCAAAAATATTAATTATTTATAGACCTTCACACAGTAAAAATTAAAATGGAAATATAAACAAGGACATAAAATTGGAAATTAAATAATCTTATTTCGAAGAATGACGAAGTCAAAGAACAAACCATAGAAGCAATAATGATAGTTGAGAATATGATAATAATGAAACGAAGTGGAATGAAACTAAAGAAATCCTTATGGGGAAATTTATCTCTTTAAGTATTTACAATGACAAAGTAGAGACAGGGAAGACCAATGAATTGAGCGTGAAACTTTAAATGAAGCCTAGAAGATCAACAAATTAATAATGCTCTTCTGGGTTTGGTCTAATCCAGACCAGTTTTCTGGTAGTTTATGAAAATGAAATGAGACCTCCTAAGTCATTCAACAGTTAATAAAAGAAAATTTACCTAGCTATACAGGGGAAAACATTCACAAGGAAAGGCACTGAAGATATCATGAGTTAATTTAGCTAAGCAAAACTTCTCTGTCTCTGAGTTGCCCACATGGTCTACCAGTCAAGCATCAGAAAGCAACTGGAGCTACTTATGGTTGTGTACTTATTTAATCCTTAAGTGATGTCAATAGCCTGAGCCTTTAGTCCCCTAAACCAATCCAGTTGGGAGGGTGGTTTCAAAACCTTTTAAGAAAAATTGGCCTGACCCCTGGGGGCAGGGTATTAGGATATCACTCCCACTACAAATCCCTAAGCAAGTAAAAATATATAAATTCTAGAAATCAGAGATGAAGAGACTATAGAGCTGATAAATAAAACTGAGCTTTAAAAAAACCATTAGCTAATTTGATTTTTGAAAATGGAGGAAAGAAAATCAAATGACCAAAATTTAAAATTAGAAATGGGTTTTCTTAGACAAGATATTTGCTGTCCCCAAAAGGAAGTTCATGGTTTGGAAAGCTAGAATCAATGAGACAAATACATTTAAACAAAAAAAATCATTTTACTAAATACAAGCAAATACTAAATATGGATACAGAGATCTCTCCAGACCCTGCCCATGGGCTACACCCAGGTCAATAATGCAAGGTCTGATGTCATGGTCCTCTTCCAGAATGAAGGACAAACACAACCTATGGATAGTCCCCTCCCCTTTCTCTCTTCTTCCCCTGAGAGTGCTCTCTGCCCAAAAGAACTTATATTTTGTTGGCTGAAAACTGAATGCACCAGAATGGGGGCTTAATTCTAAATATGGATAGATAACAATACACTGGCATAATCTGACAAATCTGAGGTTGGAGGACACCAGGCAAAAATGGGAGCTGGCTCTGGCTAACTAGGATTTTTAACATGTAGTACCAATCAGAGAAGAATCAACATGAAAGCAGGTGACTATTTCTTAGACCCTCTGCACTAGAGCCCTTGCTAATCTCCACAGAATGAGTAAAAGCTATCATGAAGTACAGCTGAGAGTCTAGGACATCCCTCCATAAGAGCGTGCCATTGGTGGAAATAAATATCGTCATTGGCTCAATTCTCCATTCTCATTTTCCTTGGATGGTTGATATTGGGACAAGTTGTTCTTGTCTACAAGAAGTTGTACAGGCAAGAACGTTCTGGAATCATTTTGAACTGTCTCATGAAGAGATTGTTAAATTTTCGGTGTGATTATTTATACCTCATACATTCACAATGCTACAGATCAGAGCTTGATTTATCATTCTGTTGATTGTCTAGACATGAGAAAGTGATAGAGAAAATGTGTTAAAAGAGATTCTGTGTTAAACACTTATAAACATAACCCTGCATTCAGACCACAATAATTATAACAAGCACAAGTGAATGGCTATGAAAATCCAAGCTTGACCCCAAGGAAGAGATATGAGAAGTCACTTTTCTACCTTCTTTGCAGTAGTCAGAGACTCAGGGGTATGGGGTGTGGAACACTGGATATAATGTGAGAATTTTAAAATATGATGATTAGGTTTTGTTCCCTCTTTATTTTCTTCTTTTAAAAGGGATTGCTTTGGTGGGGATAGGGTGAGGAGAGGTACATATTTGGAAATGCAGGTAATTTAAAAGCAAAAGGGATCAATAAATTTTTTTAAGCGATAAAGGATAAGAAAAGGGCATAGGAATAAGAAAAGGGATAAGAAAAGAAAAGAAAAAAACCCCTTGAAACTTACCTCCCTAGTAATATACTCTATTGTTGAATGAGAGCAGTTAGAACAATGAAATGGAAGATTGCACTGAACCCTAAATACTCCACTTAAAGGCATAAGGAAGTAGTTAGTATTACCAAGACCAATTGAACCAAGGCCATGAAAGCACTCTGTGAAAATATTGGACATCTGGGCCAAGAGAGAACTCCGGAGCTGGTACAACATAGATTCTGCTGGCCCAAAATGGCATTGAAGGAATGGGTGAAACCTATGTTGTATGTGCTCAAAGAAAAGTGTTACCAACTTAGTTGACTTATGTAGAGGCTAAGTACCAAAAAGCTTTTGGAACTGGTGTTTATTAATTGATGAGTACTTAACAAGGGCCTACTATATGCTATGTACTGTTCTGCCCACTGAGGATAAAAAAGGAAGGAAAGGAAAGAACAAAATACTTCTCTAGTAGGTATGGTGGTATGGGAAGCGAAGAGTATTTCTCTGAATGTCATTCTTGCCAAGACTTGTTTGGATCAAGGTGGAGATTTTGGGTGAAGGTTTTAGGTGTTTGATTTTGTGAGCCTTGACAGAAATCAAGAAGTTTAGAACTATACCTCACTGGGCTTAACGAGATTCACAATCATTATACTAAGTATGCTGAGAGCCTTGAGTGCCAAGCGGAAGGTTCAGTGAGGTCAACATAAGACCATTCTATTTGTCCTTAGAGGGAGGGCCACCAAGAACACACCACAAGCTTTACTTCATAGCTCACAGAGTCCTAGCTACTACTGATTTATTGATATATGCTTTAGAGTTTTGGAAAATGGAGATGAATTGCCAGCACTTTTACTTACCTGTGAGATCAGTTGAAGGAGGCCCACTGCCTATGGCAACTCTTCTAGACCAGACTGCTTCATTGATTCAGACTCCAGGCTTAAAATTCAGTGGGAAACTTCCGGAACAGGAAAACTGCAATTTAAAAACAATACTCTTTTTTTCTTTTGCTTTTTGGAAGGCAGGACAGTTAGAGTTAAGTGACTTGCCCAAGGTGACATGGCTAGTTTTGTGTTAAATATTTGAGGCCAGATTTGAACTCAGGTCCTCATGACTCCAGGGCTGGTGCTCTATTCACTGAGCCACCTAGCTGCCCCCAAAACAAAACTCTTTATTAATTAGAAATTAAATGAATATACTTTGAAGTTAAAAAGTTATTAAAGTGTCATTATCCCTTCTGTAGTAACCAAATCAGGAACTTAGGAAAGTGATATGCAGGCAGTTGGAGCTGGGGAATAACCAACCTCTGATACCATTTTCCTTAGGCTAGGCCTTTACATCTCTGGCAGCTCAGAAGCAAAAAGTCTACCATCTCACCACCTCTCCATCTTAAAGAAGCAGCCCATCTTACAAGCTGCCTGAGCAACCGTGAGGGTATAATAACAACTATAGCATTTACATAGAATTTTAAAGTTTACAAAGTTCTTTTATGTGGGTTATCTCATTTGAACCCTACAACAACCCTGTGAGGTAGATACTGTTTTTAATCCCCATTTTACAGTTGAGGAAACCAAGGATAAGAGAGGTTAAATGACTTGCCCAGACTCATACAGCTAAGATGTATCTAAGATAGGATTTCAACTGAGTACTTCCTGACTCTGAGTCCAGTACTTATCCCTTGACCCACTTGTCTCAAAGCACTGGTGTAGACAGAACTGGGCAGGGTTACTGAGCAGAAAGAAGGGGGAGAGATGAAAAGGAAAGAAAGGAGAAGGAATCCCTGGAACCCTTGAGCCTTAGCAACGTGAAGGCTAGACACCCCTGTCAATGACAATCCTACAATGCCCAATTAGTTGTGCACATAAAACCTATACAATTCCTCCAGTCTTAGACCAGAAAAGCCCAGAGAGCAACAAGTAATGGTATGATTTTCTTTTTATTTTATTGTCAAGAACTCCTGACAGCCAGGGGTTAAAGTCCTACTATCAGATCTTGGTGTTCAAGGAAAAGGCAATTTAGAAGAGTGGTGAAGAATCACATGTACCAAGCAGTTGAAAGTTTGAGTAATCTGACATTTGACAGGAAAGCCTTGGAGAACTACAAGGACCCTGAAAAGATAACATGTTTTGGGCAACTACTGGCTATAGGAGAACAATGTGGATTCTGTGACAGCAAGAACAGCAGTAATGGAGTCAAAGAAGATCAGAGTTTTAGAGCCAGAAGAGACCTTAAAATCTACCTAATCTGATCCCTTCATTTTATAGATAAGTAAACAGAGGCTCAAACATGTCAAGTTACTAGTTCAAGGTCACACAGCTATGTAATGCCAGAGGTAGGTGGAATTTGGAGCCAGAGGCTCTGTCTCTATAGCCACTACTCTTTCCATTAGATCATACTACCTCTCACCAGCGGAAGATGAGTGATGGTGGTGGTGGTTGTCCTTCACGCTCAAAGAGGACCAAAACTACATCACTATGTCAGGGTCAAGGAACAGTGTACCTGGCTGACTGATCAGACCAACATAAGCTCAGAAGGCTCTACCACAGGTCAGACACAAATAGCCCATGTGAACATTTGGAATAAAGATGCCTTTAAATTTGCACATCTCATTTCCAAGGTAATCATCTGCCAGTGGAAGATCTGGATTATGATTGCAGTGATGAGGAAAATGCATGTCAGTGACTTGAGGGTCAAGAAGGCTTGCCAAGACTGTCCCTGCCTGAAATTAGGCATAGACTAACATCTTACACCCTATACCAAGATAAAGTCAAAATGGGTATATGATTTAGATATAAAGACTGACATTATAAGCAAACTAGAAGAGCAAGGAATTATTTACCTGTCAGATCCATGAAGAGAAAAAGAATTTATGACCAAACAAAAGATAGGAAACATTATGAAATGCAAAATGGGTGATTTTAATTACATTAAATTGAAAAGTTTTGTACAAAGTCAAGGCAAGGAAGATTAGAAGGGAAACACGCGAAATGATTTTTACAGCCAGGGTTGCTGATAAAAGCCTCCTTTCTAAAATATAGTGAGAACTGAGTTCAATTGATAAGAATACAAGGCCTTCTCCAATTGATAAATGGTCAAAGGATATGAACAGGCAGTTTTCAGAAGAAGAAATTAAATCTATAGTCATATGAAAAAATGCTCTAACACTATTGATTAGAGAGATGCAAATCAAAACAACTCCAAAGTACCACATCATACCAATCAGATTGACTAATATGACAAAAGAGGAAAATGATAAATGTTGGAGAAGATTTGGGAAAATTGGAACACTAATGCATTGTTGGTGGAGTTGTGGACTGGTCCAAACATTCTGGAGAGCAATTTGGAACTATGCCCAAAGGGGTATAAAATTGTGCAAACCCTTTGACCCAGCAATATCACTTCTAGGTCTGTATCCCAAAGAGATCATAAAAATGGAAAAAGGACCTACACATACAAAAAATATTTATAGCAGTTCTTCTTGTGGTAGCAAAGAATTAGAAATTGAGGAGATGTCCATCAGTTGGGGAATGGTTGAACGCATTGTGGTATATGAATCTGATGGAATACTATTGTGCTATAAGAAATGATGGGTAGGTAGACTTCAGAAACACCTGGAAAGACTTATATGAACTGATGCTAAGTGAGAAAAGCAGAACCAGGAGAACGTTGTACACAGTAACAGCCACATTGTGTTATAACTGACTTTGATAGACTTAGCTCTTCTCAGCAATGCAAGGATCTAAGACAACTCCAAATGACTCATGATAGAAAATGCTATCCACAGCCAGAAAAAAGAACTTTGGAGTCTGAGTGCAGATGGAAGCATACTATTTGCTCTCCTTTTCTTTTGTTGCTTTGTTTCTTCTTCCTCATGGTTCCTCCCATTAGTTCTAAATTCTTTACATCATGACTAATATGAAAATGAGTTTAATATGAATGTATAAGTAGAGTCTATATTAGGTTGCATGCCATCTTGGGTAGGGGAGAGAATTCAAAACTCAAAATTTTATGGAAGTGAATGTTGAAAACTAAAAATAAATTTATATATATATATATATATATATATA
>CM053580.1:308524235-308546213 GCA_028627135.1 Pseudochirops cupreus
ATAAATTATATATAAATTATATATATATACATATATATGTGTGTGTATGTGTGTGTGTATATATATATATATATATATATATATATATATATATATATATATATAGGCTTTGATAGGGCAGTGGTGATTGAAGGGTTCACTGAACTATTTCTTGCCTACAATCCCCAAGGAAGTTGAAGACACCCATGTAGCCTGGCTCAATAAAAGCTGAAGTTTACGTTTAGCTTTGGCCTTAAATAGTCCCAGCTTTAGATCTATATACTAGGATATTTTAGGATACCAAGGCTACAGAACTGATAGTGAGTCTTCATAGAAGTACCAGGACCATTCATCTAGTGATCATGCTAACAGATGAAGCTCTAGGAATAATATGTGAAGCTATATATTAGCCTTATAGAACCCATTAGTTGTGACTAATCATTATCTAGTTCTACCCCTTCATTTTACAGATGAGGAAAATGAGACCCAGAGAGGACAAGTGACTTGGTTATAATCACGTATGTAGTGAGTAGTAGAGTCAGAATTCAAATTCAGGTCTTTGGATCTCAAATTCAGCATACTTTACATATAAAACATAATGATGAAGGCAAAAGGTCTACTCTTCTTTGGGGGAGAGCATTGGGATTGAAATTCAATGAGTATAAACCTGGGCAATGGGGTGTTTCATCATGGAAAGATATAGAAACTTTGGAAAGGAAACGGAGAAAGTATTCATGGTGGCTCCCAGTACTGAATTTGAGGAGCAGCCCCACTTTGAGTTTGCTTGCTGGTAGTTGAGAATAAATTGAGAGAACTGAGAGACAATGATGATCTCCTCTTGGGAAAGAGATGGCTCATTGCTGGCAGGTCAAGAGCAAGAAAAGCCAGGCAATAATTGACATGAACACAAGGATTGAAGACCACATGGGCAATCAGTAACTGTGTCCCTTAACTGTAAGTCCTGGAAGAATCTTGATCATTCTAGAACCAGAAAGGTAAATGACTACACCTGGATAATGCCCAAAGATCTTCATGCTGGTTACCAAGACCAAAATGAGAAAGGATAAGGAGGAACTGACTTTCCCCCACTTCACTTACTCCCAAACAGGAGAGTATTTCATCACCCCAAAATGAGTTTTCTGGGAGATCTTGTCCAATTGTTCTGGCTGGGATATGGAGAATAATTCTGTTCTCTTTTTATTTTCTAGTGCGAGTTACTTTGCTAATCTATCTTAATTAGATACTCTTGCTATTTTATTTTTCTTGCATGACCTCAGAATTGAAAGTATTCACTGGAATGAGAGCTCAAGACACATGTGCATAATTACCATTACCCAAAGACCATCACAGAGCAGGAGATACCTAGGGGGACCACAGTTGATGGTTGGAGTGAGGGCAGGGGTAGAAGGCTGGATTTAGGACAAAGAGAATACAATGACTGACATTCCTACTGCCCTGGGTTCCTCTGGTCAGGAAGAAAACATATTCAACAAATTATTAAACCCAGTCATCCCGATCTATATCTTACTACTGGACCCAGATGGCTCAGAGGAGAAAGATTGCTGACTTTGCACAACCTTCCCTTACTTAAATCCAATTCACATGCATGTCATGGCATCACTTCCCATATGTCATGGTCCTCTTCAAGAACAAAGAACAAACAACAATAAGCCCAGTTTAATGGGTTTCCCCTCCCATGAATACTTCTGTCTTAAGAGTATACTTTAAGGAAATACACACAAAAGAATGAACCATTCTCTGTGAATTTCAGATACTGTGCCACCAAATACCTTCTCTGGTCTCTCAAATCCCTTCACGTTGGTAACCATCAATTTCACTTAAGAGAGCAATTGTTACCACATGATGAACACTGAAATGCACTTTTCTTTCCAGATTTTCGATTACTGGCCAAGTCAGTGAAACTAAGGAGGGTAATTCCATCATGAGGAAAGATAGACAGGAAGAGGAATGGGAGAAGAATGAAGGAAACCTCTCTTCTGCCACAAAGGTTTTAGCAATATTCAGGTCTCATTTTTATCCAACTGCTCTGGAAAACCCTGTTATGCTCTGAAATATATTGATGAAGAGACACTTATTTGGGGGCAGGTTTACTTTTTTTCCTACCTCAGACAAAAATGGTTGAAATTATCCCAGTGGTGTTTATATAACTTTTTTAACAGGAAGAAAGGAGTTTGGTCATTTTAGACACTCTTCGTGTCCTATGATCTGTCACTGCACTTAATACAAACTCTTTTCAAGACTTTTCCATTAGTCCACAAAAGAACAAGCATAGTTTCTACATGTTGGGCAGACTTTTTTTTGTGGGGGGGAGAGGGATAGTGATTATCTCAGCGGTTTGGCCTGGCAGTTAAGGCATTGGAACAGAAGTAATTCTATAAATGTTGTGGACTGCAGGGTTGATAAATGTTTCTCTTTAAAATAATCACTAGACCTTGTCTTGCTAATAGTAGAACATGACAAGAAGTATGGTATGGGATGGAGACACAGAAGCTCCAGGTGTAGGGAATGGTCTGAAGAAGGCATAAAGTCAAGCCTGGCAAATGTAATAGAATGAAGTAGGAAAGAAACCTAGGCAGAGATGGGGTCTAGGGATGGGTAGAGGGGTGGCATCGGTTGAACCTGTAGCAAACAATATGAGAAGTAATGAATCATGGCTTCTAAAGAACTTTAAAATCACAGTATGGGGGTGGCAGCTAGGTGGCACAGTGAATAGAGCACTAAACCTGGAGTCAGGAGGACCTGAGTAATCCAGACTCAGACACTGAATACTTACTAGCCATGTGACCTTGGGCAAGTCACTTAATCCCAACTGCCCTGCCCTCCCCCCTCCAAAAAAGCAAAAAAAAAAAAATAAACATCACAGTATGGGAACCTCCAGCAAGTTGTCCAAGTGAAAGCTTTTGTGTTAACCTAGATTCTCCCCTTACTGTTTCAAAACAGGAAAAAAAAACATATAAAAGTAATAAAAACAGTAAGTGGAGGAAAGAAATTATTACCCAGGAAGTAATTCCCATGGAAAAAATAAGAGGGCCATAGTATCCACTCATTTCTCCTGGCTACACCCAGTGCAGCCCATTCTCTCCCTACCATATAAGACTTACATTCTGAGCTCTAAATGACTGTAATACCTCCTGTCATTGACTCTAAAAGCCTCCCTGCAGAAGTAATCTAATCTCCTAGACCTAGAGGGAGGTTCATGAAGGTTAAGAGAATTGTGGGTGGAGTAGGGGCCTAGCACTGGTATCTAGAACAGAAGTGAAACATCTCTCAGAAAAAAGGATTGAATAAAGGTTAGATATAAGCCCAACTTCCCCTTCAGCATGAGCAAACAGCCAGAAAAGCTCACAAAAAGGGGGTGGCGGGTATAGGATCAACATCTAGGAACAATGTCCATCAAGATAACTCAATGAGAGGCCTTGTCTGAGCATAGCTCAGCTCTTTTTTCAAAGTGGTAGGAAATGTGCCAAATAGAGTAAACGAATAAAAACAAGCAGTCAAAATGGAATAAGCAAAAACTGATTACAGCCGAGGCAACACAGAAAAATCAGAAGAGTATGAAATCCCCAATGAAGGAGAAAGTATTGCAATTAAGTTTAGGAGATCCTCAGAAAAGCGAACTAAAAAATGTAAGAACCACTAGTATGGTTCTGAAGAGCAATAATGGAATTAAAAAAAAAATTTGAACGGAAATTATTGTTGCAAAAGAAATAAAAAGGAGAAAGGGGAAGAGAGAATGAGAATTCAGAGCAAATACCAGAAAAAAAATTCCTCTTAAAAACTTGAAAGTTTTTTTCTGTTTTGGAAAAAAATGGAACATCAAATCTTGAAAATGTGTAAGGGAAGAAAAAATGATTGAACAAAATAAAATGACAACCAGCTTAGAAGAACCCAGTCGATGACTACAGACTAGGGAAATAAAGCTTGAAGATGTGATGTGATGAGATAATCTAAGCATTATAATTTTCCAGGAAAATTGATGAAATGAAAAGTTTGACCATAACTCAAGAAACTTTGAAAGAAAATTGCCCATAAATATTGGAAACAAAGGGTTAAGTACAATTTGAAAGAAGCCACAGAAACCAACAGAAAGAAATCTGAAGTTTAACTCACAAAATAAAAAAATCCTCCTGGCTAAACTTCAAAATTTGAAAGTTAAACAACAAATACTTTAGGCAGCTGGGGGAAAAAAACCCTTTGCAAACCAAGGAAAATCCGTCTACAATGTTCAATACTACCTTTCATTTAAGAAAATTCAGATAAAGAAATTAGAATATGATAATCTGAAAAACTTAGAGCAACTAGTTGACACAGTGGATAGAACATTTGGCTTGGAATCAGGAAGACTCATCTTCATGAGCTCAAATTTGGCCTCAAACACTTAGTAGCTGTGTGACCTTGGGCAAATCACTTAACCCTGCTTGCCTAAGTTCCTTATCTGTAAAATGAGTTGGAAAAGGAAATAGCAAACCACTCCAGCATCTTTGCCAAGAAAACCCCTAAATAAGGTCACAAAGAGGCAGAACAACAATCTGAAAAACAATCGTGTTTGCTTTGCTTTCTAAAATATGATATCCCTGTTAAGTTGTGCTTAAACAATGAAAATTAGGGGTTTTCATTATAGGAGAGGAAGTTAAAATTTTACTCCAAAAGAAACCGGAGGTAAACTGGGTATTTG
This sequence comes from Pseudochirops cupreus, assembly GCA_028627135.1. Taxonomy (NCBI): domain Eukaryota; kingdom Metazoa; phylum Chordata; class Mammalia; order Diprotodontia; family Pseudocheiridae; genus Pseudochirops; species Pseudochirops cupreus. Next base: position 308,528,911 of record CM053580.1, read on the forward strand.
ACATGGAAACTCATGAAACAAAAAGAAAGTATATGAGGTAACAAGAACAGTTAGCAAGGAATGACTAAGAAATTAAATAAATGCTCTTGTAATTCTAGTTCTACGTGATGCTGCTTAAAAAAAACAATTCTCATATTCTTTTGGGGCCAGTGAAGCACCAGAAAGTATCTGTGGACCCACATGTAAGAGGAGGTGTCAAAAGAATCAGGATAAGGAAAGAAGGAAGAGGAAAACATGTAATTAATATTTCTATGACTAGAATCCGTGTTTCCTCATTAGTTAGTCAATATTTTTGGAAGGGTAGAAAAATATAGCATTTTGAGTAGAGTAGAGAGGGGATGGATAGAAGGATCTGGACATGCACGCCTACCTTTTCTGAATACAAGAAAAGAAGGGGTCAGTAGCTATCTCTCACCCCGTCTAGGAGGGATTTAAGGAGAAGAGACAGAGTTGGAGTTGGGATAAAACTCAGTAAAAAGTAGGAGTCAGGGCTTGCTCATGAAAGGAAGAGAAATACTCTGAAAACATAGTTTTTTCTCCTGAAACAGTGTGTGTGTGTGTGTGTGTGTGTGTGTGTGTGTGTGTGTTAGGAAAAAAATCATTAAAAAAAAGATGAGTAAAGGAAGCAAGGAACACATATGTAATCAAACTAGTACTTGAGCTACATAAAGGAGGCTTTTCTCCTCCAAGAATTCACCCGGTATGAGGGCATTTGTATGTTGCCTGGCTGATTAGATTGTAAGCTCATTGAGGGCAGAAACTGTTTGGTTTAGTTTGGGGTTTGTTTTTTTTTTTTTTTTACTCTTTTTGTATCCCTAGCCTTTGCATAATGCCTGGTGCATAGTAGGCACTTAATAAATACTGATCAATTGAGTTCAAATCTGGTCTCAGGCACTTACTAGCTGTGTGACCCTGGACAAGTCACTTAACCCTGTTTGCTTCAGTTTCCTTATCTGTAAAATGAGCTGGAGAAGGAAACTGCAAGCCACTCCAGTATCTCTGCGAAGAAAATCTCAAATGGGGTCACAAAGAGTCAGACAGAATTTAAAAAAAAAAAAAAGAACAACAACAACAAAATCAAGGAATTTGGGTGGGAGCAGAGGAAAATCTGTGGGAAGAGAATGAAATCAGATAAATGAAAGCCAAAAAATCCTGCAGGGATTAAGTGCTGATTTAAAAGAGAAGAGAAAAAACACCTGATAAATTCAAAGTAATAAAACATAAACAATAATTATAGCTTTAAATGTAAATAGATTGAACTCCTTATTCCAATGAAATGAAAGAGACTGTCAGTCTAGATACAAATATAAAATCCAAAATTTGCTGAATAATAGAAACACATTTAAAGCATAAAAACACATATGGAGTGAAGAAAATCGGCTGAACAAAATTTATTATACTTCAGGAGATTCCAAGAAAGCAGGAAGTACAATCATCATTCCAATGTGGCAACAATAAATACTTATAATGTCAAAAGAAATTAATGAGATGATATTGTGTTTAAAGGCATCAAATTAAATGGTCATTTAAAAATATATTTGTACCAAATAGCACCTCATCTAAGTTATTAAAAAAACACACTGAATTATAAAAATAGAAATAATAACACAATAATTATAGGAAACTTTAGTATGTCTTAAAGCTGGATTAAAGTAACATAAATCTTTTAAAAAGAAGGAAAATACAAAATTCTTCAGATTACTGGAGAAAATAGATCTAAAAGACCTCTGCTGATTTCTGAAAGTTAATACTAAAGTATATATGTATTCTGAGCATCACAGGGTACCTTTACAGAAAATCTCATTAATGAATACTGAATATTCTGAATAACGAATGAATGAAAAAATTTTAGCAAAGAAATGACCAAAATGAATTTTTGCCAGGAAAGCAAGGAAAACAATTAGTATAATTAATCAATGGGTTTTTTTCCCTTAATAGTATTTTTTTTCCCAGTTACATGTAAAGATAGTTTTCATCATTCATTTTTGTAAAATTTTGAGTTCCAAATTTTTCTCCCTCCCTTTCTTCCTTCCCCCTCCCCAAGACAGCAAGCAATCTGACAGAAGTTATACATGCACAATCATATTAAACGTATTTCTACATTAGTCATGGTATGAAAGAAAAATTAGACTAAAAGGGAAAAACCATGAGAAAGAAAAACAACGACAAAAAAGTGAAAATGGCATGCTTTGATCTGCATTCAGATTCAGTAGTTCTTTCTCTGGATTTGAATAGCATTTTCCAGCATGAGTCTTTTGAAATTGTCTTTGATCATTGCATTGCTGAGAAGAGCTAAGTCTATCAGAGTTAATCATCACATAATGTTGCTGTTGCTTTGTACAGTGTTCTCCTGGTTCTGCTCACTTCACTCAGCATCAGTTCATGTTAGTCTTTCCAGGTTTTTCTGAAATCAGTCTGCTCATCATTTCTTATAACACAAAAGTATTCCATTACATTCATATACCATTCCCCCAATTGATGAGCATCCCCTCAATTTCCAATAATTAATCATTAAAATAAGAAAATCTAAATAACGACATCAATAGATTCAGGGAAAGCCCTAAATAAACAAGATACAAGCAAATGCATGGCAAGGTCCTTCTTTAATATGATCAAAAGTAGCACTCTAAAACGAAGAACTAGAATCATTTGCAATGGAGAAGCAATAGAAGTTTTTTCCAATAAAATCAAGTGTAAAGCTTGTATGCCTATTGTCTCCACCTTTATCTGATAGTATGCTTGAAATACTATTTATAGCATTAAAACAAGAAAGAGGTTAAAGGAATGAACACTGACAAAAAGGAGCCAAAAATATCTCTTCATAGAGACCATGTGATATTTTATTTAGTGAAGAAAGTAGTCAAGATGTTTAAAACTTTTGATAAAGTATCAGGCTACAAAATTAATCTGAAAAAATCATTTCTATCATTTACATACAGTACTAACAAAAATTAGGAGAAAATAAGAGAAATTCCATTTAAAAATAACTACAAAAATACACAAAATATGTGAATGACCAAGATAAAAAAAAACAAACATAAATACTACCAAAAAACACTTTTCAAAAGTGAAGACAAATAATCATGGCTGAACTAGTGCAATGCAATTAAAGTGATATTACCTAAATTGGTCTACAACATTACTACTATATAATAGGCTACCAAGGGGTTAATTTATAGAAGTAAACAAAATAAAATTGACTTGGAAAAATATTACGAATTTCAAGGGGAATAAAGAAGAAGGTGGAAGGGCTAAAGGGGGCTTAGCATTGCCTGATCTCAAGTTATATTGAGAAACAGTAATCATCTAAACTGTTCGCTATGTGTTTAAGAAAAAGAGAAAAGTAGATCAGTGGAACAGACTAAATTAGTAAGGTCTTGGGGTAAATAAACACAGTGGTCCAGCGTTGAGCAAACCTAAGAACTACTAGGGGAAGGACAAAAGAGTTAAATAGATAAAACATGGTTGGATAACTTGAAAGAAAATTGGTAGAAGATGTAATCAGACCAGAATCTTATACATTATACCATAATAAGCTACAAATGGATAAGTGATCTAAATTCAAATGGTCACATTAAAAAAAAGAGGAGAATGGAAGATATGTCTTTCATAATTATAATCTGGGGGAGATTCATAACCAGATAAGCAATAGAGGAGTTTACAAAAGAAACATACGCAATTTTGGTGTTATAAAATTAAGGAGCTCCTGCTAGAATGAGGTTTCAACTGAGAAAAGAAAAATTATACCAAACGGCTCTGGAAAAGTCTGATTTTCAATCTTTATAGGTAAATGGCATAAAAATAAAACACTACAAAATATTTCCCAAAATGATAAGCAATCATTGGATATGAATAAATTGTTTAAAAAATGAAAACCATCAAAATCATATGAAAATGCTCTAAGAAATGTAAATTAAAACAATTCTGACAGATTCCCCTACCACTTCATATTGGCACTGATGGTAAAAGATGAAGACAATGGAAGTTGAAAGGCATTACTGGAAAATAATGTATTTGTAAACATTTATTCATTGTCGTTCAGTGTTTCAGTGGAGTCTGACTTTGTGACTCCATTTGGGGTTTTCTTGGCAAAGATACTGGAGTGCTTTGCCATTTCCTCTCCAGCTCTTTTTACAGATAAGGAAACTGAGGCAAATGGTTGACCCACGGACTTGCCCAGGGTCATATAGCTAGGAAGTGTCTGAGGTCAGATTTGAACTCAGGAATATGAGTCTTCCTGATTCTAAGCCCAGTCCTCTAGCCACTGTGCATGTATTTAGTCTAGATGGATAGAATACCAGACTTATAGTCAGGAAGACTTGAGTTTAAATCCTACCTCAGACATTTACTAGCTATGTGTTCCTGGGCAAGTTATTTAACCTCCCTCAACCTTGATTTCCTCATCTGTAAAATGGAGATAATAAGAGTACCTATCTCACAGGGTCTTTGTAGATAAGATGAGATAATATTTGTAAGTTACTTTGTAAACCTTAAAGTCCTATATAAATGATATAATAATACTTTTAAAATTAATTATAATGGATTTTAATAGTTATTAATATTATTAATATATGGGTATGTCAGAGATAAATTTTTGTTCAGAAACAGACTGGACTAGACGGGCTCTGAAGTTCCCCTTCCAGCTCTGAGATTCTGTGATTTTATGACTCAAATTACAGTAAAAACAAACAAACAAATGAGCACAGTTCCAGGGAATAAGCACTATTACCACAAACTCTGGGTAGTGGCTCCTCTCAGCATCGTAAATGCTCTGTATTCATCAGACACTGAGGAATTAGTGTGGTCATGATTAAAAGTTGTCTTTGGGGGGAGAAAAATCAGATGAAATGTCTTTAGAACCAAAGGGAGAAATGATGTGAATTCCAGGAAAAATAAACCCATCTATTATTTATCTCCAGTGAGTGAATTATTTAAGTAATTTACTGCTGTCCATAAGGATCCACATATTTTACTCCTGCTGGGAGAATTAACTGCATTGTTCAGACAGATTTACCTCTTACAATATAAACAATAGAAATGGACTGAGGTTTGCAGTCAATTCTAACCCTCTTCTCCCCTCTACCCCCATCCCTTATTTTTCTATTTGATAAAAAGATGAATTGAATAAAGCTTCCATTACAGGAACCTTTAACATTAGCTGGGCTCTTTCTGGACAATCTCTTCTTTGACCACCAGGCCCAATTGCTTTTTCAGTTGAGGTGAAGTGATAACCTACTGCTTGGATATGTCTTAATTAGAACCAGAATAATGAGGTCACAGATTCTAATGGAAATGTCATGAGGGAAAAAACCCCAACATAATATTCCTCCCACTCACCCCTGGGAAATGTTCATAGTCATATTCCACCAACAGAGCCTGTGCCTTTGGGATGAAATTCCCAGCAAGAATACCATTGAAAACAGAGGTGAAAATACAGCAAATTCCTTAACCCATTCCCATTTTCCTGGTACTGGAACCCTGAACTGCATCCTAAATCCTAAACGAGTAGCTGGGCATGACATGCTTTTCCGTGTTTATGCTACTTTGGATGATGGGAGAAGTAGTGGGAGTGGTATGTTTTTTGCCTTTGCTTATCTATAAACTGGTGGTGGTGGTATTTCCATCCTATGAGAATGCAAGATCCTAGGCGACAGGGACTTTGTATGCCTAGTGCCTGGAATTTTGGTAGACTCTTAGTCAATGTTTGCTTGTTTGAATGAATGAATGAATGAATGAATGAATGAACACCAGGGCTTGAGGGATTTAACTGCTCACTCCTCAGTTTACCAGGCTTCTAAAATGTACAGGAGTGTGCCGAGATCCAATATTAGAGTTCCTCTAAATGTGGAGAGACAAAGGGACAAAAACCTGGGAGGCAATCTCCCTAGTCCTACTGAACCTGGGCAGTTCTCACTAAATATCCCTCTCCCCCGTCTGTCTGTTCAGCCCCTCTTTACTCACTTTTACTCAGGATGACTTCTCCAGCCCTCTCCTTTGACCCTGGGCTTTCTGTCTCCCCCCACCTCGTCTGAATTTCTCCCTCCGTCTTGCCTAGGCCTATTTATGAGGCTTCCAGGCAAATGTTTTGACTTCAGTCGGAAAGACAAGCTCCTAGTGGCATCCTTGTCACAGCAGCCCAGACTCCCCAAACATGCCTGGTGTTGATGGAAATGTCCACTTAGAGGGCTCGTGCTGGTGCTCCGGCAGATCACACAGGGCTTAAAAACACCTCAGAAGTCTGGATGTTGACTCTAAGCCTCTTCATGACATTTCCAGAGAACTCTCCGTTGACACCTTCCCCTCACCCCCTCAAGTTGCCTCTGCTTTCATCAGCTGCAGTTACTGAAAGGAATTTCACTTCCTGTGGCTTTTTCATCATTTTTTTAACCAGTAGAAATTCTTGATAAAGCTCACTCTTTTCAATCCCAAGGAGGCCTGGGTTTTTGTTTCCACTCTGCCATTACTTTGTGAATTTTCCGTTGGCTGAAAGGGGAGGGTCAAAGGGGTTTTTGGCAAATGTTTAACAACCAGCTCTCCCCAGGGTGAAAACAGTACTCCTAATATACTTTTAAGTTTAATCTACATTATTAACAGTCTCACTATTCTTTTTTTTAAGTCTAGACATCAACAAAACAATAAATCAAGCCTTGGTTTGTAGATTTGGCAATCTCCAAAGTATAAATCCTCACCTCTAGTATCTGCTGGAAAAAATACTAATAATGCAAATTAAACTTAAAACCACAGATCCAGTTATTAAACATTTACCAGAACACTACTGATAAGGGTGCTATCTCCAAAGCCAAGATGACCTGGGTTCACATGCCACCTCTGACATCGGTTGTGTGACTGGCCAAGCTAAACTAACTCTCAATGTCCTAGGCAATTCTACCAGATTGTAAAATGCAAATATGGTGCTGCACTGAATTGGTAGGAGGTTTATTTCAAACTTCCCTCTACCAATGAAATCATGGGTCCTCACCCTATCTTTATCCATAACGGCAATATTGGGACAGGGAGAAATCTGCTTTTTTTTTTTCTTTCTATTTAGATACTGAGGATAAAACTTCTGTCCAGATTGACAATCCCTCAAGAGTGAACTCTTGACTTTTGGGATGAATGCTGTCACACTAAGAAAGCATTCTTTCTTGCATCCCCTATCTTGGATCAATAGGCTTATTCTGTTTTCAGAGGAACCAGCATTACATGAGATGATGATGTTGAAGTCCGTTTTTGTGGAGTTCAAAAAAATCCCTGTTCAACCTTTGCTTTCTTTCCCCATTCCAGTTCCTTTCAAACTTTTCCTGCTCTTCCTGATCCAGCTGTATGCCTCCATCACCCCGTCTTGACTTCAAGTCCCCTCCCCCAATGATCACTCTGTTTTATATCCCCCCTCTCCTACAGTATTCTACTGCTCACTCATCACCAGCCCCCTTCTCTATTCACTATGCCTTCTCTTTACCCTACCACTTAACCTACAGCTATTTTAATTTCCAAAGATTCCCGTCACTTGTGGCACAGCTTGTTTTCATTCCTTTCTAGCTCTTTTCCCTTCTCTAACTCCCTCTCTTTCTGGCTCTGACTCTCTCTTCTAGACTTAAATTCTATCTTTTCTTATGAGAGATTCTCTTCCCAACTCTTTTCCAATTAGGTGAAATTGGGGTGTAGAGGCTGCTGTACTCTCAGGAAATGTGACTTCTCATTTAATAAGATTAAGAACCATCACAAGAGTAAGGCAGGCAGTAAAAACATGTGTCCCAGCCCTAACAGAACCCAGCTTCATGCACATCCTTTAGACTGAGGTGGAACCATAACCAACCCTAATTGAACGTTCCTTGGGGGATGGTGGGTGACCCAGAGAATGGTCCCACTTTGGGTACAGTTGTGCTAGGAAGGGGTGGCCTCTCCCTTGGAGAACTTACTTATGCTGTATGCCCTGAAAGACTGTGAGGGTAGATGCGAGGTGCAGGATGGTGGCTGTTTCAGTGGGGAAGTACAACATTCTCCCTAGATGCTGGTGACCAATAGCAAAACCCTATTTATCCCAGGCTGGTAGCAGCTCTCATTTGAAAAGACAGTATCTCTTCATGCAGGGAGACCAGACTCTTTTAAGTATGTTATATAAGGAAACACATGTCTAAAAACAACCCCAAAATACTTGAGAATCATCTGTGTCTATTTACTTCTCTTACTTTATTAGAAAGGCATTCTGAAGATTAGAACTTGGTTTTCAATAAGGTGCAAGGTATAGCTGGATGGTCCCAAGAGATTGCCTTTTGCTCTTCGAGACCTTTAGAGACCTAACAGCATGCCCAGAGGAATCTTTCATCTTCAGTGATCAAGCCCCTTTTGGAGAATCTCACTTCTGTCTGTAAGAAGAATAGTCCAAGTCTCAGGAAGATGCCTAGGACACATCCAGAATCTCTCCCTGTCCACAGCAGGCTCAATGACTGAAAGGGATCAGAAGTTGAAAATTCCCCATTACTGTGATTCCCAGAGGTCACTGAGGAAGGTATGTTGGATAAAGATGACTTTTCACCTTCCTCCTTGGGGTGGGGGGTGGGGGCGGGGAAGAAAGCAAAATTGACTTCATCAGTCTCCACCCACTAAAGTTAGCTCAGATCGTGATTTCTCTTAAGGTTCATCTTCCCCATCTCTCATGAAGTGAAGAAAGACCTAAAGCCCTCTGGTGCAAGATCACCAGAGTGCTTGGAGATAATGACATTAGCTCAGAAAAGTCTTAAGGCAAAAAAGTCCTAGTGTCATATGACTCCCTTTCTCTAAAAAACCCCAAATCTTAAAAATACAAATTGTAAATAAAATTCATAAAATTCTTGAAGCCCCAGGGGAATCGGTTGATTGCCAACTAAGGGGAGTAAGGGGTGGGGGTATCTCAGCCATGTGAATTTGGTCTAATCAATTATCCACAGGTTTCCCTACACACGTTTTATCATTCTCTACAGGAACAATTCAAACTCGGAATGCAGTTTAAAATATCTTATCTTTATCTGGTAAAACATTGTTAAAAATATTAAAAATCCACATGCAAAATTTAAAATAACAAAGAAACACCTAGTAATGAACCATGCTGCCCATTATATGCAGCAACAAAACAGAAGGGAGAAACCAAGAATGGAGGCAATTTACTATTTTTTCCAGCAGTTTCTTAGAGTAACCATAATTGTTTACTCACTGAAGAATTCTCTTAATAAGCTAATCAGTGAACCTGGGAAAGGAAAAATCTCTAGCCACTACAAGGTTTTGAAACAGTCTCTCCTGAAAAGCATCCTACGACTGTGACTTCTTTTGTTACTGTTCTTTCCATCTCTCTTTGTCTCTCCCTGTTTCTATCTCTCTATTTCTCTCTGTGTGTTTCTCTGTCTCTCTTTGTTTCTCTCTGTCTCTCTCTCTCTCTCTGTCTCTCTCTCCCTTTCTCTTTCTCTCTTTCTTTCCCTCTCTCTCTCTCAATATCTCTCTGTCTTTGTATGTCTCTCTCTTTCACATCCCACTCTAGAGAATTTTTTTAACTTGCCCTATAGCAGAAAAAACCCACTGTCCTGTTCTGCTCACATGGTAACTTCAAGTTAGAAAGCAATACAACTCCCTGGGCCTTACTTCAAAGACTTAGGCCTCCCTGCATGCCAGTCCAGAGCTTACAGGCCTATTTGTTTGGTGCTAGCAACAGCTCTTGAACTAGATTGAATTAATAAATAAAACTAGGAGCTAGTTTTTTAAAAATTATAAAATAGATAAACCATTAGGTCATTTATTTTTTAAAAGAAAGAAACCAAATTACAGTATCCAAAATGAAAAAGATGAATTCATAACCAATGAATAAAAATAAAAGTAATTATTGGGTGCTTTTTTGTTCAACTATATACCAATAAAACTGACAGTATAAATGAACTGAATCAATAGTTTCTAAAATATAAAATGCCCTGATTAACAGCATACAGAATAGAATACTTTAAGAGCCCTATCTTTGAAAAGAAATTGAACAAGTCATAAATGAACTCCCAGAGAAAAAATATCCAGGACCAGATGGATTTATAAGTGAATTCTATCAAACATTTAATGAATGATTACTTCTAATATAACGTAAACTATTTGGGAAAAGTAGGTAAAGAAGGAATCCTATCAAATTCCTTCTTTGACACAAATATGGTTTTTATATCTTAACTGGGGAAAGTCAAAACAGAAAACTATAAACTAATTTCTTTATTGAATATTAAAGCAAAAAATTAAATAAGATGTTAGCAAGGAAACTAAAGCAATATACCACAAAAATCATGCACTGTGATCAAGCTGAATTCAGGGCTTGCTCTCAGTATTAGTGAAACTATAAATATAATTGACTGTATTTATAAAAAAAACAAAAATCAGATGATTATTTCAATAGATTCAGAAAAAGGTTTTGACAAAATCCAACACCCATTCCTCTTAAACAAGTTAGAAAGCATGGGAATAAAAAGAGTTTTTCTAAAAATAATAAGTAGTATATATATCAAAACTAAAAGCAAGTATTATCACCAATGGGATTCAGCCAGAAACTTTTCCAATAAGATGCAGGATGAAGCTAGGGTGTCTGTTATCACCATTACTATTCCGTATTGTAATAGAAATGATAACTATAGTAATAAAGCAGAAAAAGAAATTGAGGTTGAATGAGCATAGGCAAAGAGGAAACAAAACTTCACTTTTTGCAGATATATGAGAGTTTACTTAAAGAACTCTATAGAGCCGACTAAAAAGCTAATCGAAATAATGAACAACTTCAGCAGAGTTGTAAGATATAAAATTGCACAAATCATCTGCATTTCTTTAATAACCAACTAAATCCAGTAGGAAGATATGGAAAGAGAAATTCCATTTAAAACAACTATGGACAGTATAAAATAATCGGGAGTCCACCTGCCAAGACATATACGCAAGAACTATTTGAACACAATTACAAAACACTCTAGACAAATATAGATCTAAATAATTGAAGAAATAGTTATTGCTTGTGGTAGGTCAAGCCAATATAATAAAATGACAGTACTCTCCAAATTAATTAACTTATTTGCTAATACGCCAAACAACCAAAAATTACTTTATAGAGCTAGAAAACATAATAATTTCATCAAGGAAAAAAAAGGTAAAGAATTTTAAGGGAATTAACGAAGAAGAAATGGGAAGGAAGGGGGCCTCAGCAGTACCAGATCTTAAAATATACTACAAGGTGACAATTTGTTATTCTGTAAGAGATAGTGAGGTTGATCAGTGCAAAAGATTTGGTATACAATATACAGAAGCAAATGAGCACAGTAACCTAGTGTTTGATAAGCTCAGATGTCTCAGCTATTAGAGCAAGTATTCACTATTCAATGAAAATTGCCGGGAAAACTAGAAAACAATCTGGCAGAAACTAGGTATAGTCCAGGGGTGGGAAACCTCTAGGTCCTCAAGTGCAGCCCTTTGACTGAATCCGAACTTGCCTTACTCCAAAACTCCCCTTGATAAAAGGATTTGTTCAGTAAAACTTGGACTTGATCTAAAGGCTGCACCCAAAGACCTAAAAAGCCACATGTGGCCTCAAAGCCAAAGGTTCCCCACCCCTGATATAGACCAACATCCAGCACCATATTCCAAGATAAACTCAAAATGGGTAAAGGTTTAGACAAAAGTGTGACAATATGCAAATTAGCAAAGCATAGAAGAAGTTATCTGTCAGATCTATGAATGGGTGAGTTCATGATCAAACAAAAGGCAGAGAGTCACAGGAGGCAAAATGGATAATTTTGATTATATAAACTTGAAAAGATTTTGCACAAATAAAACCAATGTAGCTAAAATTAGAAGAAAAACAGTAAACTGGGAGAAAATGTTCACAATAAGTTTCCCTGATAAAGTTTTAAGATACATAGGAAACTGAGTCAAACTTACCCGAAAAAGAGCCATTCTCACAGGATATGAATAGGCAGTTTTCAGAGGAAAAAAATCTAAGCTCATAGTCATATAAAAAAATCTAAATCACTAACAATTAGAAAAATATAAATCAAAACAACTCTGAGGTACTACTTTACACCCATCAAATTGACGAAGTTAACAAAAAAGGAAAGTGATAAATCCTGAAGGGTTAATGGAAAGACAGGTACACTAATGTACTGTTGGTAGAGTTGTGAACTAATTCAATTGTTCTGGAAAATAATTTGGAACTATTCTGGAAAAGTTACTAAACTGTACATATCCTTTAACCCAGCAAATATTCTATTAGGTCTAGTCCCCCAAAACATCAAAGAAAACAGAAAGAACCTATATGTACTAAAATATATATATATATGTAAAAGTTCTTTTCATAGTGGCAAAAATAATTGGAAACTGAGGAGATGCCCATCAGTTAGGGAATGTCTGGACAAGTTATAGAACATGAATGTGGTGGAAAATTATTGTACTGTAATAAAAATTATGAAGGGGAAGATTTGTATGAACTAATGCAAAGTGAGCAGAATGGGAACGGTTTATTTAATAGCAACAATTTTGCAAAGATGAGTAACTTTGAAAGACTTAACTCAGATCAATATGACCAGACAGACTTCCAAAGAACTATAGGCAGAATCACACTGTTCACCTCCAGTTAGAGAGCTGATGATTCAGAGGTAAGATTGAATCGTCTTTTCTTCTCTTTCTTTTTCTTTATTTACATTATTTATTTTGGGGCTTAGCTAATGAGGGAGTTTATTTTGTTTGATTATATGAATTGTGTGTGTGGGTATGCATATGTATATACATATACATAGCCCTGGAATCACACAACCAAGACTTAAACCCAAATCTTTCTGGCTTGTGAGTTTTGTGCCCAGTATGCCATGCTGCCTCTATTTACATCTTCTGACCAGAAAGACTTTCATGCTTTGGTAGAGAAATCCACATCCACAGTGTGAATCCCCTTTGACCAAAAAGATGTCCCCAAATTCAACTCCTTCCGGTACTAGGTGAAGAGTATCTCCCACATCATTTCCTTGCTCTCCATTCAGGTGGTCACCACCCTAGTTTTATACTTTCATCACCTCTGGCTGGCTATTGTAATAACTTTTTAATTGGTCTTCCAACTTCCAGTCTCGGTTTTCTTCAATCTAATACTCAGCTGTCAAAATATATTTCTTTAAGGCGAAGATCTGGTCATGTCCTTTTCCGTCTAGAAACTGTAACACATGGTGTGTAAGGTTCTCCACAATCTGACTCCCTTTCACCTTTCTCAACTCTCTGACTTTATTGGGGGAAAAAAAGGTCAGGACCTTTCTATACTGTATTTCAAACAAACAAGTTTCAGAAAAGTAGACAAACTCAAATAGTGAAAAAAAATGCACCATAATTATCACTGTACTGCAGTCATTTCTGCATCTCCCATGTATCTTAAATAATTCTCCTGGATGATTACATACAATAAAAAGAGAAATAATAAAAATTAAGACATTTACAAATACTTCTAAAGTCTTACTGAGAATATTCCATTAGTATTGGATGACCAATCACGGGGGAGGCTGCAGTAACAATATATGCATGCACCTACTGGTCGAGGCCAGCAATTCTCAACCTATGGACCACAACTTCTTTGGGGGTCGAATGACCCTTTCATAGGAGTCACAGGGGTCACCTAAGACCATCGGAAAACATATTTCTGATAGTCTTAGGAACTGAGACGCCACTCTTCTATCCGTCTCCAAGTGGGTCTCCCCACATGCAGATACACCCACATACGAGTATTAAAGGGTCATGGCATTAGGAAGGTTGAGAACCACTGGTCTAGGCCATTGTGTCTATTTGGGACAGGGGTGGGGAACCTGTGGCTTCTAGGCCACATGTGGCCCTCTAGGTCCTCAACTGCAGCCCTTTGGCTGAATCCAAACTTCACAGAACAAATCCCCTTAATAAAAGGATTTGTTCTGTAAAACTTGGACTAAGTCAAAAGGCCACATCCGAGGACCTAGAAGATCACATGTGTCCTTGAGGCCACAGGTTCCCCACCCCTGATTTGGGTCACATTTTCATATTGCTGAGTAGTAGTGTAACCATTCTGGTAAGCTCATATAACCAGTCCTAAAACTGGCCTGTATACAGACACAAAATTACTTCCAAAACTCCCATTAGTGTAATTTGGAAGATTAGAGACACAATTTGGAGTTTTGGCTCACAAACCTCTCTTAAAAAGACTAGAATAACCTCTGCCTTAAGGTATTAAATCCACTCCTCTTGCCTACAGAGTATCTGCCAAGCTCAATGATCTTTCATGTCTCCTCCACCTCTGGAACAACCTGAACCTCTGTCTCTGATCAGCTGAAGCAATGTGGGATGGATTGCTTGGTTAGCCTCCTGAAACCCAGAGCTAAGGTCACTAATTTGCTATATATTATTCAGTTTAAAGAAAGTAGATGCTGTGCCTGGTTCTTTGGACAGTTCAACCAAATTGGTGGGTGTATTCCCTTGCAGAGTTAGGGTAGTCACAACTGATGACAAATTTCACATCTTCCACATCTAACCTTCCAGATGCAACATCAGAAGGGATCAGTAGAAGTGGGGTCTGAATTCCTTTAGAGCGCAATCTCATCCCTGTTGATTTATCAACCATGGATACTTATCTCAGGCCACACTCTTCTCCTCATTTATCCAGTAAGTTCCTCACATCTTCTTTTGGTTTCCACAAAAACAACAGTCTCATTTTCCTTTACACTCATGATCTCTTCCATCAATGGAATAATTTTCTTCCCTTTTTCCACACTCACCCACTATCTGAATAAAACCACAGTTTGGATCCAGGGCAAGTACACTGATGTTGATGAGAATGTATTCTTTCAGTCTTCAGCAAGATTTAATACTTCTTTTGTTTAACTTACACCCCACATTCACTCTTCAGGTCTTATCTGGTCAAGTCTTCCTGATCTGAAACCCAAAGTCTATATCAAACATTCTGTCTCATCAAGAACAAGGTAAGTAGTTCCTCTCAAACTGTTTACTATATTTTTAAAAGTCTATCAGTCTTCCAAGAGTTACAATTCAGATTTCTGTGCCTCTTTCCAAATATCATATTAGTGGTCCCTTTAAAGTACTATACTAGATGAAAGTGGCCTTTACACAGCTGATTCTCCTCTGTATTCAGCAGTTCCTTGTTTTACCTCTTGGTCCAGCTCACAAGTGGGGAATGCCACCAAACAAATAAGCCCATCTTTCTCTCTAGAAATGACTGATGATGTACGTGGATAATGTCAGACAGTAAATAAGACAGTGTATTCCCCAATCTAGTCTATGTTCCACCAACCATATCTCACCTACTTCAAGCAAGAGGTCACCCTCGGACTT
The DNA here is from genome assembly GCA_028627135.1 of Pseudochirops cupreus. NCBI lineage: Eukaryota > Metazoa > Chordata > Mammalia > Diprotodontia > Pseudocheiridae > Pseudochirops > Pseudochirops cupreus. Next base: position 308,544,244 of record CM053580.1, read on the forward strand.
AGCAGTAAATTCCAGAAAATTCTGTCCTGCAATTACACCCATGATATTTATAGAAAAATTGACTTCACAGAAATTGAGGATTGGTTTTGAGCAGTTGTGACCTCATGTTAAAAATTTCCTTTCCTCTTCAAAAAGAGGTTTCAGTCTCTTGTACTATCCTCTGAGCCAAATCAGGATGAAGGAAAAACTGGTTCCTGTGAGAGTTAACAGCACTCGGTGCTGACTGCAAGTATACTGTCTCCCATTGCTGTCTTTTCTCTGGCTCTCATAGCTCAATGCTGCCTTTTGAAGGCTGCCCAGTTCTGGCTTCACAGAAGCTCTTCTTCACCATGTGGCTAGTGCACGTAAACCGGCAAAAGAATGTTATTATATGAACCAAAATTCACATGGGGATTTCATCAGCTCAGCATAGTGGGCCCATTAGCTGGTACCCAATTACATACAGAGAAAATCGAGGCTGCTGACCCTTGTTGAGTATTTTATGCTGGCTGCACCAGTAGAGATTTGAGAGGAATGGACAATCTGGAAAATGTGGGAGGCAGGAGCAATGGGGCACAACAATGGAGTGATGACTCCCCCCTTGGCAAAGGGAAAAGCACAGCACCTACTATGTGCCAGGTGCTGTGTGCTCAGTGCACTTTTAACAAATAATATCTTGCTTGATCTTCACAACAACACCAGGAGATAGGTACTATTACTATTCCCATTTTACAGTTCAGGAAACCAGGGCAAACCAAGTTTAGGTGATTTATCCAGGTTCATACAGCTAATAAGTTTCTGTGCATGGATTTGAACTTGGTTTTTCACACCAGGCTCAGTGCTCTATCTGGCCTGAAGGGCAGACCTAAAAAGATAAATCATTCAAATAATGATTCAAAAATTTGTCTTCATGGATGAAGAAAGTAGAATTGTCTTTCTCCTTTAAACATTTTTTCCTAGGGTTGGGAGTGAGAAGGAATCTGAAATTTTTATTCATCTATATAGGGATTTCCCAGGTAATGAAATTTCTTTATTGAAGCAAAGTAATTAATCGGTCAACAAGCATTTATGACAGGTATTTCATGTTTAAAAATGAAGTAATCCCTACTTATGGAGCTCGTATTTTATTGTGGGAGTTTGTTTAGTCATTTTTCAACTGTGTCCAACTCTTCATCACCTTATTTGAAATTTTCTTTGCAAAAATACCGGTTTGCCATTTGCTTCTCCAGCTCATTTTGCAGATCAGGAAACTGAGGCAAACAGACTTATGTGACTTGCCCAGGGTCACACTGCTAGTAAGTGTCTGAGGCCAGATTTGACCTCAGGAAGATGGGTTTTGCTGGTTTCAGGCACAGCCACTTAACTGCCCCTTATTGTGGGAGACAAGTATGTAGTCACAAGCATAAATGGAATAAATAAGTAATGCTGAAGGGGAGGCAGTGGCAAGTTGTGGAGATCAGCAAAGCCTTCCAAGGGTCCTGAAGCTGCGTCTTGAAGGAAGTGAAGGAGCCTGTGAGGCAGAGTGAAGAACCTGGCTCCAGGTATGGGACATCACCAGAGCAAAGATGGAGAGAAGAGAAGGGGAGTGTTGTGTGTGAGGTAGCAAGAGAAAAGTCACTTCAGCTGGTCATTAGGGGATAAAAAGAGTCATTTCTAATGCACCTGGAAAGACAGGCTGGGGCTAAGCTGGAAGGACCCAAAAAGCCAAATCAAGAAGTTGAGATTTTATCCTGGAAACAATATAGAAACATTACAGCTTATTGAGCAGAAGAGAGACATTAGTTAGATGTGCCCTGCAGGAAAATCATTTTAGCAGCTGTGGGCAGAATGGATTAGAATAGAGTGGAATGGGGGGGTGGAGCCAAGATGGCGGCGTAGAAGCAGCAACATATCGCAGCTCTCACATAGCCACCCCAAAATACCCATAAAATAGGACTCTAAACCAATCCTGGAACTCCAAAACCCACACAAAGATACTTCCCACTAAAGTC
>CM053580.1:308546713-308601713 GCA_028627135.1 Pseudochirops cupreus
ATCCATCCTGCCCTACCAAAAAGTGACATAGGAGAGAATAGACTGGGGGGGGGGAACACTGGGATGGCTGTTTTGGGGTGGTGGGCGGGGGAAAGACGGGGAGAAAATATGTAACTCAAAAAAAAATTTTAATAAAAAAAAAAGAATAGAGTGGAATGGATTAGAATAGGGAATGTCTTAAGGCAGGGAAACCAAGTGGGAAGATACTGTGGCAGTCCAGAAAAGGAGGGATGAGGGTCTCATCTTAGGGTGTAACTATGTGAGGAATCAGACATTGGGGAACAGCAACTGTTTTGTCATTGAAGTCCTAGAGAGCTGCCTGAAGCACAGAGACAGAAAGTGACTGGTCCAGGGTCACATACCCAATCTGTCTCAAAGATAGGACTTGAACCCAGTACTCCTTACTCCAAGCTCAACTCTCTATCCACTACAACTATTGCCTCTTTTAAGTACATTTCTCTCTCCCTCTCTCCCTCTCTCTCTCTCTCTCCCTCTCTCCAATAAGTCCTAGCTTCTTTCAACTTCCTTGTTTACAACCTTTCCTCCTCCTCCATGATGGTCTTCAGTTCCCAGACCACATCACACACATCTTCCTGCTCCTTGAGTCCTTGCCTGAATGAGCTCCCTGTTCTACCCATCCCCCCAGCACTAGTTATCCTGACTCAGGACAGTCCTGTGAAAAAGGCATTTTTACTACATTTCAGCATCAGAGAATTGAGTGACTTGTCCCAGATCACAGCAAACCTGGGCCTGAAATCTTAGTGTTCTGCATCCTAGACAGCTGCTCTAACTATGGTCCTGCCGCTTTGACAAGCTGCAGCAGCAGCAGTGGAATTGGGACATCCCTCCACACCCCCCACCAAGTAGGGAAGAAAAGTCACATAGATTCATCCTGCTGGAAATTTCACCAGCTGTAATGGGCTGGGGGAAAAGTCTGCTGGTTCCCATTTGTACAATGCAGGACTTTTTTTTTTTAAAGGGGAATAGATTCTTCTCACATTCACTTACTCACTCACTCACTCACTTGCTTACCCTGAGCCCCCGACACTATGTGTGGGCCCCAGCTGACCCAAAGTTGCCATAACTGGAAGAAGAAAAACTCACTGCCAAGTATTCCTTCCAGTAAAATGGTTTAACCAAAAAAGAAAAAGAGAAAAAAAGAAAAGAAAAGAAAACATAAATGATGATCAGAAGAGACAGATTTTCAAGAAGCCACTAGAGAAGACCACTGTGCCTAATTCCAGAGACATAAATACTTAAAGAGAGTCCCTCTCTGCTTGACTGCCTGGAAATTGATGCTCTGAGTGAAGTGGGAGGGATGAGGGAAGGAGAGATGCCTGAGGAGCTGGGAGCTGGGGAAGATGATGGGACTCAGGCATTGCTGACATCAGGCCAAGAAAGAGCTAATTGCTTCTGATCATTTTTTATTTTCCGATTTACTCATCTAGGCTGGGGATGTCTCATAGGCACCCTAGATATAATTAGAGTTAAGCTCTCTTTCTCTCTCTCTCTCTGTCTCTCTTTCTCTCTGTCTCTCTGTCTCTCTGTCTCTCTCTCTCTCTGTCTCTCTCTTTCTCTCATCCCCTCTTATCCCCTCTCTCTCCCCTTCCTATTTCTCCCTTTTTCTCTCTTATATTAGAGGTCTATTTTGAAAATTAACAAGTATATGTAAACCCTAGGTTATAAATGCATTCATATGATTTCCTTGATAGGCCCCCCCAACAACTATTAAATGTATATGTAGCAAATACTCATTTTCTATAATCAAAATAGAAAATCTGGTTTGACAGCACCAGAAACAGCCACATTAGAAAAAAATTAAGGCTTGATTCCTCTTCCATATAATTAATTGCAGAATGCTTTGTTGTTTTTATTATCAAGTAGTCCTAGAGGCCTCTTTCAGCTAATTTATCCAGTTAAACGTGCAGTCAGTGATATAGTCAAGATAATAAAACATACCTAATCCTTTGCCATGCTGTAAACAGGCCCTGTGTGTTATGGGTTATGTGTTTGTTTTCTTTCCTTTTATCCCTCAGAACAAAAATACTTTAATTTTAAAAGGGGACTTTTCACAGCACAAAACTTGCGTCATATGTTTAAAAGCTGTGGCAAAAAACATCTCTTGGCAAAGCTGTGTAGACTTAGACACTTTGTGCCCTGATGTGTGTCCTTCAGCAGAAAGAGGCTTCTCAGGGAGATTTACAATATGCTTCATTTAATCAGCTGGCTGATTTATTTTGGATGGGGAAGCTGTGAACCGGGACTGGGCCTTTAGAATGTTGCAGAGGACAGGGGAGGCTACGGAGAATGGGTTTGCTGACCCATCCCTCCCTTGGGGGCTCTTCCCCTGTCTCTCATACACAGTGCAGGCCACTCTTTTCCAACCTCACTGCAGACAGGAAAAATCAATCTTCTCTTAAGAACTTGTAGGCAAAGGGAAATCCACCTCTCAGATGGCTGTCTAAAACTTAATCTTTCTCTCCCTCAGGGTATGCAGCCAAATCTTCTGCTAGTGGCTTCATTTGACATGATTTCCATCAACTCCTTTGAGGGGAACAGATGAAAAGATGTTTTAAGAAGGACATTGAAAGTCACTAGTAAAACTCAAGGACAGCATTAGCTCCGATTGAAGTCCAGAGGATCCACATGTTGTGCTGCCTACAAAACTGTGCTGCAAATTCATTCATTCAGTCCCTCAATCAGTCATTCAGTGGCTCATTTATTTCATTCCACAAGCTCTGGTGGGTTCTCTGATGCCCCTAGGATAAAGTGATAAAATAAAATCTCCTCAGTTTGGAATTAAAGACAATTCATGTTCTAATCTCCACCTTTTTTTTTCCTATGTGCCAAAAACCTTGCAAGATGCTAGGAAACCAAGAGCAAAAATTGTCCCTGCCATCAGGGAACTATCATACTTGGTAGGGGGTGGGTGTAGTGAGAAAATTTTTTTAAAAACAACACATGAAATACAAAATAATATGATTGGGGCTCCAACAAAAGGGGGAGCAGGGAAGGTCTCTCAGGAAAAAAAACTTTTAGAAAGTCAATATTTCCAAGAGACAGAGGTGAGGAAAGATAGTATTGTTGGCATATGGAGGATGTGATCCTTTGCAAAAGCAAGGAAGCAGGAGATGGAATGAATGTCTCTACAGGAAATGGGTAGGCCCATTTGACTGGAATATCACAAAGTGCATGAGCCAGGAATAATGGGTAATAACCCCTAAAAGAAGGAAATCAGATCAGAAAGGTCTGGAAGTTCCAAACAGAGTAGTCTGTATTGTAGAGGGAGCCACTGGAACTTGGGGTGCAAGGGAGTGATGTGGTCAGACCTGAATTTTTAGAAAGTCACTTTGTCACCTGTGGGGAAGCCAGATTGTGGAGGGGAGAAAGACCTGAGTCAGGGAGGTCTACTGAGAAGCCACTGGAACAATCCAACAGGGGAGTAATAAGGGCTTTGTGAGTAGAGAGAAAGGCATGAATGAGAGAGATATTGTGGAGCTAGAAACAACCACCTTTGGCAACTGATTGGCTATGAAAATGAAAAATACCAATTGGTTAATTAGCAACCCTGAAGAAAGCTGGAATTTTCCATGCATGAAGAAAATAACAACACTGCAGTTGTTATCAGTGTGGAAATCTAAGCCGCTTTGCTATGAATAACATTTGGCCCCTCAGCCAGGAACCACATAGGGCCATTCCCAGGTTTACAAGCATATCATTTGTTGTGCATCAGGGAGCAGTAAATTAGCACCCATCTCCCAGGTATCCCACGGATCCCACCTGGTTGCCTTCAGGATCTCAAGCATATGAGCCAGTATATCTGCAGGTTATACAAAATCACGTGGCTTACTTTCAATCTTTCAATTGCTTTCAAGAGCTTTCTCTCTCTCTCTCTCTCTCTCTCCCCCTCTTTTTCTCTCCTTCCCTCCCTCTTCTCTCTTTCTCTCTCCTTTTCTATCTCTTTCTCTCTTTTGCTCTCTCCCTCTTTCTTTCTCTCTCTCTTTCTCTCCTCCTTCCCTCTCCCCACCCCCCTCAAGTTTGGACTAGTGTGAATTTTCCATCTTCCTGTCCCTCTGCTCAGTACTAGAACATAAAACTCTGAAAAAGCCTCTTTTGGAGTGGGAAGGGAAGTAGCTTTGGAAATAGTGTCTCAGTGACTTAAGAGTCCCTACATTGCTTCTACCATTGATGGACAAACAATTCCTTCCCCACACTTTATCTCAAAAGCCAAAGTTTTGCTTCTCAAATTGAAACCCAGAGTGAGGGGAAGGTACAACCTGAAATCAAAACATTGACTCCAGTCTGAAGTCACTTTGGAACCACATGGACTTAATTAGGGCAAGAGACAAACAGATAAACATCCCAGGCGCCTCCTTCCTGTATAATATTTCATACCGTGGTACCGGCATGTTAAATGTGGATGTCAAGACAATTTGGCTAACTTGCTCACTTTGCGACTTTCCCTACAGTGTACTAGTGCTGAAACCCAAGGGTTCATGAATTTTATTGGAAGCATATTCAATTAATTAGTCCCATGAATAGAGCTGGACCCAGACAAAACTGTGAAGTAGGCAATTTGTTGATGTCCTCCTTCTCTCTCTCCCTCCTTCTCCTCTCTCTCTCTCTCTCTCTCTCTTTCTCTCTCTCTCTCTCTCTCTCTCTCCATTCTGTGCTCTTCTTTTCACTATTTTCCCTCCTCCAACTCCAAATATCCTTGTGTTGCCCCCTCCCTCTTTTTCAGAGGACAACAATCAAGTAAATTAATTAACAAATAGGTGGCAGTAATTCAGTATTACTATTCCTGTTGTATTTTAAAAGAGGATCTTATAGACAAGGGCTCTTAACCTGGAGTTTGTGAACTTTTTTCCCCACTATTTTGGTCATTATATTTTAATATAATTGGTTTCCTTTGTAATTCTATGTGGGTTTTTTTTTTACATTTAAAAATGATCCTGCCCATCAACTGCGTAATGACTGAATAAGTTGTAGTATGTGTGATGGGGGGACTGTTGTACTGTAAGAAAGAAGGAAATAGATGATTTCAAGGAGAGATGGAAAGACATGAACTGACGCTGAGTGAAGAAAGCAAACAAAACAATTTTTACTCTGACATCAATATTGTAAAAATGAACAATTTCCAACCAAACGAATAAGTAAACTAATGAAGAATGAAATAAGCAGAACCAAGAGAACAATTTATACAATAACAACACTGTAAAAATAACAATTTTCAAAACTGTAAGATCTGTACACTGTTCATTCACAATTCCAAAGGACTGATGATGCTTTCTATGCTATCCTTAACAAAGAGTGAAGGATTTAGGGTACAGAATGAGAAATACATACATCCATGCATGCACATAAATATACATACATTTGTGTATGCATATATATACACATATAAATATGAACATACACATGATGCATCATATATAATGCAGAATTCAAGGGAATTTATTTTGCTTGATAATGCACATCTATTACAAGTGAGTAATATATTTTTGTTAATTAATAAAAATAGGGAGGGGTGCTACAGATGTGGAATATTATATGTACTTTCACTTGAGGTCACAGTATTATTAGTTTTGCTTAATTGTTTTGCTTTGTTACAAGACAGCTTTTGGGGGCTTGGGGTAATCTGTAAACGTTTATAAAACAAAACACATCAAAAAAAATTTTTTTTAATTTCTGAATAGAAGTCCATAGGCTTCACCAGACTGTCAAAGGAATCCATCATACAAAAAGAGATTAAAAGCCCCTGATGTAGAGGGTAATGCTTAACCCAAGTAATGAATCATTGAGTTGAATTTAGGCACTAAGGCAGACTAGGAGGAGGCAAGTAAAAAGATGCTTGGGAGCAGGGACCTTGAATGATAATAGAGTAGAAATAACACTGAACTTGAGATCAGGAGGCATGGGTTCAAATCTTATCTTTGGCCCTTATTATCTGTGTGACGCTGGGAAAATTACTTAACCTCTCTAATTCTCAGATTCCTCAATTATAAAAGGAGGGAGTTGGAGTAGATGATCCCTAAGGTCTCTTCTAGTTCTAGATGAATGACCCTGTGATTTAGCAACTATAGTACCAGGAGAAAGTGTCTCAATCTCTCTGGGTCTCAGTTCATCTGTAAAATGGATTAACACTTCTTGCATTGCTACTTTACAAGCTGGTTTTGAGGAAAGTAACAGAAAAACCTTCAAGTCTTATACAAATATAAGTTATAGTTATTTCCTCATGCTCCACTCATGCATGACTAGCTATTCCCTTAATAAAGAAGATCTTAGGGATGAGAATGAAATGGAGTGATCAGATCTGAAGGTCTTTTCAACAGCTAACTCCAACGATGTTGATCTTTTACTTCTTTTTCATTGAGAAGATTTCTACCCATAACAAATTGGGTCTCCTTGTGGAGTAGGTGAGGAGAAAAAAAAAGGGTGGACCCAATGTAAGCCCTAGCTTTTTCCTCTCAGTGTGCAACAAGGGGTGCCTGAGTTGGAGAAGAAGGAGAAGGAAGGAGAAGTTAAATGCTATGTTTTTGTAATCTTTTGAGGCAACTAGGTGGCTCAATGGATAGGAAACTGAACATGGAGTCAGGAAGAACTGAGTACAAATCCTACTTTGGATACTTGCTAGATGTGTGACCCTGGGCAAGTCACTTAACTGCTATTTCCCTCAATTTTCTCATCTGCAAAAAAGGGGATAATACTAGCATCTACCTCCCATTGTTGTTGTGAGGGTCAAACAAGATATTTGTAAATACTAGCTATGGACTGTACAGGTCAAATTTGTGGGTTCAGCACTATCACCCTCCCCCTAAAAAAACCTAATTAGGTGAGAAGGATCATATAATATGAGAGCTAGACAAAAGCAGTGGGGAGAAAAAAAAAACCTGAACACTGAATCTAGGGTGAAAGTTGCAGATTAGCTATTCTGCAGAGTCTGAATACACACACACACACTCATGCTTTTATATAACCCCAGCTTTTCAGAGTAACATTTTAAAGTAGTGACATGTCTGATATTCAACAATGATTATGAAATGATTTAGGCAAAGTTCCATATGCTAATTTTTGTATGATGAATTCTAAATTTTCAGAGGAGAAATAGAGTTTATATAATTTCTTAATTCTGGTCCTAAGATATTCTTCATTCAACAGATATTATTGGTGCCTGTTACATGTTCTCTCAATAACTCAAAATGTTGTCCAAGTGATTCTTTGTGTAAAATATTGAAATCTATACCCATAAAATTACACAAATAACACAATAAATATTTTCCTTATAAAGGATTCAAATGTTAACAAAAATAAAGTGAAAGTTGTTGCTGTTATTCAGTTGTGTCCAACTCTCCATGACCCCGTTTTGAGTTTTCTTGGCAAGAGACACTGTAGTGGCTTGGCCATTTACTTCTCCAGCTCATTTTACAGATGAGGAAATTGAGGCAAACAGGGCTGTAATGGCAAGCACAGAAGTAGTTCACACCTTATTTCAGCTATTGAATTAACACCTTGTTTCAGTTCAAGTTTCTTTTGAGCCTTGTATCAAGTCTGTTAAGAAACAGAACATGTGAACCCCACAACTTGTGAACCCTAGAACTTGTGATCTTCTGGGGAGGAGGTAATGACCATATATAAGGAGAGCCCCAGGCTGGAGACAGCAGAACTGAGAAGAGGACTCTTGTGGTGGCAGAGTCAAGAAGGAGAAAACTTGTGGTATTCCAGTGCTCTGTTTGTCTGCTCTGTCTGTGTTGATGTTTGTTTGTGATACTTTGTACAGAAGCCCTGGGACCTTACTGGAAGCCCTGAAAGAGGATTTTCTGGTCGTATGTTTACAGAAGTCCTGAAGGAGGATTTTGAAGGTCCTAGGACTTTACTGATGATTTGTGCTGACCTCTTGGGACCTTGTTTGTGGGTCTCTGTTGATTTCTATGTTGATGATTTGTGTTGAGTTCTCAGACCTTGTTGGTGGATCTAAGTTGATTTCACAGACAGATAGTGAATTGATGATTGTGCTGGCAATATGTGTGAATATTATTGTGGCTCTGTTAAGTTTTGTCTTCCCAGAAACAGGAACTGTGAAGGACTTGAGGTGGACTGGACACTGTGAACTTCAATATCGAATGGGAATTGGATGAAGAACTGGACAAGGAGCTGGACAAGGAACTGGGAGCTGCCTGCCTTTGAACCCAGGTGACAGTTGGAGCCGGGACCATGGAAGAGGAACCATGGAAGCTTAGAGCCAGCCTTGAGTCAAGCTGAAAGAAGACTTTACTTGGATACTGTGTACTGACTGAGAAGATTATGATTTACTGTGACCTAGGGGTGGAGAACTTTGACTTTTGTACTTTGTGATTGAATTAAGGATTATGTGATTGACTAAATCAGCGGTTCTCAATCTGTGGGTCGCAACCCCCCTAGGGGTCTAACAACTCTTTCACAGGGGTCACAGAAGTTGCCTAAGACCATCAGAAAACACATATTTCTGATGGTCTTAGGAACCAAGACACCATTCCTCTATCCATCTCCAGGCGGGTCTGCCCACATGCAGATACGCCCACAGACGAGTATTAAAGGGTTGTGGCATTAGGAAGGTTGAGAACCACTGCTCTAAATTAATGTACTTTGTTTAAAACTATATGACCACTTTGGTGAAAACTATGTGGCCATTTTAGTGGCATGTTGTAACATGGTGAATCCTATATTTTGATTTTCTGCGATAAGTCGTAACATTGTGAATTCCGTACCTTAATTTTCTGTGAATGTTTTGCTCTGATTTTGTTATTGAATAAATAGAGAGTTTACTAAACTATGTAATCAGAACCTTGAAAGCTGTTCACAGCAGCAGTCCTCTGGAAAGCTGCTCATGCTTGGCTTTACAAGGGTTAAGTGACTTGTCCAGGGTCACACAGCTGGTAAATGTCTGTGGCTGGATTTGAACTTGGGACTCCAGTTCCAGCACTCTATCTGCTTCACCAAATTAGAAGTACCTGGTTTCTAATCCTGCCTTTGTCACTTCCTAACTGAAACCATGAGACAAGTCACTTAACCTTTTTGAGGACATCTGTAAAATAAATGGATCGGACACTTCCCTTCTAGCTCTAGATACTCTAAGTCCTGTGATTCTCGGAAATCATCTCATCTTAGAGGAAGAAGCTAGAGCCCATGGAGGTGGATTGACTTTCCCAAAGTCACATGCCTAGAGAGCAACATAGCCAAGTCTTATGGTTTTGATTCCCAGTCTTCTCCCTATAACAGTGTACCACTTTCACATGACTAATCTTGACACCAGTCATAATCTCCCAGAAATTGAAGTCTCCTCATTGATAACGTGAAAGTCACAGGGGGCTCTTGTCCAAGAATGGATTTTCTTTGCTCTCAGTTCTCTATCATCCCCCAGGGTGGCCCAGAGACCCTCAAGAGGCACTCCTTGGTTTGCATATGTTAAAAAGGCAAATAAGGGATGGCTAGGTGGCAAAGTGAATAGAGCACTGGCCCTGGAGTGGGGAGGACCTGAGTTTAAATCCAGCCTCAGACACTTAACACTTAACTAGCCATGTGACCTTGGGTAAGTCACTTAACCCCAAATGCCCTGCCTTTTCCACTCCAAAAAGAAAAAAAAAATACTAAAAATACTAAAATACTAAAAAGGCAAAGGAGCCATGTTTCTTTGAAAGGCAGAAGTGGCCTTAATAATGTTTCACCATCAGCCATCCTTACTTGCAACAGTTTCAGGGCCAGTGGATTTAATGTGGTGACTGAGTGCAAAATTTCCTTTAGATAATGGGAGGTTTTAATGTAGGTACTAAAATCCTAGAGACTTTCTCTTCAGGCAAGGGGACCATGATTCTTCCACATGGTCATTGAGCCACATTGTATGGAACCAGGGGGAAAAAAAGAACCTGAAGGGCTTGTAGTACCCCCAGAAGACATTGCCTTGGGTGGGGGGAAGGATGGGGAGACCACATCCTTTCACCGTTACCAGCAAATGAATTTGTCCCAGGTGCCCAAATCCTCAGTTACAGCTTTGGTCTCCCTGCATATGTTGGAAGGAGTATGTTTTCTGAGTGATTAAAAATGATGAAGGATGGTCTCCCAAAACAGTGCATATAGTCATGGAAAGAGTGCATTGGGCTTGGAGTCAGAGGTCCAGAATTTGCACTTAGTTCCTGCCTACATAACCTTGAACTCATCACTTCAGTTTTCTCATCCAAAAATTCCTGGGGTTGGGCTTGATGATCTTTGACCCTAATTCTATTGGGTCATTCCTTTGAATGAGTTAAAATATTTTCCTTTGTTTGTAGGAGAAGAGAGTGGCAACAAGTCATAACTAGAGAGACAACCTGGGTTTAAGTACCACCTGCAGTCCTGGCCAAGGGACCCTGGGCAAGTCACTTAACTTTGATGTGACTCAGTCTACCCTTTAGGTCTCTAAATCGTAGAGGAGGTGCTGACCTACATTGGTAGGGAGAGTTTCTTCGCTGACAATTCCTTATGTCATTAAAATCACAGATCTGGCCCCATCCTTCCCAAAGGAGATGGGATCATTAGGGAGGCATGGATGTTGAAATTGACAAAGCTGTGGAACCTTGACTTGGAACGAGCTGGGTTTGGAGCAGAAGTTATGGGGTTTTCTATCGCAGCTATTTATCCCACTTGCCACCAACGTGACTTTGGGCTAATCCCTTTATCTGCTTAAGCCTAAGTCTCCTTCTCTGTAGAATCGGGAAGGGGGGAGGGGAGTTGGACTGGATGACTTCGAAGGTCCCTCTGGGTTATGAACCTGGGGTCCTAGTCATAGTCTTGCTCTTGTTGAGGCGAGGCAGGAGGAAACAGAACTCTCGGCCGTGATCTCCACGACTGTTGCTGACATTGAAAGAACTTAGCAGAGTCTGCCACCAGGCAAGGGCCAAGCCCTCTTCTGGGACCTAGGGAGGAGCAGTGAGCAAGAAAGGAGCAGGCAGAAGTAAGGAGAGGGTAAAAGGAAGAGGAAGGAAGGGGAGGGCTGGAGCATGAATTAAAGCAAATGATGGTGTCTGTGAGTGGGGAGCGAGGCTCTGAGCAGCTGCCTTGCCCAGAAGATGGTTTGCTAGAGATATAGGGAAGATGACTATGGTGGAGGACAGAGGTGGAGAAAAAAGGAAGCAAAAGGTCAAGGATCGTTAACCTGAGATTCATAACCTTGTTGTTTTTTAATACATTTTGATAATTGTATTCCAGTATAATTGATTTTCTTTGTCATCCAATGGATTTTATTTTATACATTTAAACATACAATTCTGAGATGGAGTCCATAAGCTTTGCCAGACTTCCCAAGTGGCATATGATAAAAAAAACGTTAAGGACCCCCCCCCCCCAAGGGCAAGGCAAAGGGGGCTGAATCTGGGGCAGTTTCTCTTTTGAGAAGCAGCCCCCAGAAGGCGCCCCATCCTCCTGAAGTCACTGGGAAGCAAACAGGCCTGGGAGGATCCCTGTTCTGGGAAAATATGGATCAAACCATCCAAGGACTCCTCCTATGCAACCCCAAGAGAGGTACCAGGAAGTGCAGTTTTGGCTGCTGGAGGAACAGCTATGAATAAGGCAGCCTGTCACTAAGAAACCTCTCCCTCCCTTCTCCCCTCCTCATCCCTCACTCCTCTCCTCTCCGCCTCCACCCAGACCTGAATTTTCACATGCCCATGCAAGCTCATTTCTCCACCTGGGTTTCAGAAGCAGCATGATGGGTGAGAGAACAAGGTCTCTACGGCTTCTTCTATCCAGTTGTCCCCGAATTCAGATGGCAAACATGCTTTGGGGTCCCAAGGCCTTAGTCTGTAATGGCTAAATGCTCTAAGGCAAGGGCAAAGCCCCATGGGGCCTGGGAGACTGGAGGGCCCTGTGCAGGTAGGCTAAGGGTTCAAATCTCAAGCCTTTTGAATAGTTTTCCCATTTCTGTCCTCAGAAATTACCCCCTCCTTGGCTGAGGTAGCCAGGGAGGAATGTCGACATGCAGAGAACCGCTCCTGCCTCATTTTGAAGCTGTCCTGCAGTGATCCTGTTTGGATCCCTGGGAATGCACCCCTGAGCTTCTGCAGAAAAGGTCGCTTTTTTCCCCCTACTTAAAAACTCTGAAGTCTCCATCCACCAGGCACCATTTTTAGTAACACACTGAACCCTGCCAACATCTCTGAGTTGATTTTTCTCCTTACACTTCTAGGAATTTCCAAAAGCTGGGATGGGTTGGAGCTGCCAAGACGGATGTGAAAGTGTATGACCACCAAAGGGTTTCTGCTCTCCCTGGAGGCCCAAGCAATCAAAGGTCAAGCTCTCTGAAACCACAGAGAGAGCCTTCTGGGCCCTCTGGGCCTGAGGACAACACTCCCCAGCTCCCTGAGAGTAGTTCCCCCACAAACCAACCTCCACCTCTCAGCTTCCCTCCTTCCCTGGGATGCCCAAGGAGGCAAATGTTTGGAACTGGGAACCCTCTCGGGAGGCCTGAGCATGACTTGGAGATGTTGTGGTTTGTAGAATTACTTTCTCTCCTTTAATCTGACATACTTACAATGAAAGATGTTTGGGTAAAAATCTAATGCCTCATTTTTACTGCTGTTTATTGCTTGGGTCACACTGAGGTTGTGTTTGAACAGAACCCCAAGTAGATAAGGCATTAGGCCAATGCAAAATCCTTCCAAAGTGAGTGTGTACATATACATATGTAATTTATGTAGATGTGTGTGTATGGGTAGTCCATCTCATTCAAAGATAAGGCTACTACTGAGTGGGATCTAGATTTCCGAGCACGGGTGTGGTTCAAAGCTCTGAGACAGGACCAATGGTATTTTAGTTTTTTCTCAACATGGTTTGTGAAGCAAAACCATACTCTGGAAGCAGAACAGCTGGAATTGTTTGCCACTCTGGTCCATAGACCTATGTTCTGTGTTCGAGGAGGTACAGCTTTCCTCCAGGTTACAGCCCCACATGCTTCCTCTGCCAAGATCATTTTCAATTCAATTCAATCTAATAAGTAGTTACTAAACACTCACCATCTTACTGGGCAGTGGTCTGGGAGCTTGGAATTCCAAGGCAAAAATGAAGACATCCCTGCCCCCCAAGGAGTTTCCACGTATCACATGGATGCAGATAAGAAAATGCAAAATTGTTAAGCAATAAATGTCCCCATGGAATCCTCATAGTGGGGGGGTAGGGGGGGAAGAGTCCTATGTGTAGTGGTAATCATAAGAGGTGAAGGCAGTCCTCTCAGGTGATGTAACCCTGACAATCTCTGTACCACTAGACTTCAGGTACTCAGGGGAAGGCTGTCTCAGAATAACCTCCATAGGTTAATCCTGATCAGGCTATTGTTTGCCTTAAGGACTTCTCCCATGTTAGGTTTGGGCATATGTAGATTATGCTATATATGAATACACCCTCCTGTTTAAGGGAAATGTGTTGACAAGGGGTATGATTGTAGGACATCTGTCTGGCTTATGGGAAATCTGAATAAGGTAAGTGTCCATTCCTTCCCCTATAACTGAGATTGTAGTGAAACAGGGACAATGTCTCCTATCTCTTTAAAGCAGGGATTCTTTGTGGTCTGGTGAAGCCTATGGACCCTTTTGCAGAACAGTGTTTTTAAATTCAACTTTCTTTGTTTAAATTAATTTTTAAATTTAAATTATGTGTAAAATAAAAACAACAGGATTACAAGGAAGACAATTGTATTGAAGCATATATGTGTGTATATGCACACTTTATATGTATACATATGTGTGTATATATTTAAAAACCAAGTTCATAAGCCCTAAGTTAAGAAGTCCTGTTTTAAAGGTACGAAAGATCTCTTCCTAAACTTCTCTATGCAATAAGAATGTTGGTGACCACCAGAGGATTAAAAAAAAATCATCACACATGATAACTCAAGAGTAAACAATTGGAGAGTAAACAATACTAAACAGTATAAATGAACACCAGTTGCTTTTGCCTAGCAGCTGGGAGAGTTAGATTTCTGTCTCTTCTTCACTTACTCAAGCCGTGTCCCATAAATTCCAATTCCAAACATCTGGCAGCAGTAGCCCATCCGAGTGGAAGAGTGGTAAGGAAGCAGGCATTCAGGAATTACTCCACTCTACCTGCCTCATTTCTTCCCCCATGGTATTTAAAAATGGGAATGTTTTTCTCACCTATCTCTCCCACAAATCTCTAAAGCAGAATTTAAAAAAGATGGTACCAAATTGGTGATTCTGGGATAACGTCTACTCACCATTTCTGGCATTAGATGTCTGCATATCAGTGCTACTTGGGAAACAGCCAGGATTACAGATATTAAGTAACTTGGGGACAGACGTAGAGAAAGTGCCAACAAGTGGGAGAAATCAGAAAGGTCTCATATAGGAGTTGTCACTTGCACTGGGTCTTGAAAGGAGCTGGGAATTCTAACAGTTAGAAGTGGGGAGGTAAAACATTCCAGGCATAGGGGTGGGGGGGGCAACTTACAAAAAAGCACAGAGGTAAGAGATAGAGTAGTGGGTGTGGAGAACAGAAAGTGGTTCCCAGTTGGGCAGAGTTCACAAGGAAAAGTGATGTGAAATCAGACAGAAAAAATTGGTTGGAGGCAGATTGCCTAGGGCTATCCATGGCAAACATTTTATCTTAGGGGTCATATTAAGTCATTGCAGTTTCTTGAGCAGAGAGATGACATGATCAGACCTAAGCTTTTGGAACATCAATTTGGCAGCTACCTGGAGGATGGATTGGAAAGGGGAGGGATTTGAGGCAGGGAGACCAACTGGAAGGCTATTACCATAGTCCAGGTGAGAGGTACTGAGGGCCTGATTGATAATGAGGTCCATGTGACTGAAGGAATAGAGAGAAAGGGGCAGAGGCAAGAGAGGTGAACAGAGGAGGTATCTATAGCAGTGCTAAATCTGATGGCCATTTCAAAAACCTTCCAGGGCTGGTGTAATGGTAAAGAGGATTTAAAGATCTTCCCTGCCCCTTGTAATGGCAAGCAAAGAAATACTTAGTGCCTTGTTTCAGTTGAGCCTTGCCCTTCATTATATCAAGTCTTCGTTAAGAAACAGAACTTGTGAAACCCACAGTGGGAGGAACTTGCTGATGCAACAGGAAGAGGCCAAACAGGGAGGAGCTAACGACCAGAATAAAAAGCTGAGCACAAGCTGAGAGAGAGCCAAAATTGCTGGGAACTAGCAGCGTGGAGGCTGAGCAGCTAGCGTGAGTGAAAGAGGGGCATTCTTGCTTAAGGGAGCCAACCTCGTGGTCACTATGATGAATTTGGCTTTCTGGTTTTGGGATTTGGCTTTCTGGTATTTGAATATATGCTTTGATTCTGTCCTCATGTGGAGAACCTGTTACATTTTGTGATTCACAATTATACCAGCATATTCATAGCTGCTGTGGGTACTGTGAATATTACATTGGCGTTATAGGTAGAGAACCTAAGACCTCAAGGCCACATGTGACCCTCTAGGTCCTCAAGTGAGAGCCTTTTGACTGAATCCAAACTTCACAAAACAAATTCCACACTATAGGTCTTTAGTTTACAATCTGACATTGTACAACATTCTTCTAGTCTCTCAACAGCTTTCTTGAGAAGATGACTGAGATCTTAGACTAAGCCATGACTAGTCAGATATGACCATTTAGACAGATAAATGTTTAATACCTGGCTCCCTACAAACACACTCCTTTTAAGTTTAATCTGCATTATTATTTAAACTTAATCTACATTTTCTCCATAATTCCTTAATTCTGGACAATTTAAAAAAAGCAATAAATCAAGCCTTTGTCAATGTCCAAGGTTTAAATACTCCCAATGAAAATTTAAACAGTTCTCTTGAGCTTGGAGCTGGCTCCCGCCCATCCCTGAGTATATCCCAAATGAAGCTGCCCTTCCTGACCCAGAAGGAAATGGATGAATGAATGAATGAGTAAAGTTCTTACTATGTGCCAAGCACTGGGTTGCATCAAAGTGATGAAACAAGGCAGCATAGGGATAGCCATTCCTCAAGATTTTTCACATAGCCATGCTTAAGAGTGCAGCAGAACAATAACGAAACTATGGCAGTGCAGGCTTCCATTTCTCTGGGGAATTTACAAATCAAAGACTACAAGGATAAAAGATTCTTGGAACAGACATCTGGGGACTTCTGGGTGCTTGCCCCTGCTTTTGAAGCCCACAGAAGAGATGACATGCAAATCTTATGGACTTCGGAGAAGATTTAGCACAATATTATGGACTGATGAGGTTAAACCCAGATAACTAAGGTCATGTGCACCAGGCAACTCTCCCTTGGCCCGCCCACATACCTAAATCTGTTGATCACATTGTCTGATGATGCACTAACTGAGGTAGAAGCCAGGGGAAAGTCATCAAATAAAATCCCCACCCAAGATATGAGGAGTCTGTTCTCTACAAAGGAGTGTGATACTCCATGTGTGCCCTTAGCCACAAATGTTCCTCATATGTGTGCCCCACCACATATGTGCCTTGACCATATGGTCCCTATATGTGTTTCTCCATGTGTGTGCCCTGACCACACATGTTCTCTATGTGTGTTCTCCACACATGTTTCCTAGATGTCTTCACTCTTCCCATTGATGGTGTGTCTATAATTGTGGGAAAGTATGACCCAGATTTATGGAGGAAATGTTCTATTCCTACTTTCTTATTCTTTTTTTTCTTTGAACTAACTGACCAGAAAAAGTTAACATACTGGTAGGGGCTTCTGAGATACAATTTTTTAAGGAGATTTGGACCTTTATCACAGAATCATAGGACCATAGACTTTGAGTTGGAAGGGACCTTAGAAAAACCATCTAGTCCAACTTCCATTTTTTCCGGTTGAGGAAACTGAGGTTAAATGACTTGTCTAAGGATGAATAGGTAGTGAATATCTGGGACAGGCTTTGATCTGATATTATCTGACTCCAAACTCTGGTGCTTGCCTTAAACTTGGCCTAGTCACCAAATCATCTGAATCAACCCTGGCAGTCAATGGGGTGACAGAGTTTACAGCCAGATCACCCTCACATCCATCCCTACTAAAAGATATATATATATATATATATATATAATTAATTAATTTTTTTTTTACTGTGAAGATAGGTTCAAACTGATCCATCTATGGTATCTCTTCCAATCTCCTCGGCTGTCAATGAAATGACCTGCATTTTTGAGGTGGTCAGTCATGTTTAGGACCGCCATCTGGCCATTCAGAGGCCCTCACAAGGCTCAGAACCTTTGACTCTGGCATCTTTAATAGAGGATTCCAACCAGCTGAGACAACATGACAACATGACAGTATCACAACCCAATGCCATTGCCCCCTCTCTGCAAACACCTGTTCCTTCCTAAGCTTATTTTCATCAGAGAAACCCAATCTTCTCTTTTGCTTGGCAGCATTTGTTAGTATTACTACTCTTTTGAACAACATAAGGAATTTTCTTTTATATCCTGAAGCTTACTAGGGGGCCTTTGCTATGGGAATTTGTTATGTAGGAGTTTCCTCTTGGCTAATATTGGTTATGATGGCAGATCCAGAACACGCTCTAGGGCGAAGGTCCATGTGTGTATCCAAGGCCACATGGATGAGTGTTGCAAGGCAGGAGAAAATGACATTTTAGGTTCTGTTTTAAGCTTATGGTTTGGAATTCACTTCATTTTCTGTCATTCCTTCCCCCTTGCCTGGCAAAACTAAAACATTGCATGAGATCTCAGCCCCAGCTCACCACCTAAATATGATCACAATAGATTGGAATTTGGTTATGAAGAGGAATTGTGACAGGAAGGAAGGACTGAGGTAGCAGTGCTATTGATCTAGTGAGTGGTCATTTGAAATAGGTGTTTCTAGAGTGAGCTTTGGGAGAAGGAATCCCCAGCTGGGAGATTTGGAGATTTTCTTGTACCTTTACACCGGGGGTCAGTGGCATGCTTCTCCAACCATGGGTGTCCAGGTTTTCCAGCAGGAAGGGGAGCACAACCTGGGCTGAGACCCTCTCCCCAGAATTGCTGAGAGCCTCCATTCTCAACTTCTTCTATGTCTCCCGACCTTCAGTGATTTCCAAATATTAGTGGAACAAAAACTAGCTCCTCCCCACAAAAAGGTGGGGATCCCTTCCTCCATGCTCTTCTGTATGCATAGAATGACCTCTGGTCTCCTTCCTCACCTATTGAATTCTTTTTTGTTATTGTTCAGTTGTGTCCAATTTTCTGCAACCCCTTTTGGGGTTTTCTTGGCAAAGATACTGAAGTGGTTTGCCAGTTTCTTCTCTAATTCATTGGATAGATGGGGAAACTGAGGCAAACAAGGTTAAGTGACTTGCTCAGCGTCACACAGCTAGTAAGTATCTGAGGCTGAATTTGAACTCAGTTACTGTGCCATCTAACTTGCTCATCTTTTAAAGCTCAATTCAAACACCACTGCCTACATGAAGTCTTCTCTGACTCCCCCTTGTCAACAACCATCTTTTTATGGACCTTGTGGAAAGAGTATTGAATTTGAAATAAGAGGACCTGGGTTCCAATTCCAGTTCTACTTTTTACAGCCTTGTGACCTCAGGAAACTTACTTTATTCCTCTGAGACTTACTTTTCTCATCTGTATAAGAGGGAATTGGGCTAAGCGTCCTTTAAGATTCCTTTCAGTCCTAAATCTATGAACCTGATATCCCACAGAACTTTGTTTTGTTCCCCTCTAATGTGCTAATCATGTAATGGTATACATGATAGCTTCCTTGGTCTTATTCCCCTGCAACAATCTTGAGGTAAGTTACCCCAAAACAGAAACCATGTTTTATTTAAACCTTCTTTCCTTTCTATGGGGGCTCTGCCTACAGTAGGTGCTTGAAAATTGTTAATGGATTTGAATTATGTAGATGAGTAGTTAGAACTCATGCAGGAGCTCAGTAATCTTAATTGGTAAGGATCATGGTCCATCAATTTTTTGACAGAATTAGAAAGTGTTCTTTTCTTCAGTTCAAGCAAAATACTCCTTCTGGGCTATTGTCCCAACTTGCACCCAGCCCTCAAGGTTGGGTACCTAGATGGCTACTGCTAATCCCAGGGTCTTCTCTCTTAATACTATAGCTCATGAGCCCCCATTACTGTTCTTCTCCTTGACATTCAGCTAGTGGAGGGTACTGCATCTAATGAATAAAGCTGTTTATCAAGTTGGGTAGATAGTATAAACAATTAAGGCTGGCTTTCTTTTATGTCTTATAAAGTGACTCTGAATGGGATTCTGAAAATTCTGTGAGCAAAATCAGCCATATTGGAGTAAGTGTACAGTCCCCTAAGGTGATAGCTTTGATGGGGATGTAGCCTTTGGATGTAGAAATTCTGTCTGGTATACTTGCTAAAACCATCATCTCATCATTTTATAATTATACCCTATGAAGGAAAAATATTGTCGTCATACTTTAATTGAGAATTTCAATTAGTTTTCTTGTCCTATACATCTCATACTGTGAAGAACTAAATGGGCCTTCAATGGAGATTTGGAAGCTTTTTTGTAGTACAAAATGTGTAGGTTTTTTGTTTGTTTCTTTGTCAAGGTGTTTATTGTAATTGGTTCTGGTTAGCATGTATTTGTTGGTGCCAAGATCCAGTCTTAAGCAACAAAGGGTTGTAGGTGAGCTTAAGTGAAAGAAGACTGTGCAAAAAAAAAAAAGAAAGAAAGAAAGAAAAGACAAGGGAAAAAAAGCTATTTTGCCAGAGATTACCACTCCATCTGGATATTTCCCCAATTTATGAGGCAAATAATAGGAAAATTTTCCCAAAGGAAAGGAAGCAAACACATTAGGCTGCACAAATGTGGTCTTTACTTGCTGAACTGAACAGAAGTGCTTGCTACCTTCTCTCTTTTAGAGAGCTGGTTATCTCTCAGTCTGGGCCTCCTGGCCCTTAGAGTTCTGTTCATGCCTTTTACAACTAAGTGTAAACTCCTTCTATTGTACAGCACTAAGTCCAGCTGTGGTATTTGAAAATAATCAAGCTGGCGTCACCAATCTCTTTCTTCTCTTCACCCCCACACCCCTAACCTCCTTTCTTTTAAACAGTTTTGAAATTCCATTACTAAATTTCCGCTTGCATTTTAAATATATTACACATTGTGTTACGTACTTGTGGTCGAGATAATCACATGGACCCATTTGTTTTAAATTAAATCAATTTGAGCTCTGAGAATCTCCAAATGTCCTGGTAGAGGCCTGCTCTGCATGCAAGAAGGGCAGAGTCTACACATAGAATCATTAGGAACTCATTTGTCCAAATTCCAACCTGTTCATGGCTTTTGAGCACTATCTTTCTCAATGGAGACACAGTTCAGACTTCTGGAACATTCCATATAACTCAGTAGCAAGGAGTGTGTTAAAGTTAATAGGCCCATTTCTAAATTGCAACCAGACATAGTACCCCTTCCTTGTGGTCTGCATTGGTTTTGGTCTTACATTGTTCCTAAACAAACTGTGCATGTTTTAGGACAATTCAAGTGAGAAATCAAAACCCAATTCATTCATTGTTGTCAGTTATGAAACTTGAGGAGGAGGCCAGGCTCTGCAGAGACAGAAGAAAGGATTCAGTCGCCCTCATCAGCAACATCCGCAGTTGTGGCAGTGATAGCTTGGAGCTCCCATTTGCCTGTTGAGTGATCATGTGAATGTCAGTATTCAGAGGCAGTGGATCTTTGAGGACTGAATGCTTGACTTGGAGTTAAGAAAAAATGGGTTCAAATCCTGATTCAGATGACTTGCTAGGTGGGTGATCCTGGGAAAATCAGTTAACCTCTCTGAGCCTCAGGTCTATCATCTGTGGTGTTGTTGTTGTCGTTGAGTTGTTTCAATCATGTCTGACACTTGGTGACCCCATTTGGGGTCTTCTCGGCAAAGATGCTGGAGTAGTTTGCCATTTCCTTTTCTAGCTCATTTTACAAATGAGGAAACTGAGGTAAACAGGGTTAAGTGACTTAACCAGGGTCACACAGCTAGTAAGTGTCCGAGGCCAGGTTTGAGCTCCGTAAGATGAGTCTTCTTGACTCTAGGCCTGGCATTATATCCACTATGCCACGCAGGTGCCTTTAGTGCTATATAAATGCCAGTAAGATAGCAAGGGTCTAAGGCCTATTTTGAACTCAGGTCTTCCTGACTTCAGGTCCAGCGCTCTATCTACTGCATCATCTCGTTGCCCTCATCATCTATAAGACAGAGTTGTGAGTATCAAATGACATAATGAATGTAAAGCATTTTGAGAACCTTAAAGCATGAGCTATGAACATGAGCTATTATCATCATTACTACAGAGTTGCTTGAATCCAACATTTAAAATTTAATTAAAAAAAAAAAGCTAGGGGCAGCTAGGTGGCACAGTGAATAGAGCACTGGCCCTGGAGTCAGGAGGACTTGAGTTCAAATCCAGCCTCAGGCACTTAACACTTACTAGCCCTGTGACCTTGGGCAAGTCACTTAACCCCCATTGCTCTGCCTTCCCCCCTCCAAGAAGCAAAAAACAAATAAACTTGTGCCTTGTGTGAAAAATTAAGCCAAAGGAATGGACAAACAGATGATGTTATTGAAGGATTAGGTAGAAGGTACGTAGGACAAAGGTGAAGGTAACTTGGAAAAGAGGATGGAACAGATGTAACTGGCATGCAGGCAAGTTCTTCCCCTCCCGTTCAGAGGTGAGGAAAGACTTCAGGTACCTATGCAAGAAGAAATACCCTTCTAGATGCAAACTATAAGGAGCTGAGACAAAGGTGCCAACCTGAGCAGAGAAGTGGGAAGAAGCATATGAGTACATATGTTCCCTGTACTGTCAATTTATAGGAATGCCTTTTTATAGATTTGTGTGTTTGCAACATTCTAGAAATGACCTTGACAATCCAAGTGCTTATGTGCTTTCATCAAATGCCCTGTTCTCTTTCTCAGAAAGGCATGTTACACGTACCTAGGAGCCTCCCAATGGAGATGCTGAAAGTGCCAGAGGGTCTTGAAATGAAGAGTAAGTATACGCAGCTTGCTTCTGCTAGTACGATAGAAGGTGGTATATCCAGGTGCCAGGACTATTGAAGAGCAACAATGAGCAAAGTCATGAGGGGAAAGATCACATCTGGCCACCCTGCCTTTGCTTGGCATTACACCAAGTGATAAAGCAGAGAAACGTACATGCACCAGGAAGCGAGACCTATCTTATTCCTATGTGCTACAGAGGTTCCAGGGAAAAGTGAGATCCACCGAAGGGGATGACTTTTTTGACATCCTCCAGAAAATGAAGCATTGGTTTTCTCTGTGTTGAGGGACCCGGCAAGGGTCCATTCTGTATTCTTTGCAAGATTAAATAAAAAGTATCCTATACTTGATACTGTCTTAGTTTAAATACTTCATAGGAACTGAGGCCTCTCTTGGTGAGAGTCTCTGAGCCTTCCAGGGTCTCCTCATATGGATGCATAACGCAGAAAGATTTTGTGAGTGATCACACTCAATTATACCTGGGTCCATTGTGCTCAATGGGCAGGGGAAATATACACACACAATAGCTTTGCTACTTGCCCATAATTAACCTACTCATCACTTTTCAATCCTTGATTTTCTAACAAACAATTCAATCCGTGAAACTTTAAGGTGCTTCCAGCACATTTTTTGAAACTTTAAAAATTCATTTTATCCTATAAGATAAAACCATAATAAAAAGTAGCAGTTGATTTATTAGAAGAGAAACGAATACAAATTAGTCAAGAAAACACTGTAGAATGAATAGTAATCCGTTGGCTGGACATGTCTGTGCTCCTGCTGGGACAATCACTTTTTTTTTCTTTTTTTTGGAGGCGGGAGGGCAGGGCAATTGGGGTTAAGTGACTTGCCCAAGGTCACAAAGCTAGTCAGTGTTAAGTGTCTGAAGCCGGATTTGAACTCAGTTCCTCCTGACTCCAGGGTCAGTGCGCTATTCGCTGTGCCACCTCGCTGCCCCAGGGACTCTCACTTTCTACCAGAGCCTTCTCCCACTGCCATCCTCATCCATGCGCACACTGAAGATCATTCATCCCCTGAGATGTCCCAAGGCATTGAAAGGTAGAACAAGTGGCAGTGGCAAGGAGATAATTAAGGTGCAGAGAGCAGGTACTCTTTAGGAATAATAATAATCATTTCATAATAATAATAATAATTTGCTCCAGTATAAACAAAGGCAAAGACAAACACCGAGGCCCTGAGCAAGTGGCCAGGGGGAGGAGAGAGAAAGGAGCAGGAGGAAGCATCCCTGGGGCCGGGTCTCCCGGCATTCAGTCACCCTGGGTCAGACAGGACGGGAACCACCGCTGTTACATACTCAGCATTCCACAGTTCTGTGTCTGGTGCAGAAAAAGAACGGAGATAAGTCATGCCCCTCCCCTCAAGTTTACCAACTAAAGACCTTAACAAGGGGCAGCATAGACACAAAAAAAACCAAAGAAATCAAGGTGCTGAAGCCGTCCTCTGAGTGTTTGTGAGGAAAAGTCAATATTGCCCCAAATCCCTGGACTATTCATCGTGTAAAGCACAACTAAAACCTGGAAATATGTCACAGATAAAATGAAAATGGCTTAACCAAAGGTTTGTGAAGGCAGCTCAATTCCATTACGTTCAATCAGCATTTATTAAGCACTTTGAATATTATAGCCTAGGCACTGGGGTAGGCATGTGGTTACAAAGACAAAAAACAAAACAGCAAAAAGAAAAATCAAATCAAATCCTTGCCCTCAAGGTGTTTACATTCTAATGGGCAGAAAGCAATATACTTACTAGTAAGTAAATTACATATATATATATATATATATATATACATATATATATATATAATACACACATATACACATGCACATACATATGCACATATACATATATACTCACACACATAGACATGCACACATATTTATTCATTTATTAATTTTTTTATTCAGTCATTTATTTATTTAATTTGTTGGACGAGTTCATGCTCAGTCCCTCCATTCCTATGCATTTATTACCATTGGGTTTATTCCTAATGCCTCCTACAGGCTACAAAAATCATCCAGACCCCTGACTATACTGGCAGTACTCTAGTTTAATCACCAGAACATCAGACCACCCACCCTCAGCCTATAGCAATTTAAATTTCAAGAAAATATCCAGAGAGGCCACCTGCTGCCATGGGTGAGGAGGAATCAAACAATTTGCCCATATCCTAACTTTAAACCACTATGTCCTGTGTTTGGGGCATGGCCAGTGAGGTTTTCTCAGATAGGAAAGGAGCCATGAAACCCACAGGATCCTGACATTTCCCCAGAGGAGGGCCTTGGTCTAATCACTGCATGCCATGAGACTTTGAAAAGAATGAATCACTAACGGAAATCTGGGCCAGTGGAATTAGGCAGCAGCCACAGCAGTAATTAGGACGACTGGTATGATGGCACACGCCGATCAGTGACTGACAACATGTCCGTGCGTTCTGGTAGCAGGTTTAATTTGGAATTAGAATTGTTAACAACAATGATGATAATTAAACCTGGGCTCTCTCCGGCGCCTCCATAGGCTTGGCCAGTCCGGCTTCCCAGATTGCTGCTGGGGTGGCGCTAATTCAAGCTTTACTGGGTCAGATAGACCAAAAGTCTTAGAAAGACGTAGCTCAGCTCACTAGAAACAAGAAGACCACCTTAGTCTTGGTACTCTGGGAGAGGACGGTAGCATTTATGTTGCTTCATGTAGCATTTTTCAGGTGAAATATCAAAATATGTTCAAATAACAAGTTATTATGTCAAATGACAGATGCATAATTCAAGAAAGCTGGTGGTGGGAGGCAAGTCTTCCCCTGCCCCCTCCCACACTACCCTGGGTCCTTACTGATCTCACTCAACAATAACAACAACTTTCGTGTAGTATTTTAAAGTTTGCAAAGCCCTTAACATATATTACTTCACTTTATCCTCACAGCAACCTTGTGAGGTAGGCACTGTTATTATTCCCATTTCACAGACGAGAAAACTAAGGCAGAAGGAGGTTAAATGACTTGCCCAGGGTCACACAACTAAGAGGTATCTGGGGTGGGATTTGAGCTCAGGTCTTCCTGATTCCAAGTCTAGCCCTTTATAGACTCTGTCCCCTCTAAAGTAAATAATAACTTCATGTTACCTTTCCCCTAAAAAATGTTCCCATTCCGTGAAATGCGGACTCATCCTAGATTTGGATATTGGGACAAGTGGGAAGCTTAACAACCTGGTGGGTGTCCATGAAATAATATGAATCAATCAACAATTTTTTTTATTAAATGCCAACAGTGCCCTGCAGCGGCAGTCATCGTGGTAAGACATGGTTCATGGCCCCAAGACCCAGATTCATTAAGAATATATAGCCTAGTCATATTTAAAAGATAACTAAGAAAAGGCAGAGTGGTCCAGTGAAAAGAACACCAGACTTTGGAGAGGGAAGACCTGAGTTCATTTGTCATTTGTCTTTGTGCCTTACTACCTGTGTGGCCCAGGCCAAGCCTTTTAACCTCTCCCAACCTTTGTAAAAAGGATTCAGTTGGAGTAGATGGTAAGGAAGCAGTGAGGCATAGTGGAGAAAGCATTGACTCTGGAGCCGTATCTCTGATGCTTTCCTATTTCTGTGCCTTGAAAGCAAATCACTTAACCTCCTGAGGCTTCAGTTTCCTTATCTTTAAAAAGAGGAGATTGGACTACATAACCTCTGAGATACCTCTTAGCTTTATATCTATGATCCTATGATCTTTCCAGTTCTAAATCAAGGATTCCTTGACAACAAGACAGTGTCTAATAGGCAGATCAACACCATAGGAATTCAGAAGAAGGAGATCCCTATAGGTTTCGGCACTCTGGGAAGCTTTTATAGAGCCTATAGGATCTAAGCTGGACTTTGAAGGATGGGCAGGGTTCAGATAGGCAGGAGACATAGGGAAAGTGTGCTGGGCAATACGAACAAAAGGGCAGAAGTGAGAATATAAGAAAGACGTAAGCTTGAAGGTTTGGGGTGATGAAGGGTAAGTGAGTCTCTGATGAGTTCAGCTGGAGTGCAAGTGAACAGTGGAAGCCCAGGTAGGAAAGATTGGAGAAGGTAATGAAGGTTTTTGATCAGGGCAGCTGCACGATGAAAATAGTGCTTTGGGCACTAATATCAAAGTGGCATGTAGAATGGATTGGGGAATGAGGAGACTCAAGGTAAGGAAGACAACAGGGAGAGGATTATTTAAATAGTCCAGGCAAGAGATGACGGCAGCATGGACTAGAGCCTTCTCAGCAAGAGTAGAAAGGAAGGGAGGACTGGGAGAGACATCAAGGAGCAGCTATAGCTCGTTAACACTCATTGCACATAAGGGCTAAGGGAGAGAAGAATCAAAAGTCAGTCAGGTATTTCTCCACATTTTCCAACCCTTTCCCAAAATCCGAGCAAGGCAACGTTGCACCCTAATACAGCAAACAGGAGTTTACAAACACATAGTATCGCAGGTTCAATGTTCAATTTTAATTAAAATCTCAAACTTACTTGAATTTCTCTTGAGCCCTGAAAATTCACCCAAAACAGAAGACTTTCATAGATGATAACAATAACTGATAACAATACTAAAAATTCCTTAGGGAACTTAGCTCCCAAGGTGCTTTTCTCCTAACACCTAGATGAGGTTTTTTTAATACAAAGATTATCATCTCTGCTTTAGATCTAAAGAAACCAAGGCTCAGAGAGGAAATGGATTGTCCATAGTTAAGATTGTTACAATGAGCAGGACCAGGACTAGAATCTAGGTCTTCATTTCAAGTTCTGTATCTTTCCCACTAAACCATCCTAGCCCCTCTGCATGAAGTGACTAGACACAGTCAAGTTCCCCTTATAATCCATCTGTATGTCCCAGGTAAATGGGGTTGAAAATCTCAGAAAACTCATCTCCCTCTTGTGAACCACTCAGGTTGTCTTTGGGGGGCTAGGTGGCACAGTTAATAGAGCACTGGCTCTGGAGTGAGGAGGACCTGAGTTCAAATCCGGCCTCAGACACTTAACACAAAAACTAGCCATGTGACCTTGGGCAAGTCACTTAACCCCAATTGCCCTCCAAAAGTCAAAAAAAAAAGAGAGAGAGAGACAGAGAGATAATAGCAAAATCTCACCCAGACAGGTCGAATGGAACCTGCTTAAATAGGAACTTCCAAATCTACTTTGGTCTCATTGCCTTAGGGAGAGAAACACAGACAAAACTCTCTCTTTAGCACACCTACATTCAACCTCTTAAAAGCAGTACTACAAAATTAACTATGTCTTTCTGAGCATGGAGGAATTCAGCGTAATTCTTCATTTTTCTGATTTCACAATAGGAGAAGCTAAGAGGTTCTAAAGTAGATGTCCAGTAGACATGTCCACTGTCCAAAACAGAGAACTTGGCTCAAATTTTTTCTCTGATGCTTATTTGGATAAGTCACTTAGCCTGCACTGGATTTCATTTTTTCATCTGTAAAATGGCAGGGGTTGGAGAACTGTATCGACCCTGAAGTCCCTCTCAGCTCTCAAGTTAGGCTCCTGTCAAAGTGAACCAGGCCACAAGCTACCAGATAAGCCCTATTGGGCTTGCTGCAAGGAAAGACAAGCGAAGAGACAAACTCCTGTTCTTGTTTTTTTCCACCTGATTGTTCCTTTTCTTTCTCCTTTGCTGGAGAAATCCACCTCCAGATCACACCCTCTGTCCATAGGTGTTTCTTGGCATTCTGTCTTGGGTCTTCCTCTCTTCTCCCTCTATATACTCCCATGGATTTAATTATCATCTCTGTGATGATGATTCTTAAATCTACCTACTCTTCCCCAACCATCTCTGCTGGCCTCCTACTTCTCATCTCCATCTGCCTTTCAGACATCTCAGACTGGATGTCCAGGAGACATCTTAATTTCAATATGTTCTAAACAGAACTCCTTATCTTTCCCCCTAAACCTTCCCCTACCCCTACTGTTAACTTCCCTATTACTTTAGGGTGCAACACCATCTTCCCAGCCCCTCACATTCACTACCTAGATGTTATTATCAACTCCTCACTGTCTTCTCTCACCCCTCATATCCAATCTTTTGCCAAGGCCTCTTGATTTCATCTTTGCAATATTTCTCGAATACACCTCTTTCTTCCCTCTGACACTGCTACCATTCTAGTGCAAGCCCTCATCACCTCATGCCTGAACTATTGCAATAGTTACTGGTGGGTCTGCCTTCCTCAAGTCTCTTCCCAGTCCATTTCATTCTCCATTTAGCTACTACAGTGATTTTCCTAAAGTGCAACTTCAATCATATCACTTCCTTACTCGCTCCAGTGGTTGTCTGTTGCCTCTGGAATCAAATACAAAATTCTCTGCTTGGCATTCAAAATCCTTCAAAACCTAGTTCTTCCCTCCCCGCTTCCACCTTTCTAGTCTTCTTCCACCTTAAAGCCCTCCATATATAAGGATCTCTTTTCTGTTCCATAAACAAAACACTCCTACTCTTAGCTCTGGGCAGTTTTTCTGCCTTCCTTCCTAAGTACCTGGAATGCTCTCAGAATGGCTCCCTTTATGTCACAACTAAAATCCTGCCTTCTAACTAAAGGAAGTTTTCCTAACCCCTCTTAATTTGAATGCTTTCTCTCTGTTAATTATTTCCTATTTACCGTGTGTGTGTGTGTGTGTGTGTGTGTGTGTGTGTGTAGCTTGCCTTGTAAATATTTATTTGTTGTCGCCCCCATTAGATTGTAAGCTCCTTGAGGGCAGGGATTGTCTTTTGCCTCTTTTTGTGCTTAGTTCAGTGCCTGGCCATATAGTACAAACTTAATAAATATTTATCCATTGCTGTGTCTTATCAGTTAATTTTCACTCTTAAGATTCCTTGAACTTGAATTAATCTTAAGATGTCAATGAGGGTGTATCTCACATTAAGTTAAATGTAAAATGACATTTTGGAAATCAAGTCATGCTTAGGAGACCGTAGGGGAATTTTTTAGTGAGAAGAACCCTATGGTGAGTCCTTTGGTAAAGTCACTAAGTATTCCCTTAAACCACTGGAAGGTAAGTTAATGTTTTTGTGTATTAGGTTTGCTTAAAACAGGGACTCTTAGGAGACAACTATTAGCTTCTTCTCTTGAAATCATCTGGAATAAGCTCAGATATTTAATAACAAAACTGAAGAACCAACAGAGTTATCAATAGTGCTCGGCCTAGATATTTAAGCATCTGGGTTAAACAATGGCTTTCCAACTTACTGATAGTCAGGAAGGGACCCATGGTAGAGAGGACATGTGACCCCATCAGAACAGAGTAAGGCAGTGAGAGAAAATATAATATTACAATTTAGGGGGGTGATGACATATGGGGAATACTTTTCATCTGAACTTATTCTTAGGAGTGACTTGAAGATGTTTATTGGGAAGAACAATTGGTTAGGACAATATACACTAGAAGTCAGTCTGATAATGTACCTGTTAGTCTCTGCCCCTGAGACCTTGGCTTTTCCTCCAACTGCAGTTTCTACATGTGTGCGTACACACACACACATACATACACACACACACACACACACACACACACACACACCCCATTGCTGTTATTTAATCATTTTTCAGTCATGTCCAACTCTTTGTGACTACATTTGGGATTTTCTTGGCAAAAGTATTGGAATGGTTTGCCATTTCCTTCTCCAGCTAATTTTACAGATGAGAAAACTGGGGCAAACAGGGTTAAGTGACCTGTCTAGTAAGTGCCTGGGGCTGGATTTGAACTCAGCTAAAGGGGGGAAGGAGCCTTCCTGACTCCAGGCCCAGCACTCTATCCACTGTGCCACATTAGAAGAAAATTAGAAATCCTTTTGCTGTCTTCTTTCCCTTCTTCTTTCCCTCTCCCCCTCTCTCTTATCTTTCTACTCCTCCCTAACAACCAACCAGGCAGCCCCCAGCACCAGAAGCTCACCACACTGATATACTTACTTAGTGAGACAGATAAATAGATAGATAGATAGATAGATAGATAGATAGATAGATAGATGGATGGATGGATAGCGATATATATCATATATAAAGCTATATAGTGATAGAATAGATATATTAGATATATAGTGATATATATCATATATATAGATATATAGTGATATAATGGATATATAGTGATATATATTTAGATATATACATTCTTAATGCAGATGCCCAATCAGCAAAGTCCACTGAAGCTCAGAACTCCTGAGTTCCAGATGTCTGCCAGCCTCAGCATCCCAGGCAGTATTGACTATGTGCATGTACCACCACACCTGACTCTATGATTACCTTTTCCAAGTGTATGTGGCCCTAAGGATCAGGTTAGCTAACTCCCTGGGGAACTGATCTTTTCTATTGTACTCCCGCTCTTTGTTTCCTTAGTTCCTGCCAAGTATTAACTATTCTGCTTTGGTGTACCCCCCCATCTAGCACATGAAAAGATGGAACATTTCAGAGGGATGGCATAGTTTACCAAGGCTGGGGGACCTGGGGCCTTGAGGTCACATGTGGCTCTCTATGTCCTCAAGTGTGTCCCTTTGATGGAATCCCAACTTCACATAACAAATCCTTTTATTAAGGGGACAGTTGATAGAGTTGACTGTGGAGTCAGGAAAACTTGGGTTCAAACCCTCCTCAGGCACCCACCAGTTATGTGACTTTCTCAGTCTCAATTTCTTTATCTGCAAAATGGGATGCAATAACAGCACCTATGCATGGAGTTATTAGGAATAAAATGAAATAAAAAGTGAAGTGCTTTCAAAATCTTTAAGTGCTATATAAACATGAACTTACTGTTATTTTTATTACTGTCCTTGAGGACAGGGAATCATAGGTCCTGTGAAGTCCCCATCATTCTTTGGATGAACATTTGAAAAGCGGAGAATTTGAACATTGCTCTTTAATGGCTGATTTTCTTCTCTGGGGAAAACTGATAGCTCCCTGGGGTATTTCACTTCAAACAGTGTTTCCAAACCCCAGTGGAATCGCCAATAGGCCAGTATATAAATTCTCTTCCACGGACCACACTTCACCATCAACAGACAGGAGCTAGGAGCTGGGGAACAGAGAGAGAGCTGGGAGACATGAAGGAGAATTCTTTTAAGTTTAAGAAAACTGTAAGAAGGAAACACTTTGGTGGCAAAAAAAAATTACTGACCAGTAAAAATCTGCTGCAGTCTACAGGGTGGGAGACACTGGTTAATTGGGTTGCATGGATGCTGCCTCCTACATGCTCTGTGGTAGAATGAGTGTCTCAGACACTTAGCAGAACTAGTACCCACTTGCCATGCTGGGGCTGTATGCTAATTATATGGTCTCATTGAAATAGAGGTGCCGACTGGCCTGAAGAAAATAGCTTTTCCTTCTGGCTAATAGATGAGAACAGGCACCTCATCACTTCAAAGGTACCAATATTCATCTCCCTACAGTGGTGCTAGGCCATCCATCTGTAATGTCACTGGCCTCACAGGCCCAGCCAGCCATCTGGGAGGAGGGCACATCTGGAAAAGTGAAGTGAGTTGCAGGGTTTACACGGATGGGGAAATGTTTTCTGCACAATTTATTGACAAAAGGTTACCATATTTTTCTTCCATCTATCTGCATCAAATAAAAACACTCTATAGGTTATTTTCAAGTTGGAGACTCTGGGTTTGGCGTTGCTGGTCTGAATGCCAGCTGAAGGTATATTTTGCAAGGACTGCTGTCAAGGATGACCTTTCTTTCAATAAGAAGGGGTGACATGCCCAGAAGGGTTAATGGGAACATAAGAAGGTTATAGCCAAAGGAAATGTGCCAGATATATTCTAGCCATTGTTCTGGTGAGTGTCCCAGGTATGCCTGCTACAGTCACCATCCTATGCCCCACACAGTACAGCTGCCTACTGACCCAGGATGGAGGGATCCTGTGACTGACCTTACATGTTCCCAGACACCTACCAGAATCTACTTTTCTTTTAGATTTGTCAGTAGCTTTAGATTCTCTCCATTATAGAAAAAAAATGGCAGAGTCCCTGGCCTCAGGGTGCCAGCAGTCTACCAGGGGAATGGGATGTATGGCCAAATAACTATGATACAAGGCAGAATACAATACTGGGCATCCAAAGAGAGATGAGAGATTCAGGGAGAAGATCATTTCTACCTCAGTCACTTAACTGAGTCACTTAATCATATACTGTGGGGCAGAACCCTCTTCACAACTGGTATGATGACTTTCCTATGTCATTTTCCTCCTCAAACAAGCCACAATCGATCCCTATTACCTCTAAAAGAAAATAGAAAACCTGGTATTATAGCCTTTTATAGCCTGACCCCAAACCTCAGCCCACTTACTTTTCCTCAGACACAGAACTCCATTTCCCATAGCTGTCCCTTTGCACCCCGTCCCCCTGCCTAGAATGTGCTCCGTCCTCATCTCCATCTTCCTTGAAGACTCAGTTCAAATGCCTCCTTCTAGATAGCACCTCTTGTAATATCTCCAACTTTTATTTCTCCACCCACCAATCACCCCAATCACCTTGTATCTATAACCAACTGGTGGCTTAGTGGGTAAAGCCCTGGGCCTAGAGTTAAGAAAACCTGAGTTCAAATTTGACCTCAGACACTTACTAGCTGTGTGACCTTGGGTGAGTCACGTCACCTCTCTCTGCTTCAGTTTATTCAACTGTAAAGTGGAGGTAAAAATGGTACCTACCTTGCAGGATTGTTGTGAGGATCAAATGGGTAATATTTGTAAATAGCTCTCATCTCAGTTCCTGGCACATAGTGGGCGCGGTATACATGTTTATTCTCTTCTCTTCCCTGTTGTCTATCCTAATAAAATGTAAGATCCTTGAGGGTAAGGATACTTTGTTCTTCTCAGCTGTAGCCCCTAGCACAGGCCCAGGCACATACAGGTAGCAGGCACTTACATGCAAGTTGCTTGATTAATGCCAATGCATCATCATTAAGATTCTAAGTTCTAGAGGCAGCTAGGTGGTGCGCCGGCCTTGGAGTCAGGAGGACCTGAGTTCAAATCCAGCCTCAGACACTTCACACACTTACTAGCTGTGTGATCTTGGGCAAGTCACTTAACCACAATTGCCTTGCTTTCCCCTCTCCCCCCAAAAAAATACATAAAAAAAAGATACAAAGTTTTTCAGGGTCAGAGATGTTTTGTTTTGTTTTGTTTTAGTTTTTTTGTATCCCTCACAGTATCTGAAACAGTGCTGGGCAGCCCAATCTCAGATTACTCCCCTCCTTTCGTTTTGCATCCCAGTCACTGGGTCACTCTTTATATTTAGCGCTCCCTATCAAACACCACATCCCCCCAAACCTACTCACCATCCAGGCCTTTGCTTCTACTGTTTCCTTTACCTAGAATACCCTTCCTCCCCTGTTAAATTCCCATGTATCCTTGTATCTCTAAGGTCCCTTCCACCTATGATTCTATTACTGCTAAAGTTAAGTGCCATTTAAGGCTTCCAAGAAGCCATACCTAGGCTAAGTTGAATGAATGAATATTAACATTTATTAAGCATTTACTATATACAAAGTGGTGCAGTGGATAGAGCACTAGGCCTGGAGTCAGGACTTCAAATCTGGCCTCAGATACTTACTGTATGACCCTGGGTGAGTCACTTCACCCTGTTTTCCTCAGTTTCCTCATCTGTAAAACAAGCTGGAGAAGGAAAGGACAAACCACTCCAATATCTTTGCAAAGAAAACACCAAATGGGATCATGAAGAGTCAGACACCACTGAAAATAACTAACAACAACATGCTCGAAGTATCGTGCTAAATGCTGGAGATATGAAGAGGGAAGTAAGAGTTCTCCCAAGGACAGGAGCTCCATGGAAGAGCTCTCAAGACTCTCCAGGGTCTCACCTTCCAATGCGAGGGGGCAACACATACAGAAGAGATGGAAACCTCCAACGACCGTCAGAGAACAGACAAGAGCACTCTTCTTTAATGATGGCTGAAGGCACTGGGCTGGAAGCAATGCTGTTCTCAAGACTCTTGGGTTCACTCTGTGTGAACCTGCTGGCTGTCTCCTTCAGGATGTAAGAAGAGCTGACGGCACCGCTGCTCCAGCAAGGCTGGCTTGCCTCTTGTGTGTAGCAACTGGTAGAGATGACTGGTCCCTTCTCCACAGGTATTGCTTCCTCAGATGATGGCTGTGAAGGCTGGGCTAGAAACAGTGGTATGGGAGGTCCTGCCCCTCCTGTGCCCATGTGACTCTTGGTAGCACTTGGGCAGCAGGTGGTGTAGCTGGTGATGAAGGTGGGCCTTGTCTCCACAATGATCTGCTCCCTCAGTGATAGTTGTAAAGACTGGGGTGGAAGCAGATCTGGTGGTTGTGGGGGCTGGAGCACTGCTATTCCCAAGGTGAGTGGGCCCATCTCCATCAAGGTATGAAAGGAAATGGTGATCAAGGTGGTTATAAAATTTTACTTGTCTGGTACATGTTAACTATTGACTGGCCCTCAATAATAGGAAAGGTCTCACCCCTCAGACCTCTGGTAGTTAGTTACCTTGCTTTTTTTCCTCTCCAGTGCATTTATATCATTCTGCTTTATACTTTATCTGTGATGGTATCTTGTTTCCTCCCTGGAGCATAAATTCCCTGAGGACAGGAACCACACCCCATATTTAATCTTTAAATCTCCTTCAGTGCCTAGAACTGTGCTTTCCACAAAAATAGGTGCTTAATCAATGTTATTGATTATGAATCTTTATTAACTTGAATCTGAGTGACTCTGAACAGGGCCTGAAGGTACATGGAGGCCATTCTTTTGGAGCTACATTCTTTCTCTTCCAAATGTTCCCCAGCAGATGGTATTATTCTCATTTATCCCAAAGACTCTTCAGATGTGGTTCTTACCTCACCATCCACATTGAGATAAATTTGTAAGCTTAGGTCAGGTCTTTTCTCTGAGGAGTTCAAAGTTTGTGGGCCTTCCTTTTCCAGAGAATGCAAGATACTTGAGAATTCTGGGGAACCGAGTTGGGGATCCAGCATGCAAAATGTCAGGGCCAGCCTTCTAATGCACTTAGCTCATGCCATACTAGCAATTCTTTAGGCCTAGTCCTAGGCATACAGTGGATTTGGTCAAGTCCTCCCTCCTTTCCCTGCCCCATCCCCCACTTCTGTCTTCTTTATCCCACATGAATCATCCCAAAAGCCTCTGTAGCTTCCTGCCATCATTCTCCCTAAAGGATTGAGTAAAGATTTTTTTTTAATTGAGGCAAAGAATGCTAAGCTTTAGAATTTGTTGTCCCAAGCCAATCCAATGAAGAACTTAGCTTCCCTGTTTTCATGGTCTTGGGGGAAAAAAGTGAGCTCCTTTCAGGGAAGCTGAAAAGTTGCCTGGAAGGTTATGGATGAGATCAAAGATCCCAGGCATCAACTCATAGAATGTTAGATCTGGGACTTTGGGAACCATATAATCTAGTCACTCATTATTGCAGAAGAGCCCAGAGAGGGGACATGACTTCTTTGCTCAAGGTCACACATACCTCTTAGTGGCAGAACTGAAACTAGATTCTCTGCATCCGTATGCCCAATCCAGCTCTTTTTACCAGCAAAGGCTGCCTTTAGAGCTGCCAGGTTTAATGAAGAAGGTACCAGTTCTGTGAAGATAATCCCTGGAAGCTACTTTTAGAGAGGTCAGTGTAGGCTGAACCCCCTACAAAGGGTGTGCAAGGGAGAAAGACCGATTTGTGTTTTGACATTCTTTGCTGGGATGTAAGCAAGATATATTGGGGCAGCTAGATGGCACTGTGGATAGAGCACTGGGTTTGGGATCAGGCAGACTCATCTTCCTGAGTTCAAATCTGGCCTCAGACACTTACTAGCTGTATGACCCTGGGCAACTCACTTCACCCTATTTGCCTCAGTTTCCTCATCTGTAAAATGAGCTGGGGAAGGAAATGGCAAACCACTCTGGAATCTTTGCCAAGAAAACCCAAATGGAGTCATGAAGAGTCAGACATGACTGAAAAATGACCAAACAGTAACAATGATGAAGCAGGATGTGGTGCTAGCCTTGGAGTTAGATGGCCTTGGTTCAAGTGCTGGGTCTACTACAAGCTGTGCAACCTTGGGCAAATCCCTTTGTTTCTCTGTGCCTGTTTTCACAACTTCAAATGACAGAGGAGTAGTAGATAATATTCAAGGTTCCTTCCAGCTTTAACATTCCACAATTCTATATTCAATAGTTTCTTGAAGCATTCATATCTTTGATTATCTTTGCTATCCAGATACCATTCTGAGGTGTTCTCATATCTCTTCTTTAGGGCTATGCTGGGTCAATATAATTTCACAGCATTGTTCTAATCACTTTGTTATTGTGGAAATCTGCTCTGTTTCCAATTCCTTGCTCCTGTAAGTTCTGCTATGAATACCTTGATTTATGGGTCTTTGTGTGTGTTTGTGTTTTTTTTTTTTCCAATCATTGACCTCCTGGGGAGTATATATCTAACAGTGAGATCTCTGTTTCAAAAGATATGGGCATTTTAATCACCCTCTTATCATAATTCCAAATGTATGCAGTAGGCTTTTAATATCTGCTAAGACCTAAGCATATTAATGAATGACTGAGCAATTTACCTCTGAAAGTGGTGCACTTACTCAAGTTCTACTTGCACAAAATGGTGAATTGGTGGCAGTACTAAAAAGCAGACCCAGATTTCCATCCTCTCACCAACAGGACTCTACAGTCACTGGACCTGATATCACTGGCTCAACGAAAACCTCCAATCCCCAATTATCACACTATCTGCAAGCACTTAATTCAGAAAGCTTTCCCATTCAGTATCAAGCAAGCAAAAAGAATAAAAAAGACTCTAGTCCCCATTAGCATCAAGCTGGATCTCCATGGAACCTGGAGGAGAGGGGAGCCTGTAGTCACACAGAGACCTCTACAGGATTTTTCAAATGACTGAATGGAGAGCAGTACATCCGCCTAGTGAAGTCTCACATGCCATTTGGTTTAAATATTACACAAAAGTTCCTTTGAGGTTAAATAAGTATTAGAAGCAGAAGGATGACTGGTTTACAATCTGTTAGCCTGGATTCCGCATGATGTTGGTGTCACCAAAAAAGCCTGTTTTCAGTAAGAGGGGTCACTGCCAACAATAAGCTCAACCACTCAATTTCTCTGGGAGACCTGGTGTGTGTGTGTGTGTGTGTGTGTGTGTGTGTGTGTGTGTGTGTGTGTGTGTGTGTGTGTGTGTGTGTGTGTGTGTGTGTGTGTGTGTGTGTGTGTGTGTGTGACACATTTTCATCAGGTCTAGCCCAGGGCCAGTTAGGCCATGGTCTTCTGACTGACTCCCTGCCTTGTCTGCCATTATACCACACTGTCTGGCCCTCAAAATCAGCTGGGCAGGGAAGATTTTGGATGGTGAAAGTAGAATGGGAAAGATTCTGAGAAATAAAACTTTTCTCCATGTTCCCTTTCGATGTGCATTTGTTTGTGATAACTTTCATAAACATTATTGACTCTCTCCCCTTTGCTTCAGAATTTCAGTAGTCCATTTATCTCTGAGAGCATTATTTTTTCAGCTGTAAATCACATTAATTGGGCAGCAAATAGGTGGGAATGTGAAGTAAACAGTTCTAATACTTCCAGTGTTTTTGATTAGTTTTCCAGCCCTATACAGTACTACTGTAGTTCAGAGGTCACAAACAGATCTATTAATGGCAAAAGGGGACACTTACCCTATTGGCCATGCTGCTAACTGCTGGGAGCAGGGCCCCAACATCCATTTGAAATTCAACATTTCCAAAATTCTGAGCAACCTACCTTTGCTTTGAATTGCCACTCAGGCCAGCTGGGCCCTTTGGTTGTGTTAAATGCACATTGGCAAGTCAACAGGTGTTAGTCCAGACACATTGTATTTTTGGTTGTGAATCAGTAACATTTGGTTAAGACACATTTCTTTCCTAGTGAATAGGTGTTTACAAGTTGCTTTTTTTTCTTCTTCCAGTAACCTCTCTCCTTCCAACTTCTGCCTCCTTAGGGATAGGGTACAAGAAGTCACTGATATGGGGAACTCCCAAGAAAGGCAGTTTCCTCCACCAATGCAAGTTGGCACCTCCTCTTCAATTTACAATCCTTTTTTTTCCTTTTTTTTTTTGGAGGTGGTAGGGCAGGGCAATTGGGATTAAGTGACTTGCCCAAGGTCACACTACTAGTGTTAAGTATCTGAGGCTGCATTTGAACTCAGGTCCTCCTGACTCCAGGGCTGGTGTTCTATTCCCTGTGCCACCTAGCTGACCATTCAATTTACAGTCTTAACATCCCCAAGGTCACACAACAGAGCTGGCATGTGTCAGTCAGCACTTGGACCCAGGTTTTCCAGGTTTCACTTCACAGCTAGTACTCTCTCCACTTCCTCTCTGTGTTTCCTTGTCCCTCAATCCTCTCCCAACCTCTTCTCCTCAACTTCTTGGAGAGTGCTTTGGATCTTTCCTTTGCCATATCACACCCTATCTAGAAAATACTTGTTCATGTATGTGTTACACCAACTTATTAAGCTTCAGGAGCCTGAACTCTGACATTTTTCATGTTTATATCATGAGATTGGAGACTGATGGCACCTGAGGGGTCATCTCAGCTAAACACTCATTTTACAGATAAGGAAACAGGCCCAAGAAAGTTAAGTGATTTGCCCAAATCACCCGGGTAAGAAGCATCAGAGGCAAGATCTGAACTCAGACTCTCTGACTCCAGAACCGCTACTCAGCCGCTACTCGTCAATTTACTATTCTGCCTCAACAGTACCTTGCATGTGGTCAGTAGCTACTTAATATTGGTTGTAGAGTTAATTTGACAGATTCCTACCAAAATAACATTTCTCATCTCCTGCTTTGAACACAGCACCTTGAGTGCATGTATTTGACTTCACACTATTCCAAGTTATATATATGCAAATGTGGTCATTGGTCCTAGCCCATTAAAAAAAATGCATTGTGAATTCAAATAATGAGACCTCATGGTGGGAGTAAAG
The DNA here is from genome assembly GCA_028627135.1 of Pseudochirops cupreus. NCBI lineage: Eukaryota > Metazoa > Chordata > Mammalia > Diprotodontia > Pseudocheiridae > Pseudochirops > Pseudochirops cupreus. Next base: position 308,585,685 of record CM053580.1, read on the forward strand.
TTCTTATTCGCGCTAACTGGGACCTAGATGCCCTCTATCCATTATAGCTCCTACCTGCCTCATTTCACTAATGACTGGTAAGTTCTCAGGTCTAGACTACAGAAAAGAAGAAAAAATCATTATTACATACACTTTTCTATTCTTAAAACCTTTTATGGAGTGTTGTTTTTTTTTTTTAAGTAGGTAATTTGATCATAGTACTAATTAGGCCAGAGGCAGTCATTTGTTCATTGTATATAGAGATCCACTGACTTTGTACTATTCTGTGACCAGACACTGCCTTACCCCACTGAGATGTGTGCCATTGGTCACAGGACATACTAAGAAAATGGACAAGGCTCAGGAGAAAGCTATTCATATTGAATGGCAATTCAATTAATGGCAAAAGGGGACACTTACCCTACTGGCCATGCTGCTAACTCCTGGGAGCAGGGGCCCAACATCCATTTGAAATTCAACATTTCCAAAATTCTGAGTCCTGAATCCAGGACTGCCCTTGTTGGAGTGGGTTAGTAGTATATACTATATATAATATCTCTATATATACTCTATATACATGAACAAAAGTCATTGTCCTTGTACTGTCTTAATTATCTTTAAAAGTAAATGCCTCAGGGAGGCTAGGTGGTGCAGTAAATAGAGCACTGGCCCTGGAGTCAGGATGACCTGAGTTCAGCCTCACACACTGAACACTTACTAGCCATGTGACCTTGGGCAAGTCACTTAACCCCAATTGTCCTGCTTTCCTCCCTCCAAAAAAGAAAAAAAAAGTAAATGCCTTTATCTGTTTTCTTTCTCCACCAGTAACAGCTAAATTCATGGAGTACTTAATATGTTCTAGGCACGAAATTCAGCACTTTATAATTATTCTCATTTGATCCTCATAACCCTAGAAAGTAGGTGCTGTCATTAATACCTATATTGTTGCCTAGGGTCCAGAGCTAGTGTCGGAGGCTGGCTTTGAACTGATGTCCTCCTAACTCCAGACCTGGCACTCCATTCACTGTGCTGTCTTAGCTGCCCTATTTCTCAGAGATGAAGATGTGGGCTCTTTCTCACAACCTGATACAGTTAAATCATCTTAGAGGATCTTAAAAATTTATGAGGTCATTTCACCTTGTCCCTCCAAGGTCACTGGAATGATTATCTAGTGGAGTCTGCTCTTTGGAAATTGCTCCGAGGGTAGGGAGGGAGCAGCAGCCTGTGGCTGGTGGAAACTTTGCTTAATGACTTGGCATTGCAGAAATTTGGCCAGTCATCACAGTAGAGGCACTCCAGCTATGATCTGAGCCCAGTTTAGAGCTTCGTACATGGTAACATTTATTAATAAATGTTATGTATGTTGTAATTAAATGTTCACCGGATGATCTCTCAATTATCTCCCCCAGTAGGATGTAGCCCAGAATTTGTACTGAGCATGTGATCCTTAATCCTATATGTGGTTGTTCTTGTTGTTTTTCAGTTGTTTTCAGTCGTGCCCGACTTTCCATGACCCCATCTGGGGTTTTCTTGGAAGAGATACTAGAGTGGCTTGCCCTTTCCTCTTCCAGCACATTTTTACAGATGAGGAAACTGAGGCACACAGGGTGGAAGTGACTTATCCAGAGTCACATAGCTAGTAAGTGTCTGAGGCTGGATTTGAACTCAGGCATCCTTGACTCCAGGCCCAGTGCTCTATCCACTGTGCCACCTTGCTGCCCTGCTGAGATCTGCATATGTGTGATAGTGGCTCTACTAGACTTGACCCTTTGAGGACAGAGACTCATTTTGTCTTTGTATATCTTTGTATCTTGCAGATAATAAACACTTAACAAATTCTTGTTGAATTGAATCAAATTGTTGTCTCAGTTCCCCAGTTCTGGCTATGATAATATTGCAGTTCCTTTTGAGCAGTTTTGTCTTTTAAAAAGCAATGCTTTCTTGATGATTCTTCTTCCCTCATTTTTACATCACTGTCATTTCCTAATACATGACTCCTTCTCCACATCCTTTGTAGCAAACAAATACGGCGAAGCAAAATCTGACAACAATATGCCCCATTTCACACCCATTGCCCACCACCTCTCCCGAGAGGCAGAAAAGCACGCTTTATCTCTTATCTGAAGGCACAATTGGTAACTGCATTGTTCTCATTTCTAAAGTCTCTAAAGTTTTCCTTTACATGGTTGCTTGAATATCTTTTCTCTCTTTACCCTCATGTTGCTGCTGCATTCATCAATTCCTTTCCAATCCTGCCCTCATTCATGCTTTTAACATCTCATTCTTGGATTATTGCAAGAGCTTCTAGACACGTTCCTACCCCCAACATTCCCACATAATGCTGTAATAGTATTGCCCTGCTCCAAAGTCTTCAGGCATTCCCCACTAAAACCTAAGTGAAATTTAAATCTCTTAGCCTGACATTCAAGGCCTTCCACAATTGGACCCCCCAATCGTACCCTTTGGACTTTATCTCCCACTATTCTCTAACATGAACCCTGGGCTCCGGCATATGGTTTATGTGCTTGTTCAGAAATGTATCAAGTACTGTGTTTATCCTGTTCCATCTTCCTGGAATGGCCTCTTTCCTCTCTCATCTTCACCAATACAGGTTCTACCTCTCCATCAAGCCCTAGTGCCAATGCATTCCCTTTTCAGTCTAGTGGGAAACCTATAATTCTCCCAGGACTGTGCTATTCAGAGGTGGATGGGACCTGGGTGATCAAAGTTCCCACCCCCACTCCTTTTTTTAACAGATGGGGAAACTGAGGTCCAAAGCAATGATGTGATTAGTCACACAGTAAGAGGTTGAGTAGGGATTGGGAAGAGGGAGAGGGAGATGGAGACGGAGAGGGAATGGCCTCTGAACAGGATAAACACAGGATAACCCAGGTGTTGAGATTCCATAGTTTTTTACATTTTTTCATATTATCTGTGCTCAGCGCCCTCTTGAGTCTCTACTGCTCATAGGGCAGTCAGTGTATACTGCTTTGTATGGCTGAGACTGTGCATCCATACTATCGCTACTACTCTAGTGTAATTTCTTGACAGCAGAAGCTATGTGTTGCACAACTTTATATCACCACCAGGGTCTCATAATAAGGCCTCAATAAATATTTACTGAATTAAGATGGAAATAATTTCCCCATCAACTTCAAATAGCATGTTTGGTTTTCCTCTTCAAAGGCTTTGTAAAGAATTTCACAAATCTTCTTGAATGAAAGCACATGTGAAACCCCTTCCTATGTATTTCCCCTTACAAATATTTGTATTTTTCAATTAACAAGCATTTATTTTCTCTCCATTCCACTCCACCCCAACTTAAAGGCAAAACAAAGTCCTTGTAATAAATATGCGTAGTTCCACTTTGTCCATGTCCAAATACATACGTCTCATTCTGCACCTTGAATCCATCACCTGTAGAAAGGGTAGGTAGTACAACTTGAATGATGGTTGGTCACTGAGTTGTTTGGAGTTCTTAAGTCTATTAAAACTGCTTTTTAAAAAATCTTTATTTTATTCTCATGTACTTCCTACAGGGTCAATTTCTTATGTATTTCTCTACCCCCATTGTTCACATATTCCAAGAACACACACACACACACACACACACACACACACACACACACACACACACACACACACACTGTATGCAATTCTCAGACTACAGCTACACATCTGCATCTCTGTGCCAGGCAACAAATATTTATTGGGCATTTATCATTGGACCAAGTTCCTTGACTTCGAGCTGGAGGAAAGATGAAAACACCAACAGGTATTATGATGCTTATCTCTGAGACACTTAAATGTTAGAATTTTATGAACGATATTATTTAGATTTAGCAGGTAGAGATAACAATCATTTAAAAAAAATAAGGATTTTCCATTTTCCCAAGAAATAGGAACCAGTTTTGCTTTTGATCTAGCCAAACTTCCAGTGGTGAGCAGGTACTTCATGAACACCCCTCAAGATGGTGAGACAATTATCCTAACAGAAGAATCTTGTAACTTAACCCTTTATTAAAATGACATGACTTGTGAAAATGAAACTTACTCCAGTTAGTCGCTGTGAATTTGGAAGACTGATCTCGAAACTGAGATTGAATCAGTCAATTTTATTTACAGAGTGTCTAACTTGCAGAGGAATTTGTACCACCAAGGGCCAAAGGATTCCAGGATTCAGAACTAGAAGAGCCTTCTCATTTTATAGATGAGGAAATCTAGGCCCAGGGAGAGAAAATGACTCTTCCTAAAGTCATACAGATGGAGAGTAGTGAGCTGACATTCTAACCCAGTCTTTTGTCTTCTGCTACAGTGCTGAAGGAAAGAGATGTTGTCTCTTCTCTTAAGAAGTTTATGATACTGGATGGTTAGGAAATAACCTACAAACTAATATATTAATTAATCTACAAATTAATTTACCTACAAACGCTAGTTATCAGTGAATGAAAAACTACCAGGAGCTATAGAGGAACAACTGTCAATTATTTGTGGATCGGCATATACTTCTGTATAAAGGGAGGAATACTATACTACTGGACCAGAGGTCGGTAGAGAGCAGCAACAGGGAATCCAGCCAGTTCAGTAGTGTCAGTTTTTGGAGAAATCCTTAATTACATGATTAAATCTGGGTCAATTTCTGCCAAACCCATCAGTTTTTGTTTGTTTTTACCAATTTTACAATCTAGGATATCCTATCATTTTTTAAAGTAGTGGTGGTGGAGAGATTTCCAAATTTCCAATCCTCTACTCATTCATAATTTTTTTTTAAATGTATGTGTTCCTGGATTAATAAAAAAGAGTAACTTTCTGAAACATTGATAAGACTGTGACTCTACTACTGGCTGATTGTTGAAGTCCAGGGGTCCATTCAGTTTGGAGGTTGTTCCCTACATCTATACATATGAATGGTACGAGCCTTTTGCTTGGCAGCAGACATTGTTTGGGAGGATGAAGCCATGACTGATAGTGAATGAGGCCTCCGCTTTGGAGGTCCCTGATTAAACATTTAACATGTTGACTGTTTGTCAGACCAAACAAACAAAAGGATGAGACTAAGCAGTTTTGGAGAGGGAAGCAAAGCCTCTTTGAATGCTAAGAAGATGAAAAGAACAGGAGGTGAATTAGCAGAGTTGGGTTTTGTACTTCAAAACACTATGTTCTAGACCTATAGTAAAATTAAAAGGTCCAACTTTATAGAGCTCTCTTAGGAAAAAAAGTCAAAATTGGGATCCTAAAGTTGTATAGGCTCATTAGAGTCCTTTTTTGAGTTTGCTTTGATTATTTTGGAATGAAGTTAAATAGTATGTGAATATAACTTTAAAACAGCTCTAAATTGGGGGTGGGGCTGCTGCAAATAAGTTAGGACCAAACAGAAATACGAAACAACCTTAAGACTCTAAAATGTGATCAGAACCTGATGAATTGATATGCAGCTTATGAAGGTGTTGGCTTACAGATTTCAAAATAGGTTTATGCTTTACAGGAGCTGTAGCTTCCTCAAGGCAGGGAGTCCCTCATCTGAAATAGATCAATACGCCTCCCAGACATCCGATTTCAAGAGTTGCTGTAGCCAAACAAATTCCAACCCCTGGAGGCCACCCTCCTGGGGATGAGACTCTCTCACCATTAGGCTGATGGTGCTCTAGACACAGATGCACTGTCCATCACCAGGCCCACAGTCTGCACTCAAAGCCTATCTTCCCCCTTAGCAGGACCTGTCAGGGTCCTGGTGTGTCCTGGAAAGCCAGGATTCCCTCCAAGTCACAGAGGTAGCAGAAGAATAATTTAGGGGAGGATAAGCCTATAGTCACACAAGTCAACTCTTCAATTAAGGAGGTCAAAAAAGGAAGTTAAAAAAAAACCAATAGCAAAGAATTGGAAATTGAGGGCATGTCTATCAATTGGGGTATGGCTGAACAAGTTGTGGTATATAAATGTAATGGAATACTATTGTGCTATAAGAAATGATGACCAGGCAGACTTCAGACTTCTATGAACTGAAGCCAAGTGAGGGGAGCAGAACCAGGAGAACATTGTAACAGGCACATTGTGTGATGACTGACTTTAATAGACTTAGCAGTTCTCAGCAATGCAAGGATCTAGGACAGTTCCAAAGACTCATGATAGAAAATGCTATCCACATCCAGAGAAAGAACATTATTCTTTCAGAAGAATTCTCAGTCTGAATGTAGATGGAAGCATACCATTTGCTCATCTTTTGTTGTTTTGTTTCTTCTTTCTTGTGGTTCCTCCCATTGGTTCCAATTCTTCTTTACATCATGACCAATGTGAAAATATGTTTAATATGAATGCATATGTAAAGCCTACATCAGATTGCATGCTGTCTTGGGGAGAGGGAGAAAATTTAAAACCCAAAATCTTACGAAGTGAATGTTGAAAACTAAAAATAAATAAATTTTTAAAAACCCCAAATACTTGTAGGACAATAACATGAGACTAAGGGCTGCACACACCTCCACCATAATGTGAAGCCTAAAGACAAATCCTATAACTTGAGCCTGATAGAGAAAGATTACAAAGATTTCCTGTGGAATAACCTTGTTAAGAGTGCTCACTCAGACCTTCACACCACAAAGTTGCCCACAAAATGAAGGAAATCCAAAGATAAGCCTAATTAGAGCTAACCTCTAGAGGCCTTTTCTGATTCTTCCAATGACTAGTGCTGCCTGCCAGACCTCACTGAATTCTCCAAACTATTCTGCATTCATTTTGTATTTCCCTATCTGTGTTATGTGTTGTTGCCTTAAAGGATAATACAGTTGTGACTGTTTTCATTTTACCCTTATGCTTAGAAGAGTAGGTCAGAGATCTGGAGCTGGGAGGGAATTCAGAGGCTATGTAGTCCAACTGCTTCATTTTACAGATGAGAAAAACTGAGGTTCTTTTAGGTGAGGTAACTTGGCCAAGGTCACTCAAATAGTAGGCCTTCAAGGAAGGATATGAATCCAGGTTTCATGGTCTGGATTCTGACTGGTGTGTTTTCCTCTGAACCACATGGCTGTCCTGCGCCTGGTGCATACTAGGAACTTTTTATAAGGTTTGAACTAAAATGTGTGAAATGGCACCTTGCAGTCCTATGGATGATTTTTCAGTGAAGTTTCCTGTTCAAATCAAGTCTCTTTGACTCCAATTACTTCCTGATGCCTATTTCTCAATGATCCGATGTTACGGCAGATTCAGCTGTACCTCACTTGAAGAGCTTGTCCAGATGACCTTTGGCCGCATCCCATGCAAACCATCCAGGATCCATTCTCCTCACCTTAGTCAATGACCATGACATCAACATCCCTTGAGAGGCCATTGTCCTTTCCTTGTTGATACATTTAAATAATAAACTACCCCATTGAGCAGCACATCTGGGAAGTTCATCCAGATGTTGAAAACATATTCAGTTTTAGGTTTAGTCATTCAGCTGCTTGGAAAGCAACCACAATTTATAGGCTTTGGACATTTGGTCTGATGCTTATTGATCCTGGCTTTGCCACTAATATATCAGCTATAGGATCTTGAGGAAGGCACTTAACTTTTCAGCCACAAGTTCCCCATTGGTAAAATGAGGGAGTGGGAGTAGATGATCTCCAAGACCCCTTTCAGTTTTCAGTCCATCATCCTACATTGTTGGAGCCCTAGGTCTGCCTTTGTGGGTGCAGTACTCAATGTCTTCCTTTCAGGGAATTGTCTGCTAGGCTGACATTTGATGTTGAATTTTGTAGGTCTTGTTGGGTTTTGCCTGTGATATAAATGATCTTCCCATGGGTTGATTTTTTTCATATTTCACGGACGCAGAGAGACATATGACTGTCACAAGGAACCAGGCAATGGAGGATACAGTACCTTAAACTTACTGGAATATTACTTTCAGTTGGTTCCATTTCATTGTGCTGGAGTCAGCATTTCCTTCTTGGGGAGAATACTTTTTACTTACCTCCTTCATCAGGGTGAAGCTGTTTAAATGAATAATGCTGACCTAGCTATATGAAGTGACTAGAATGGGCCAGATTAGAAAGGAGAACTTCAGATGTAAAGGAGATGATCGGGGTGTTAATCAATGGATAACAGAGGGAAAGCTTTAAAAACTGATGGGGGAAAGCCCTTTGAAAAAGCTTGTATTTCCCCACCCCTGAGATCTAGAGGAAATGTTTTCATTGTTATGTTATGTAGAATCTTTTTTTTTTCCTCCAGATGACCCAATCATTTTGAACCATCCTACTACCTCAAGGAGTCACTAACATGGAAACATCTGAAAATAGCAGAATGATTTGGTGGCAGGAGACCTGGTCAAAGAGTTAGGGAATCCCAGGTTCTAGTCTCAGCTCTACTGCTGATGTTAGGCAATCTATATCTAGTTTCTTCTGTAAAATACAGAATAATACCTGTCCTATTGCTTTCTATCACAGGATTGCTGAAAGGTTCAAAAAGGGCATGTATGTGAAAGTGTTTTGAAAAGTAGGAAGGGTCACATTAATGTTATGAGTATGATGATTATTCATAGAGGGTGGGCCATTGAAGTCCCAAAAGAGGGTTAAGAGAACAGGAGAAGAGCGTGTAAATGGAGGGTACGTCTAGTCCCAGAATACTGAAAGATGGTTGGCCTAAACCAAGTCCCATTGGATGAAATATATTCAATGCACCATGTTTTAAATGGGTCATCCTGTCAGATGGGAATGGAGGTGAAGTTCATTTGAAAACCATTAACATGGGAATTGAGGTGAAGTTCACTAGAAAACCATAAAGAATTTTTTACTGCACAGCAGTTAGTAAAGAAATTGCTCAGATGGACAAACTGCATGTTGAAGAGATTCTTCTTCATGCCTTTCAAATGCTTTGTGTTGGTTTTACAGAAAGGCACGTTATGGAGAGAGAGGCTGGACTAAACAGACCATTTCCCAGCATGGGGAGTCAAATTTTCCAGATCCAATAACACAATAGAGGGAAGAAAAGTTTTTCATTTAAGGTTTTAATTCAAAGGACAGAAAAGGGGGAGGGGAGATTGATCTTCCATCTGAGCTTCCTCATTTTACAAGAGACCCTCCTCAGGTTTCATAAATAAGTGGGGAGGGGGGAAGGAGTAGGGTGCTAAAATCCATGCTTATAGGCTACTTTGTGCATTTGAGTTTTAAAACACTTAACCGTAAGATGCAAATCATTTAACATGCTGACTCAATGGTGGCCAAAAGTTGTGAACCCTTTGGTGCTAGGAATTCCCAACATGATGTGGTAATGCATTTCACAGCATGAACTTCAGACCTCCCAGGTCCAAGCTGGGAAGTGGCTGGGGGAATAGGGATGGGGGAGGGTGGGGAATCTAGATTCCCCTAGAATGTCTTTGCATGAAGATGGTCCCTCCCCACCAAACCCATTGAAAATGAGGGATCCCCATGAGTAACTCTCACCTCCCACGCCCACACATATACCTTTTCACTTCTGTTTGCACCATTAGGTCAAGAGGTTAATGAAAACGCTCTCTAAAGTTATAGAGAGAATGAGGCAGGCATGATTATTAGATTTCCATTCAAGTCTGAATATTGGGGATCTGAACCTAGAGAAAACCCCATTTGGTTTGAAAATCCTACAATTCTGTCCTCACTTGTTTGTGTATGTCTGAGACTCCTTAGGAAGTTGCTAAATGATAACTGCCTATCTTGGAAACCAAACTAGAAATGTAGGTTACACTGTGCAAGGGCTAGATCTCAGAAAGCACACTGCTTCAGTGGGAAGAATTGTGAGTACCCTGTATAAGTCAAAAGAAAGTGACAGGATAGGATTTCATTGAAGTTCAAACACAGCCTGAAGGTTAGAATTTTTTACTCTTGCATTAGATTTTTTTCTCTTACCTTTTTTTGGATAATGCTCTCACCCTTTAAAGACCAATGCACATGTGGGAATCCCCCAAAGTAGCTTTAAAAATATTTACTTATTCCAGAAGTATATTTACATTGGTAGAAGTAGTTCCTTCCACCAAACTGTAGTATTCCTAGAAAACTGTTTTTATAGGAAATAGAATAAAACAATCTTTTGATTGAGGCAGGCCATTTTCCATTAGCATTCTTAAACTGAACTCTGTTCACTTATTTTGAAGGAATGACTTGAATGAAGGCAAACTACTGCCAAAGACAAAGACTGGAAAAGGCACTTTTTTTAAGGTTCCTCACAATCACGTCAAAAGATATGCAAATTAATTCTTTGTTTTGACCTGCAAGAAGAGCAGAACTGATTTTGGAGAACTCTGTATCAATAGGCAACACAAGCCAAAACGGAAAACCATTGCTCCCCAATACTAACACTGAAAGGAGGCAGGCTAAGGACATCAATTCTACTCAGCGTTTATTTTCATTTGAAGATAGTGGAAATCACGTATAAATCATCGACAATACAAGTGCCCCTTGCCTGGCAGTTGTCCACACGAATTGGTCAACTTCTAAGTATAGATGCTGTATTTTTAGTATAAAGACAGGATAACATGACAGTTAACTAAGCAACCAAGACCATAAACTACAGTAGATACAAACTCTTGTGATATAAATTAATTGCCATTACAAAAAGGCAACTGCTTTAGCTCATAAGGTACAAAAATCGTTAACTCCATAAATACAATGAAAAGCTAAGAGAAGTAATACATCACAGACTTTTTTTTTACTGTATAGTATTTGAATATGCAAACCAAGACACCTGTGGCACATTACACAGCAAGTAGGAATCTCTCTCTCTCTCTCTCTCACACACACACACACACACACACACACACACGCACGCGCACACACACACACACACACACACACTCCCATGTGGATTTCCAAAATATGGCAAATTCTAGAGTTACAGGGACAGGATGCAGCACGGAAACAGTGAGACAGCAAGCTCGGAACTGCTAGACAAAGAAGGAGCCTTATTGACAGTTGTAAAGCATTAGGCGTCAGACAGAAACTTGTCAAAAACAGCTGTTGTTGGGTACTGACTGATATTGTTTTCGTTCTGACGGCTGAGACACTGCAGACAGTCGTAGGTCTGAGAGGAAGCCCAACACTGGTGCACACACGAACACATGAACAGAGTCTTTCTCTCTCTCTCTTTTCCTTACCCTGCCCCCCCTCTTTCTCTCTCTCTCTCTCTCACATACACGCTCTCTGTCTCTCTCCTTTCCCCCCTCTCTCTCTCTCTCTCTCTCTCTCTCACACACACACACACACACACGCGCGCACACACACACACACACACACACACATACCAGGAAGTCATTTAACAGATGGCTTCGGAGCATTAAACCACAGTATCTTAAAAAGACAATATTCTACATTTAATGAACTTGCAGGGAAAGCAATCCCTAATGGTCAGATTTATCCCTCTCAGACAGTGAACCACAACAGGACAAAATGAAACAGGAATTGGAGACCCTGGTCATCGGAATAGAAAGTATGTGCTGCTCAAATATTACACAGTATTAAAAATATTCATGAACGCCTTAGACAAAAAAATTAGGTATCATTTGCTATAGAGCTTTTTGCTCCATTCCATAAAAAAGGTTGAAGAAGTTTTCAAACATTTAAAAGGGGATGATTTCATTAAAATCCACCTATGCTATTAAACCACAAAAACTACATTCAAATAACATGAAGGGTCTGACGTCCGTCTGTCCTCTGGAGCAGTGATGAGGTACTGTGTCAACCTGTCCTTTGGTGCCATGTATGGGGATAGTCCATGCTCGACAAAAAGTAAGAACATGTTTTTACTGCTCAGGTGTATTAAGAGGGTTTCTAAAGTTCATCTACTTAAAAAAATATTTATAGTGCCCAAAGGCCCTAGTCTAAATTATGGACCAAAGGCCTAGAGAACTGAATTTTTAAAAGCCCTCCATCCAGAAATCTGTTTTCAGTTTCAGGAGGGCAAAAAGGATCAAACCCCAGAAAACCAATACGTTTCATTCCATTTCAATTCTATAAGTTCAATTAAATGGATTAATTTTTAATTAGTTCAAAAAATTGAAGCTGGGCCAAGAACAAATGCATTAACATTTAGCCCAGAGCAAATTATTGAAGCCAAGTTGTCAACCTCTGAAAATAGAGGTTTGTAATAGAAACACTGATAGACCCTCATCTACTGTGGAGAGGCACTAGCAGACCACTAAAAAACATTAGCACTTTATGAATGAATGATACAGATAATCCCTTATCTGAAACCTTTGTCACAATTCATGCTAACACGACAACCACTGCCAATTTTACCTACGTTTAGTTTGGCTATTCTTAACCATTTCCATTATTTTATTTAAAAAACAAACAAACAAACTATTTCTTCATTTCTATCAATCTTCTAAAGATTTCTTAAAAGAAAAACACCAAAACAACTAACTGATCATTTTGTTGCAGCTTGATTTTATGAAGATTCTCATTCTCTTTATATTAAGAATAATCTAGACTTGATAGTAATCTGCTTATCTTGACAGGAATTTGTGCCTGGATATCCCTGTTCAAACACAAATTTAATGGTCTATGCCTTTAAGGTGGGTGGAGAATGAGACTTGGAGTTTTAATCAACCCAAAAATTACTTATGGTGTCATTAAGTGACACTTCAAAGCCAACCCTGCATCAATAGAGCAGTCCTTCCTTATAAGATGATTTATTGGATCTGTTGGTGACCATTCTTCACAGACAGTCCATGAGGGCAGCATCTAAAACTAAACGCCTTCTGAATATGTAGAAGTCCACAAGAAATTCTATGATATACACATTACACAGAACACACTTTATAGATCCCCTCTGGAAAATAAGTCAAGGTATTGTGAGTACTTTTGCATCCTTCCCAAAATATCTGAACTTATGAACTCTAAGTCGCATTCAGTTCAGCACAATGCAGATCATGGAGGGTCTCATAAAAATTGAAGGAAGCTACATGCAATCAACAGAATCATTAGTGGTAAATGGAGAACAAATTCTCTCAGTAGTGTGTACTTGGACTTTAATATCAATGATAATTTACCTGACTTACAGAATATTTATTTGAATAGAGAGATGAAACAGAATCTGGAATACTTGAAGGAAAGAAAATGGATTTCAAAGCAGTTAATAGTTTTGATACCAAAATAAAAATAAAACAAGGCTAGGCACAAGGACCTTCTGTGAACTGGTTTTCTTCTCTAGCTTTCACATTCTTACAGGTTCAGGGTCCTTTTCTTCTAACAAATTTATCAGCTGAGCGAAGCTGTCCTTTACTGCATTCATGTTATCTAGTGAGCAGGGTTGAAGAATCCAGCGTTTTCCTCGGGCAAGTGGTTCAAGTTCAAAATATTTTTTGATCTACAAAAAAAAAAAAAGAAAAGGTAAACACCTTATTGATAGAAATCCCATTTTTCTCATAACAGTCATTTGGGAGAGGAGTAGGATAGGGGTACCCAGGCCATCCTAAGAGGCTGATCAACAGCTGTTCTTATAATGCAGGTTCTACGTTGTGACCTCAGTGTGTTTTCTTAAGGTGTGAGTGGCCTGTTTGCAAGTCACGATTCTGCCCATCCCCTTCACAGCATGGGAAGTCCTATCAAGTCTGAGAAAGAAACGCAAGCATTTAATATGCAGGGCCAACTATACCAAAAACGGCAAAAGTTCAAACTCAATTCAAAGGAAGCAAACAGTTTCAGAATATTACATCCTGATGCCTGAAGACACTGGTGCCCTACAATGATACTGGATGGTTGTGAGGAAGCTATTCAAGACTCAGCTGGATTATAAGTAAATTGCCCCCTATGTCACAAAAACAAATAAAAAGTCTCCATGCTTTCCCCCTCCCAAAATTCCCAAACCTACCCCGATGACGCAAGAGGACACTTAAAAGTAACTCATAAATCACTTAACCCCAAATGCCCTGCCCTCCCCCCTCCAAAAAGCAAAGAAAAAAAAAAGTAACTCTTATAAGTGGATAGTCTCTTTCAATATTAAAAAAAAATATCCCAGGTTTTTCCTTTCTAAAAAGTTTGGTGTTTTTGTTGCCTGTGGTGGAAAAAGGGGGATAGCAGACTGACTTCATAACTGGCACATAAGATCAGGCATTTGCCACCTTTTCATCATTTAAGACGTGTATCCCATCACTGCTGAAACACGTTCAATAAAACCCTTCCACAAGCCAGTCTCTTACTGACAAAGATACTGATTTAATAGGATTTTGGTAAAATTGAGTATTATAAACTAATGTTGCCAGATAATGGTCAAGTTTTTGATTTACAAAATTATTGGTTATTTTTCCTGTGGCTTGGGCAAGGTGAAGACGAATGGTTGTGAAATCTTTTTTGCTAAATTTCCTCATGTACATTCTATCACACACAGTATGTCATGTTCATGTGGTATTTATAACATGAGCAAGGTTTTACATAATGAAAGAGAAATACACTGGAAGTCATAGCATCAGAGGAAACACAACTCAAAGACATTCTTGGTCAATAAACTCCATTAAATAATGTGTGCCATGGAAAATTTCCAGGGTCTTATCTTCGTGAATACCTGATTCAAGAAAACTGCCACAACTTCATGCTATTTAAGAATTCAGTATCAGTCTACATTAATCACTATAATTATACATACTTAGTTAAACTGACACACTAGAAATATGTTGTCTTAAAGGTGACTTAATTTGCACACTTTGGATCTAAATTGGAACATGGGTCGATAGGCAAAGGACCTGTAATTTCAATAGTAACAACAACTCATTGGTTGAAATGTCTGTCGTCAGTGCAGATCACAGTTAGGCTGTGACTTAGTAGGTGAGATGTAAAGGGCTGATTTGTCTAGAGTCAAACGAACAGCTAGCATCCGTGGCACAATTTGAACAAAGGTCCTCCTGACCTCCATCCCTAAGCTACATAATCTATGAGCTAGGCTCAACTACTTCTTCATTTATGAATATTCTTGAGAAATATTTGTTTTCTATACTCACAGAAAAGCTACAATTACATCAACATTTCTCCTATAAATTCTGTCCAAGGAAATAATGATGGTAGCTATTTACCTACTAAATTAAAACTCTGAGGGGTTATAAAAATGAGACACAGGAACGTGTTAGTTGTAATAATAGATATGCAAAAGAGGGCATAAGTAAAATAGTTTTTAAAAAAATGCACAGTAGAAAAAAAAAGTGCAGAAGGGGATAAAGAACAATTTTATTGCTACCTTGTTAAATTACACACACACACACACACACACACACACACACACACATATGTGTGTGTATACATAGATATATCCTTTAAAAAGGAGCTATGGAACTATGATGGTCAATTTCATGTAGAGAATTGTTTTTGTGTATTGAAATGTTTATTTTTTTTTTTTTAAAATAAACCCTCTCTTGTTTTGTCTTCTTTTTATACACATGATTGAAAGCCACCAAAATGTTACATATGGAAAGTCTTTAGCAAGGTTTCAGGGTGAGCCATTTAACAATTAGACTATGTAGCATCTTTGGTTTTGTACAGTGCTGAAGGTTATAATATATTTGCTGCTAAATTCACAATAAAAAAAAAGAAAATTTAATTTAAAAAAATCCTTTAGAAATGCAGTTTCATTCTGAGCTCTGGATGCAATGACATCCAGGGCTGACAAATCAGGGCAACAATAATGATAAGCTAACCTTTATATAGCATTTTAAGATGTATAAAACATACCTAATAATTCTCTCATTAGATTCTCCAAAGAAGCCCATGAAGTAAATACTACCATTCATTATCTTCATTTCCCATTTCACTGATGAGGAAACTGAGTCTTGAAGAAGCTAAATTACTTGATCATACAGCCACTATCAGAAAAGCTTTCCGGACTCCAAACTCAGTGCTTCCCCCACTACATGCCAACCCCCACATTGTTAAATATCAATGTGCATACTGTTAAATAGCACATCTTTGTTCCCAAAGATAATGTATGGTTGATATTTCTACGAATGTTCATGCCCAAGGAAAACAAGCAATGCCTTCACCACCCCTCTTTTTTACAGGAACCATGCATAATTTATCTTTACGAGGGTGGCAAAAATGAACTGTTTCCATATCTACC
>CM053580.1:308604213-308645544 GCA_028627135.1 Pseudochirops cupreus
GACCGGATTTGAACTCAGGTCCCCCTGACTCCAGGGCCAGTGCTCTACTCACTGCACCACCTAGCTGCCCCCATATCTTTAAGAAATTTAACCAGTTCACAACAAGAAAGCACCAAGAACTGAGAAATTGCCTCAGTGAAAAAATAATCTCCTTGCCCAGCAGATAAACACTAATTTAGAGTTCAAGATCACTTGCAAAACATTACAGAGGAAAAGGATGGAAAGCTATGAGTGGTATAACCTCAAGGAAGGGTGAAAATGGGGTAAGAGAGAAATAAACCTGCTCACAATCAGCTTAGCCAGATCATTCTAAATGAAATGAAATGGGAAGAAAGACAGATAGGAAACAGCACAGATTTGCCAGTGTTTTTGTAAATAAGTGATCTATTTTCCCTGATGACAGTAGAAGTGCAAAATCAGAATTCAACTTCAGCAGAGGATGTAGTATTTGACATTTGAAAAGAGTCAAAAAAGAGAAGATGGATTTGACAAAATACATACCTGTTTCCAGAATCTAGAAGCAACATTTCTCAGATGTTTATGAATTGATTCTCAATATAAGCAGAAAGGGAATAGGCATTTATATAGGGCCTACAAAGCCCTTTACAAATATTATCTCATTTGATCCTCATGACCACCTTGAGAAGCAAGTGCTATTACTATCCCCACTTTATAGTTGCCAAAACTCAGACAGAGGTTCAGTGACTTGTCCAGGGTCACTGAGCTAGTAAATTTCTGAGGCTGGATTTGAATTTGGGTCTACCTCACTCTAGAGGCAGTGCTCTATCCACTTCACCACTAGCTGTTTCTAATTTAAAGATAAGAAAAAAAATAAAGAAAAGAGGTCATTACAACTGGAAAAAAAGATAGGGACAACCTCTCTGATATTAGTAACTCTTGAGACTACAACAAAAGGAATGACGCAGGTTTGTTTGGGGAAGGGGGATATGCTATAGAGGAGTTATGGAAAGAGATGAGCAAGAATCACAAAATGATTATACCACAACACAATAAAGCACAAATGATCCTAGTACACTAAATCTTATCATTGATTGACAAGAAAAAGAAAGAAAATGATGATGAATGCAGTTCTTAAGAAGTGGGACCAAAAATCTTCGAATTAATTTAAGTGACTGCATTTTGTTCATTTTGTTGGGAGGAAGCTTATTCTGTTTCTTACCTGAAATCTAATCACGGTAGGTGCGGGGCTGATCAAAAGCCGATGAAACTGGTAGATGATACTGACAGGGTAGTTGAGCCAGCAAGTCAAAGAAAGGAGGAGTAAATTCAGGGCAGAGGTGGGGGCATCTCAATCCTGGAAGTCTCCAAACTTATCCACTTCTCTTTGGCACAAGATCAGTGGAAATTCTGGGGCCGCATCTGTAGCCCCTCAGGCATTTGAAACACCAGTTTAAAATATTTGTGGCTCTCAAGGTAGTAGGTCTAAAGTCTCAGTAGTCCCTAAGCCAAAAGTTTCATTTAGCTAGCTGTATGACCTTTGACAAGTTACTTCCTTGCTCTGGAAAGGTCTCAGTTCCTCCTCTGTCAAATGAAAGGTTGGATGAGATGACCTCTTGGGTCCCTTAATATCTTTAGATTTTGGGGCTCTGAGAAAGTTTAAACCACCTGGACAATTAACTAATTTCTTGGTCCCTGGCTGTGATATGTTTCGCATGAAGAAAAGCAGCCAATTAAAAAAGAGGACTCCTTGGATTTTAGATAAGTCATAAGAAAGAACAATTCAAATAGATGAGTGGAGTGGGGAAAAGAAAGAAATCCTTGAGATCTCTTCACCCCCAGAAAAAATTATCTGTTTTTCTAATATCATCTGGGCAGAAAAGAGAAGGGCTCTGAAAATACTAAAGGACTTATTGCTGAAGTTAATGTACAAGACTGGGGAGTGGGGGTAATAAAGAAAATTTTGGTATGGGAGTTAGATAAGTCAGAGTAAGAAACTGGAGAAAAGTCAACAGAGATTGTAGACTATCGGTACAGATAGAAGAAAAGCACATGGGGTCTAAAAAGAGGAAGAAATGAGAATATTAAAATCATTACTGATCTGATACATGATGTAGATTCCATTCAACATTGTGTATTTTTCCCCTGTTAATCACCTTATTAGGTAGAAGGTCCTGTGTTGGGCACTGGCAAAACAAAGAGAGAAATTCAACAGTCCCTACCTTCAAAGAGCTTACATTCTACTCAGGCAAGGGTAAATTTCACTGTACTTTAAATACAAACTTCCTCTCAAAGTTTGCAGAGTTTTTATTTTTCTAAATACCAGACAGTCCTCATTCAGATTTGGTTCATCTGGGTTGTGATCTCCCTTATAAAATTGTAGTAGTAGTTTAATTACAAGAAAGATGATTGAAATACAGCCAAAGAGGATGAGAAATTTATCCCTTGGCTCCAATTAAGTAGATGTTAAGTGAGAATGAATGGAGTGAAGAATGTCCAAGGCTGTGATTTTGCGAGTTCCTTCCTATTCCTATTAACCCAGAAAGAACTTTCACAAATGAGGCCACTCCTCCTCAGACAGTTGACTCCTTTTATGGAAAGCAAAAGATGCTCTCAATTTGTACTTGTGAATGCATGGACATGGGGACAGCCTTTGGAAGAAAAATACAATTTTGCATTTTTTTCAAGGTTTCTGGACCTCTACAGTTTTGTTGTCTTATTTACAAGATCACTGGGAATCCTAACTTGGTAACCTTCAACAAAGTAAGCAAGAACTTTGCCCACATTGGGACTCTGGGACTGGGCCTTTAGAAAGGAGATAAAGTGCCCTAGCACCATTAAGATTCCTTAGAGTACATTCTTGGCAGCTTGTTCAAAGAAAGGTTAGGATAGAGAGAGAGGTAACAGCTGTTCCCCTTCTCCTTGTATGGACTGTAGAATTTTGAAATCCTTAGAAAGGTACTAAATATGTCATAAAGTACAAAAACAAATAATGAAACTAAAACCAAGTAATGATGTTGGACGAACAGCATACTTCATTCACTGAAAACACATTTTAATTCCAAATAAACTTTGTCATACTCCTTTACAGGCAATGAACATAGGATGGGTTGTATTTTACTGAGCAGCAGCAATAAGGATTGTTTAATTACCATTTTATGTTATCTAGTCCTGTAATATTACTTTATAGGAGATGTCTAGGAATCCCTGATCGGGATTACCGATAACATTTTTTTTAAAAAAGCTCAAATTTGAATATGTAGTCTATAGTCAGGCAGCCTAAGATACAAAATGCAGAAGAAACTGCAAAAAAAACCAAAAACACAAACAAAACCCAAACAACCCCAAACCAAATCAAAAACACAAACCCCAAAACAAAACAAAAACTGCAAAGGAGCCTCCTGAACAGTGAGGGAGCAATTTTCTCCTAATTTTTGAAAATCTCAAGAGCTCTTAGAGGCTAAAACCTCTAGAAAGAGGTTATACTTTACTAATCTCCCATTACAGAACAGAGGTGGCAGAGTTTACCTGGACTTCTGTCTATTTAAATTATTCTAACACCTTTAGCTCAGTTTTATTCAGATCAGAATCTAGGTTAAAGATCCCTAGACAAGCTGACAAGCTTAAGGTTGTGAGTCGACAAGCATTTTTTAAGTGTTTACTATGTGCCAGGCACTGAGCTAAACCCTGGGGATACAAAGAAATGCAGCAGTCAGTACTAAAATACTCAACAGAACAAATGTGGGTATCAGTGATGATCTGTGTAAAGGCTGTTTAAGATTGTCCTTAAGAAGCAAAAGCAAAACCAAAGCCCGAGCAGTCCTCATCAGCTCAGAATGCTAAGGCTAAGGGGGACACTTCCTGCTCTTTCAAAAAGTGAAAGAAATGTTTATTATAAAAATGAAATTAAACTGCAGCTAGTTTGATTTTAACACACTTAAGAAATATAACATTGGTGGAAGGCAATGAGTTAATTTTTTCCTTTCCAACTTGAACATTTGATGGGCTATGATTGACCCTAGCCATCATTTACACAGCATGTTTTTCAAGAGAGTAAAGTAACACTTGCCTATCGTGGCACATCTTCTGGTAATGCCACTTATCTCAAACCATTCTTCCTTTGCACAGGAAAAGAAAATAGCACATTCTTCATCAGAATGTCAAAGCAGAATAGCTCAATTTCAAAATGGTGACAAAGGAATTCTGGTTGCAGAATCTAGATTTCAGAATTATATTCCCTCCCATTAAACTGGCAAATTCAGAAGTACAATACAAAATACATCTCTTCTTTCCAATCACTATACATTGAGGGTAGGATTCGTTTTCATAGTCTTCAAAAAAACATTTACATAGTGCCTTCAGGCTCTTTATTTTGCTGGGGGTACTCTTCCATAGGGATGGCTTTCAACTTAATTCAAGAGTGGAAGTGGCCAATGAGGGCCTGGTCCTTAGAGAAAAGACTAGATCCTCACTGGCGAACCCCTTTCCCTCTTAAACTTCATATGGCAACCAGAAAAGTCAGTACTCTCTCATCTCTAAACATTTTTTAAGAAATCATAATATAAGGAAATACCAGTGAAGGGCAGATAGAAAAAACAGTGCATGTACACAAACTATTGCCAAATATACACTCTGCTCCATTTAGGCTCATTTCCTCCCCAATTTCCTATACAGCTGTGCCATGCTAATTTTCACTGCTATCTTTGCTCCTGCTTTCCTCTCACCTGAAGTACCATTTCCCACTCCTCCATCTAGATAAATACTGCCCATCCTTCCTCAAGTTTTGTCTTCTACATGAAGACTTATGATTATAGAACAGACTGCCTGAGCTGGAAAGAACCTTAGAGACAGAACAAGACTTCTTAAGGACACCACCCAATGCCTAAAAGCACTAAGTACCGAGGTATATAAGCTACTCCTACTCAGGAAATTGAGAAGGCTCCCCCCATACAGACCCAGACGCAAGTGGTAGGGAGCTCTTGCCTCTGGTATTTGCTGACAATTGGATCAGGCTTTTTTCTGGGTCTGTATGAAGAGAAGCCTCTTCAATTTGAAGTTAGCTACCCCTATGTGTTCATTTTTAGCCAGGAGAACCTCAGAAAGAACATAAAACTGAGAGACAATAGGTCTAGGTTCCAGTCCTGGTTGTGCCAGTAACCATACTTAACCTCAGTATCTGTTTTCCATTTC
Organism: Pseudochirops cupreus; assembly: GCA_028627135.1. Taxonomy (NCBI): domain Eukaryota; kingdom Metazoa; phylum Chordata; class Mammalia; order Diprotodontia; family Pseudocheiridae; genus Pseudochirops; species Pseudochirops cupreus. Next base: position 308,609,362 of record CM053580.1, read on the forward strand.
CTGATTCATAAAATAAGGGTGTTAGATGAGATACTTAAATTTTTTCCAAATCCCTTAAACATGTTTTTACTGACATCTTTTGTTTCTGTATCACATTCAGTTTTGAACATATCCATCTCCACTCCCCAATGGGTCACTTCTTACAACACAGTAGAAATGAGAAAAGGGCAATTCAGAAAAAGAGGCATATCAACTGAGTCTGATAGTATATGAAATAATCCAGACCTGTAGTCTTCCGCTTGTGAAAAGAAGTGACAGAAGTGTATTCTCTCAGCTTTTCTGCAGAGTCACACTTGGTCACAATAACTGTCTAACACCCAGTCTCATTTTCTTATTCTTTCCATTTACATTGTTATAGTCATTATGCATATAATTTTCCTGTTTCTGTTAACTTCATTCTGCATTAGTTCATGTGAACCTTCCCATGCTCCTCTGTATTCTTTATAGTCATTATTTCTTTTACCAAGCTATTAATTGTCCTTTCATAATTTTCTTCCTTTGCTTTCATTCTTTATCTAATTTTTCTTCCACCACTCTTAACTGATTTCAAGAATCATTTTTTTGTCTTTCCAGAAATTCTTGTTTGCCTTGTGTTCAATTCACAAGCCCCACTCCAGAGAAGGCCTTGCTTGTAGCTGTTTTAACTTCATTGTCTCCTTCTGAATTTTTGTCTTGATCTTTCCTGTCAACATAGTAGTTTTTATGGTCAGGTTCTTTTTTGTTGTTTGCTCATTTTTCTATTCTTATTTCTTGGTTTGGAAGTTTATGCTAATATTGGGCTCTGTTTTCAGCATGGGGTGGGGAGGGGCATTGTCACAAGCTTCAGACTTTTTCCACACTTCTGTTTTCAGAGCTAGCTCTGGGAGTTTGGAAGTTTTCACTGCTTCCAAGGTGTCATGATCTGTTCTCTTGGTCTTCACTCTGGTCCTTATCTAGGAGGGATCCCTAATTCTTAGGGATTGCAATAGATATTGCTCCTCAGAGCTCCTCTTCCTTTGAGACCTGAACTGTTACTATCTCTCAGGGTTTCCACCACCTCTTGACTGAAAATGCTCCTCTTCACCCTTGAACCATGACCCAGAGGTAGATATAGACAACAGAGTTATTAAACAGTGGCCTCTCAGGGCTCCCACCCCCTTTTGATGGAAAGTGTTCTTCCTTGCCCTTGAACTATGACCCAAAAGTAGTTATAAGCAATGGGGTTGCCAAACAGTATCTGTTTCTGCATCTAGTACTAGCACAGGGGAACTTTATTTATAATCTTTTTCTGACCAGTTACTATCTCTGGCTTTAGATTCTCAAAACTGGTGCTTCTTCTGTCACTACAACCTACTCCCAACTACTGGAGTTTCATTCATATGGGATCCAGGCCAGCTTCCTCCCCTGTGTCACACATTTTTCTTTCTGACCTCCTATGTTATCTTGGGCTGAAAGAATGTCTCACTCTGACCTTTTGTTGGCTCTGCCACTCCAGAATTAAATTTGAGGCGTTATTTTCAAGTTGTCTGGAGGAGAAAGTTGGGAGATCTTGGCTGAATACTAGCTCTACTCTGTCATTTTGGCTCTGCCCCGCACCCCATTCCCCCACTGCTGTTACAGAACATCAATATTCTGTTACATTCATGTACCAAAATTTATTTGGCCGTTCCCCAAATAATAGGCATGGCCTTTGCTTCTAATATTTTTGTTTGTTTTTGCCACTACAAAAAGTGTTGCAAGGAATGTTTTAATGTATATGGGATCTGTTTTTAATCTTCTTGGGAGTTTACACCCAGGTATAACATCTCTGGGTCAAAGGGCATGGGCAGTTTAACATTTTAGTCCTTTTTTCAAATGCACAGATTAGATGGTCTCTAAGGTCCCTTCCAGTTCTCAAATTCTTTAAAATGATGAGATCATCTAGTCCAAACTCCTCATTCTAAAATTGAGGAAATTGAGCCAGAGATGTAGAGTATTTTACCAAGGTTACACAGGCAAGGCTAGCTATTTTACTTAACTCACTTGAGTAAAAATCAGCAAGTCTCTTTATTTCTGGGCTTCAGTTTCTTCAAGGGTAAAAATGAGGAGACTGTGTTAGATGTTCCCCAAGATCTTATCTACAATCCTATGCTTCCATTAGTGGCAGAGCTGGAACACCGGTCCTCTAACAACAAATCCAGTGCTCTTTCTACTACACCACATAACTCTGGTACTTAATTGCTCTCTAATGCTTTATTATGAATTTGTCTTATCTCCACTACTCAATGATCAACTCAAGAAAAACACTTTTTTTAAAACATCTGCCTTCCTTTCAAGTTCCTTTGGCAGTGGTCAGGACAAAAAAGACACTTAAATGCTGTTTAATGGCACAGACTGGACCAATACTAGAAAAAAAAATTACATACCATATAGCATATTTATATCCTATAGGAAAAGGTAAATGAAAAGGGAGTTATGGGATCTGAATGTTAGAAAGAAGTGACCATCCCTTTCTAATTAGCTGAGCAAGGCTTCCTGGAGGAGGTGAGACCTCTTTAACTGTTTAATTATAGACCTCATTTATGATTATACTGTGGCATAAACTATAGGTAGCTAAGATGAGTAATTTTGAAAATAAAATAATTATCTATTTATCAACTTGTTGGTGTCTCTATGCCAATTTTTTCTGTCACATCTGAACTGTTGTGACCCCTTTAGGAGTTTTCTTGGCAAAATACTAGTGTGGTTTGCCTTTTCTTTCTCCAATTTAATTTGATAGGTGAAGAAACTGAGGCAAACAGGGTTAAGTGACTTGCCCAGGGTCACACAGCTAGTAAGTGTCTGAGGCCAGCTTTCAACTCAGGAAGATGAGTCTTCCTGACTCCAGTCCTGGGCACTTTGTGCCATATAGCTCCCCCTCTACACCATACACACCACCAACAAGCATTTATAAAGTACCATTGATTGCCAAGCAATGTTCTAGAGATAAAAAGGCAAAAAAGAACATCCATGCCCTCAAGATCTTATATTCTATTGGAGGAAACATAAATACACATGTAAGTAAATGTCAAATAAATGTGAAATAAGTTTTAGGTCATTTCAGAGTTGAAGGAGAGCCCTGATAGCTGGAAGAATTATGAAAGGCCCCATGAAACACTGAAGGGAAGGAAGCAGGGAGTGCCAAGAAGCCAAGAGGAGGAAGCAAAAGGACAATCTAGAGATGCAAAGACTGGAGGTGGAAGATCATGTATAGGAGGAACAAGTAGGTTAGTCTGGCTGCAATGGAGAGTGTGGGAAGGGAAGTAATGGGTAATAAGTCTGGAAAAGGTAGTTTGGAGCCAGACCATAAAGGCTTGAGGGTTTTCAATGTCAAATTGAGAAGTCTTTATTTTATTCTAGATAGACCAGCCCATGGTCAGACCTGTGCTTTCAGAATGTCAAATCTGGAAGGTTGGTGAAAATTGGATTAGAATGCAATGAGACTAAAGGCTGGGAGACCATCTGGAAGGCTGCGGCAATCCAAGTACAGGAGTCAAACCACCTATGTCAAATCACATATAAAGAAGAGGCCACATGCAAGAGATTTTGTGGAAGGAGAACCAATGAATCTTGGCAACTGAGTGGATATAATGGGGTATGGGAGACTGAAGAACTCTGAAGTTATGAACCTGGGTGACTAGAAGGATGGCAGTATCCTCAACGCAAATAGAGAAACGCAGAAGAGAATTGGATTTGGGAGGAAAGATACTGAGGTTTGCTTTGGATAACTTGAGTTCAAAATGCCTATGGCATATCCTGTTGAACATCCCCAGGGGGGAATAGGTAATGTGGTCCTGAAGCCCATAAGAAAGACTTGGGGAAAAAAAAAGAAGAAAGACTTGGGCTGGCTATATAGATCTGGCAGTCACCTGCATGGAGATAATAACTAAATTCTTATGAGCTAAGGAGATCACCAAGTGGGAGAATGTAGAGAGAACAGAAAAGAGCCTTCAAGATGGAACATTAGGTCCACCCACAGCTGGGGGCCAGCCAAGAAGACTAAGAACATGGAGGAAAGAACCTCTTTAGAAATCTCAACACCCTAAGAAATTTCTGTTGTATGTTGCTCATTTAATCCATTTAAAGCATTTAAACAAAATATTCAGTTTTTATTTCAGAAGACAGAAAGCATTTATGTGCAAAACCCCCACATCAAGGATGATTACAACAAAAACTATACAACCACACTTGTCTTTGCATGGATGTGTAGACATTGTGTAGATTGTTCCCAACAAGATCTAACGGATCTTTTTATAAGCACAGGGCCCCCAAACAACATCTCTGAATTTGGTTCCGTTAATCTGTCTATCTCGTATTCTCTCTACTCATTTGGAAAGCATTTATTTCGACACCAGGCAATATCCAAAGAGAAACACAATTCTGTACCCCGGTCCTTTTAGCAGGCTGATTCAGGATCTTCCATGTCTAAGAGAATATTATATAACCACTGAACTTATCTTCAAGGAGTAAATATTGTAATACTTTAATAGTCTGTCCCTGGAAAACTTCTTCCTGACAAAAAGGATTACAATATGACTATATAAAAATCCCCATCCACTAGTTAAGAGACCTAGTGAAAGTATGTGCTGGACATTGAAGGAAGTTAATGAGTGAAAGGCCCAAACTCACATATCAGAGACAACCAATTAGCTTGTCTGAAACAGAGGCTTGTAAAACTATCAGATACTTGTAAAATGGTCTGCTACACACGGGTAAGATGTTGTTTAAATGGCTTGCTTAACTAAATGCATTCACCATGAAATTGATTCTTTTAAAGCATTAAAAAAAAACAACCTTGATACAAGTTAACTGCACATGCTGAAAATGGGAAAAAAATCTGGCATTATAAAGGCTAGGTTTCAGATATGAGTTCTATATTTTATGAGATCAAGGGTTATTAGAATGAGAAACTCATCAACTACCCACAACTGCATCTGCCGGCAATTACTGAAATGGTTTTATAAAACTGGGCAATTCCTCTGTGTTCTCCCTGAGTGGTACTGTATGGTAGGAAGCACTGTGCGTTTACGTTACTACTGCCTGTGCAGCTTCAGCACAGCCCCAAAGGAAGAACAAGCAAGACCATCTTTCAAATCTAAGATAGAGATCAGAATAACATTCCCCAATCCTGACTTCTTGTTTTACTGAAAGCATGTGCTTATAATCTCATGCCTGACGTTAAGTGATAAAGACCTCATATTTTAGGTGATTGTTTTTTTCTCTCTGAAATTCTCTTTTAGTCAGATTTTTAATTCCCTTTAAAACTACTGTATATTGTTAGACAGAGTACCCTAAATGCACTTGAGCCAACTCCTTTGGGATAAGACAACCAAGAGAATATGATTTTTTTTTTAATCTTGTCTGAGAAAATTCTACATGCTCTTCCTGAACCCATCGCTACACTAAGATATGAGGAACCATTATTAATACTAACCAACAAGAATGGGGCAGCTAGGTGGTGCAGCAGATAAGGGTTCTGGGCCTGAAGTCATGAAGACTGTTTTCCTGAGTTCAAATCTGGCTGCAGATACTTACTAGCTGTGTAACCCTGGGCAAGTCACTTAACCCCGTTTGCTTCAGTTTCCTCATTTGTAAAATGAGTTGGAGAAGGAAATGAATGGCAAACCACTCCAGAATCTCTTCCAAGGACACCCCAACTAGGGTCACAAAGAGTCAGACGCAACTAAAAATGGTTCAACAGCAACAACGATATCCAATAAGGATAATGGCTGGGACATTTATATGCCAGTTTTAAGATTTCCAAAGTGTTTCACAAACATTTTTCACCATTTTTTTTCTACTTGACCATCACAACAATCCTGTGAGGTAGGCAAATTATCCCCATTTTACAGATGAAGGAACGGAGGCTTAAAGACATTGAATAGTATTTCCCTTGGCCATACAATTAGCAAGTGGTAGAACCCAGAATGAATCCCAGGTAGGTCTTCCTGACTCCAAGTCCTGGGTTAATTTCCATACTATTATGCTTCTTTGTCAATCAAAATCCTAATGAAATAAAATCTTAATAAATAAAAACAAACTATAACTCATTAACACGAGTTTAAGCAATAAAAAAATCTTTACAGTGAAAAGAGTAAAGCAATGTGCTAAGTGCTTGACTGAGCACAAAAAGAAAAGAAAGCCAGTTTCTACTCTCAAAGAATTCACATCCTAATAGGGAGAAAGAACACACAGACAAGGTTTCAGCCCAGTGAACCTCAGGGTATGACGGCAAAGCATGTCTAACCCTGGCCAAATGTGACAACTAAAAAATACAAGCTTAGAATTGTCTTGAGGAAAAGAAAGCTATGTTGTAAGCAGTCCTCAGAAATTATAGTCTAAGACTTCATGCTGAACTGTACACATGGTGTCTCAAAAGTCTTAGCGCAATTTTAAGCTGTTGAAACTTAAATTTTAAAAAGCCTAAAAAATCATTAAATTATTGAAAAGCTTAAATTTTGAGCTATTAAAGCTTAAAACTGCACTAAGACTTTTGGGACATGCTATCTATTGTTACTGAAAGGCCAGCTCAAGGAACATAATAATCAGACTGTTCCTGAACCAAAATTCTTATAAAGATAGGATCTCATTAAGAAATTAGAGCAACTAGAAATCCCTATAGAAACTAACATTCAATATTCTTTAAAGAATATTGCAGATCGATCTCTCTCTGTCTCTCTCTCTGTCTCTCTCTCCCTCACCCTCTCTCTCTCTCTCTCTCTCTCTCTCTCTCTCTCTCTCTCTCTCTCTCTCAGACACACACACACACACACACAATACCTAGGCATTAATTTATCAAAGGTATATCAGACATTTTTTCACCTTGGACAAAAACAGTTTAGGGGTGAGGGTGGATGGGAACAGAGATAGAGAACAATCTGTATGGAATGTGACAATGGAGAAGATTTTGGGGGTCTGGGGGTGTAAGCATGTATAGAGGACTGTCAGATCCCTGTTACAGTGACCCTGGGAGAGGTCACAGATCATCTTTCCCTTCCTGGCTGGCACGTGATTTTATTTCTTCATCCTTCCTTGGTGCTAGGTCTTTTCTCCGAGTCCCCAGTGAAGGACTGAGGGGGTGAGAACTTCAGTCTCCATACTACCACAGGGCAAGAAGCAGTTTTCTCTCCAGGATGTTAGAGGCCAGGACAAATCCTCGACTACCCCATCCTAGTTAGGGCTCTGACTATAGTATCTTTAATTTGAAGGTGCCAAAACACTGGAAAAAATCATTTTTTCTTATGAAGCCTTTATGAAGTACACTGAATATACCATCTATTCTCATTTATCAGGAGGGAAAAAAAAAGACAAGGAAGGATAAGCCCAGAATCATAATGCAATCTACCCATAAAAGACAATGAGAACTCCAAACTGCCAGTTCAGAGGCTATGCTTCATAGTTACATTGCTTTGAGTACAGGGCAAATTTACTGTTTTATGAAGCAAACCTGTTTTTTCCTTTGCCACTAAATTACTATAAGACCTTGAAACACTCTCTTTCTCTTCCCTGTTTCCCCTCTGTAAAAAGTGGAATGCTATTATAATATTGGAGGGAGAGAATCAGGTTATTCTGACTCCTTGAAAATAACAATGCATTTCATATTTTTCCACCTAAAATGAAGGCAAATATCAATCAAAATGAGAAATAATATATCTTAGCTGAGACAGCACGGTATAATGGATAGCACTGGATCTGGGGTCAGGAAAACCTGGGTTCAGGGTCGATCCTTACATGACTCTTAGCAGTCAGCTGTCTGAACCCAGGCGAATCATTTAACCTTTGTGTGCTTTAGGTAGATCCTTACAACTTAACTGACTAAATCAGAAGCAGCTTGTGATGTACTGCCATGATATAAATCCTCACACTGGGATTTACTTTCCTATGCTAATGAAATCAATGATCCTTTGCATGTTTATATAGACTTTATTCTATTTGCATGTATGTTGCATAATACGAATATATGAATACACATATGACATTTGTGTATAACTGAATAAGGATAAATCCAATTTCTCTGAGCTATAAATATAAATCCGTTCCTGAAATGAGCAATCCAAAGAAAAATAATGCTTGCCACTAGGATTTCAGATCCCTAGACATTTAAAGTGGAGGCTGGGAGTGTTTTAAAGCTCATTTGTGATGAGCTTTAACCTATAACATTCTAGAGAAATGTGGTTCTTAGAAAAAAAGTCCTACCTACTGGATGCTTCCCATCAGACCATAGAATACAAATAATGTGCACACTTATTAGGAAGTTGAATGCAGCATCTACTTATTCATAAAATATATAACTGGTCAATTAAGATGCCTGTTGGCCACTAAAATATTTGAATCTAAGGTGTGCCTATAAAGTCACAGGTACAGAAATATTCCCCACCTTATTCACAACAGTATTAGTAACACCTGACACACAGACATGCATACATATATAATATATATAACTATATCTATCTCTATCTATCTAATTACCTACCTACCTACCTATCTATATGGCTTACAAAGTACTTTATATGAATTATCTCACTTCATCCTCAAAACAACCCTGCAAGGTAGATAATGCTCATGTTATTATCCCCATTTTACAGATTTAGAAACTGAAAAGCCAGGTGACTTCTCCAGAGTCTCAGAGAGAGTCAATGATAGAGCCCAGATGCAAACTCAAGTGTTTTGAGTACCTTCTAGCACCCTTTTCATCCTAGCTACACAAGATGACCTGGTACAGTGTTCTGGAGTTGGTCCTAATTGTAGCCTGACTTGTGTCAAGTCCTAAGGTTCTTGGTATGGACAAGTTACGACTAGGACCAGTAATGTATAGACTTCTCACTGGGGGTTTCTGAGTTTTGCTTAGCCACCATGACACACAGACGACTGTTCAGTCAGTAAAGATCAGGAAAAAAGATGAGTAAACCATTAGGGCTGGGTTCTGGAATTGAACTGTTCTCTCTGGGGAGGAGAATTTACTTTTTCAAGTCAGTGTTCAACGTATTCGAAAGGGGCAGGGGCTGGGGCTGGGGGTCAATTAAATGATACTCCAATGGCCTGAAAGAATTCAAATCCAACTCCAACTGAACAACTTATTCCTTAATTCTGGGTAGATAAAGAGGAGACTAATTTGGGAGACTTGGAAAAACCTATCTTGATTATTTTTTATGAGCTATTATAAATGGAGACAGCTGATTTAGGATTAAGTTTTTGAAAACTCATTTGTGCTGTGAGTAAATGCTGAAAAATTACAATGAATAGACACAAAATGTGAAAAGCTTCTGGAGACATCACACACCCCTTTTGCATATCCCAACAGACACACACACACACACACACACACACACACACACACACACACACACACACACACACACACACACACACAGTGCCCTTCCAGCCTGCCAGCTGGGTTTCATTTTTAAGAATTTCACACTGAATATAAAATGCTATTTTGGCCATGTGGCTCCAGAAATGTGAATTTATAGTCTATTCAGCTCCTACATGAATGATTGACAGATAGAGGATTAACCAACTGGAAAAGATGAAGCCTCTGCTTCTTCAGAATTCGTTCAAATTTCTAGGGGTAGATAAGAATCACTATCCTTAGAAGTCCACACAGTAAGAAGTAGTAAGTCCTAGCGGGAAGCTTGGTTTTTACTTTGCTGGGAAATTACTGATTTATCTAGGAACTCTCCCTCACCCCTGGCTCTCCTGCTCCCTTCTCGGTGAAATCCATTCTGCCACCTGTAAAATGGGAATGTTACTATTTACCATTTAATTCTTTTAAAGGAGTCTTCAGTTCTGAGGTATGGGCCAGAAGCTACGCTGCTGAGATGTGGTCCCTGTCTGGAACGGCAACTCCCTAGCTTTGGGAACAGGAATTTTTAATAAGAGGCAGTTCTGGGCAATGGGGGCAGGAGGTGATAAAAGGGCTGTGGTAGAAAGAATAAATAACATTAATTTAGTGTTTTAGAGTGTAACAAAGCAGAGTATTTACACTTTGTCATTTGCTTATGGAATGACTCTTATTAGTAGGGCATAATAGAAAAGAATTCTGGAGGCCTGGGTTCAAATCCTGCCTCAGACTCTTACTAGTTGTGTGATCATTGACAAATCGATAACTTCTCAGAGCCTTCTTTTCAGCTTTTTTGATAGAGTTCAATATAGAAATGGTCACACTGGGACAGGTTGCTCTCTGATTCAAAGTCTTTTACATTTAGTGGCCGATCACGCAGGTGGACAAAACGACCACTTCTTGTAATGTAATAAGTCAAGTCAAGCATTTAAGTACCTACTATGCGTCAACAATTATGCTATATAGTGGAAATAGAAATACAAAAGGGAGATGTTCCTGTCCTTAGTATGCAGTTAGTTGGCACATTAGAGTGCACAGAGTGCAGGACCCAAGTTCAAATCCAGCTGAAGACATTTCCTAGCTGTGTAACCCTAGGCAAATCACTTAACCTCTATTTGTCTGTTTCCTCAACCATAAGACTGGGAAAATAATAGCACCTACACAGAGCTGTGAGGATCAAAAGATAGTATTTGTAAAGCTCTTAGTTCAGTGCCTAGCACGTAATAGCTCTTTAATAAATGTCCATTTTCTTCTCTCCTTCCCTCAAGGAATTTATACTCTATTAGGAGTCTATACCACATCACAGACATGTCACATCAATAAGCATTTATTAAGTGCTTATTATCTACCAGGCATTGTGCTAAGTGCTGGAAGCACCAAGGAAAAGGGAAAGTTCACAACTGAGTGGGAGAGACACCGGATAAACAATTACGTAAAACCAAGATATACGTAACAATGTACGTGATATAGAAAAATAAACCAATATATAATGTAAAAATACATTTGTAATACGCAAATATAATAAATATAAATACATATGGTTATATAACTAGAACTGTACATAGATTTGTATATAAATGTGTGGTAATCTCATTGGGAAGGGGCTAGCATTAAAGGATTGGAAAACGAGAGATATGTTGTTATGGGAATGGGAACCTGAAGATCTTCCCCGCCTCTTGATAGGCTTAAGTAACTCTGAGAACCTTCCCTGATTTAAAAATATATTCTGCCCCCTAATAGGCTGAATGTGGTCACATGGAGCCTGTGGCAGGAAGTTTGTTTTTCCAGAATGCCCATGCCTTATTACTCTGTGATCGGGCAGTGGGTGAAGAGGGCTGTGACATTCTCTGATCCAGGAGAAGGCTATATATACACCCTGATGTGAGGTTTTGCTTTGGGGTTCACTTTGGGAAGAGTTATGTGATATGGCCAGATGAGACTCTGGGTAGCCATTGAGCCTCGAGCCTTTGAAAACCCAGATGTTGGTACTTTCCCCTCTGGTGACTAACTAGGTATAGGTATAATGGTCAGACGGCTGGAAGCCCTATCTGCTGATCTGTTTCTCTGTCCGCTTGTAACTTCTGTTTGTATTCTCTGAATTTCAGGATGCTGACTTTTTCCCCTGAACTAGGTAAATGATATATGTTTGATTGAAATAAGTAAGACCGTTAACCCATTTTGAGTTACTTTCCTTTAGAAAAGCAGATCTAAGAACCTGTGCTAGCAGCCATACTGGGTATGCTAGGGTGCTTGATGCTGCAGATGTGAAGTCTTTATCTGCAACCTCGCTGAAAGTATCTTCAAGATAACTCCTGGAACAGATTGGATGATGGGGATGACAGTTACCACAGCCTAAACCCACAAGGTTTTTACTTCTTCCAAATGCTAACATTTATATAGCACCTACTACATGCCAGGCACTATTATAATCACTACAGACCATCTACCAACATTCTAATTTTACAGAGGGTGAAATTATGCCCAGAGAGAAGTGACTTGATCAAAGTCATCTGTCAGTTTGTGGCAGAGGTAAAATTCAAATTCAGGTCACTTTTTTTTTTGGAAGAGGAGAAGGCAGGGCAATTTGGATTAAGTAACTTGCCCAAGGTCACATAGCTAGTAAGTGTGTCAAGTATCTGAGACTGGATTTGAACTCAGGTTCTCCTGACTCCAGGGCCGGTGCTCTATTCACTGTGCCACGTAGCTGCCCCCAAATTCAGATCTTTTGACTCTAAATTCAGAGCTCCTTCTACTCTACTCTAAAGGAAAATAGAGGTAGAGTGATATGGTGGTTCTTTAAAAGCACTAAAAGGTAATATAGTTTTGTTCTCTGCCTAATAATTAACTTATAGCTACGAAGTAGCTCACTCACCTCATCTAGTACATCTAAGTTTCTCTTAAGTTCTTCAAAATAAGATCCTCTCCAGACATCATTTAAGTATCTCCAAATAATCAAGCATTTTGGCTTTCCTATTTTTGTAGCAAACATTGTTCTTGTTTTACATTCATTGTCAGCGAAAATTTATTGTGCCTTCACAACTGTACTTACATCCACAGTCTTGGCCAAAAAATTTGGAAATCTTGGTTATGGGACTCCTCAATATTACAAGAAAATGGTAAATTGGTAATTAAGATTGTTTCCTGGCTTGAAAGAAATTGTACCAGTGGATACTCTCACATCTAATCTTGACGATGCGTGGGATGCACTCAGATCAAATACTTTGATACTGGTGCCAGTCTCAGGGTTAATGAGCACATCTAAACTTGTATTCTACGGAAGAAAACTGACATCAGAAGAAAGTTGACATCATATGAAAAATATCTTCATATCATATCCAGAGTCAAGTTCAGTCGTGCTTAGAAGGAAAAGCTTGGATTCCAGGTGGGGTCTTCAGCTTTTCAGTTACCCCAAGGAATGGAAAAAGTTTGTGTGTATATGTTTTTCTTGAATAAATGTGTGTGTGTTTTTAAAGAAATAAACAAAATCAATTAATAATTAGGGAAAATTTCTCCCTTTTGAGAAGTGACAAATGAAGTTAGTGACATCACAATGGAACTAACTATACCACATTAAAGCTTTGGATGAAATATACACATTATTATTATGAAAGACATATGAGACAGCATAAAATAACATTCCTGTGATAGTATCTATTTACTCTAGCATGTGTAGTAAGAATTCCTTTGATTTTCTGAGGTGGGGATTATGGATTATCTTACTCATAATAATAGCTTTGAGGTTCCAAAATTTAATTTTAATTAAAAATTCTTTTCCATCCTCCTAAAACTGTACATTACATTAATCAATAGGGTCACTATATACCTCAATGTGCTCATAAAGTTTATGCAACCTGAATATAAAGGATCACACCATTAAAAATGTAGAAACATACTAGATCAGGTACCTTTGATAGCTAGGGCCTTGAAGAATATTTTTAACCAAGCAAGGAAGAGAAACAATCACAAAAATACATATATGGTTTTAATTACCCCAAATTGAAAAGCTTTTGCACCAACAAAATCAATGCAACTAGGACAAAAGGGGTAAGAACCAAATAAGAAAAATCTTAGCATCAAATATCTCTTATAAAGGTCTAATATCCAAGATGTATAGGAAATCAACACATATAGAACTATGAGCTATGGATAAGTACTCAAAGGATATGAACAAAGTTTTCAAAAGGAAAATTTCATAAAAGTTTACTCCTAAACATTTTAAAAATAATGATTTAATATTTTATTTTCCCCCAATTAAAGTAAAAACAATTTTCAACATCCTTTTTTTAAAATTTTGAGTTCTAAATTCTCTCCCTCCCATCCTCCCAACCCCTCACCCCCACCCCTGCTCCACTGCTTCATTGAGAAAGCAAGCAATTTGATATAGGTTATACCTGTGCAGTCATGCAAAACATTTCCACATCCTTAATACTTTTTAGAGAAATGCAAATCGTTACAACCTTGAGGTTTCAACTCATACCTAGCAAACTGGCAAAGATAAGAAAAGATGGAAATAGTCACTGTTGCAATGGCCATGGAAATACAGGCACATTATAGACTACCGATGAAGTTGTGAATTGATATAACTATTCTAGAAAGCAATTTGAAATTATGCTAAAAAGGTTACTAAGATGTCTATGTCTTCTTTAATCCAGAACTTCTACTACTCAGCATATACTCCAAAGAGGTTGAAGGTAGAAAGCTTCCATACATTAAAATGTACTTTTTATGGTAGCAAAGAACTAGAACCAAAGCAAATATTCCTCAATTGTGTAACAGGTAAAAATTATTGTGCTACATAGATACAATGAAATTTTGTTGTCCTGTAAGAAACATAAAATATGAAGAATTTAGAGAAGCAGGGGAGACTTCTACAAGCTGAATCAGAATGAAGTAGAATTTTTTTAAAAATCCTAGAAAAGCACCAAACTAAATGCTGTGTAATTACAATGACAATATTACCCTTGGAGAAGAGTTGGGAAAATACAACTTTGTTGGGGTGGAGGCCTATGGTCTGGAATGTGGTATATAGTTGATAGGTTGGGTACAATGAACTGCTCCCCCATCCCCTTTTTTCTTTAATTGTTGTTACAAAAGATGGAACACTGATAGGAGAGGGGAGGGATATATTGATAAATGAAGGAGATATAAAATAAGATAAATAAAAATAAGACTTAAAAATAATTAATATATTCATATATATGTATCTATATCTCAATATTTTTACTTTAGGTAAAATACATTACAACCAACTCTAAGAGACTGAATTATTTTATATGCATTAAACTTTGCTTGAAATATGAATTATTGCATAAGTTTTAGACATCTTTTTATGGAGGGATTTGCATTGAGTTGCCATTTTTATAATGGTATTTCACTTGTGCTCCCTTCATTGAATTCAGCTCTCAGCATTTCAAAGTGTAATGTCTTATGATTTTTCCCCCGTGTCCGATATAAAATAAACATTTTACATAGGAACAAAGATTCAGGGCTGAAAAAGATCTGCGAGGGCCCTCTAGTCAAGTTTCTTTATTTCACATATAAGGAAACTGAGGCCTAGAGATATAAAATGACATTGACAATTTCATGTGTAAGAAGGAGAGCTAAAATTTGAATCAAGAGCCAAGTCTCCATTTCTAATATTCTCTTAACTGTAGAAGTTCATCATTATTATGCTGCTTCATGGGTAGAGGGCCTCCCCAGAATTCTTCAGAAAATACACCACAAAGACCATCATTACTGTTTTATCTACCAAAACTCATATATATATATTCTAATGCAGAAAAATCCACTTGTTGCCTTAGAATGCTTTCCATATTTCCCTATATTTCTTCTATATGATTACAAAAAAAGACACCACTGAACAAATAAACAACACATGTAGTAATACAGGTGTTGCCAACAAATTGACTATGGGCCAACATCCACATTCACACAATCTTGCCCCATTCTACTTTTTAACCTCATTATGCATCACTTTCAGCCATGTGCCCCTACAATCTAATCTTAGTGGACTAGAATGTAAGATATTGCAAGGGGGTATGGCATTGGCTTCTAGTCATATTCTCCTCAATGGATCATGGGATTTTAGGTTTGAAAGGACCCTAGAAATCATCCAGTACTATCATCAATTTTTACATGCAGACATATCCCAGGGATCCTCAAGACTCTAGGCTTACACAAACTGGGTCTGACCTCAATGGGGACATTTTTTCTCTCTGGATCATTGTACCTACTTGTATTTGTTACAGAAATACACTAAATATAGCTAATATCTGGATCATGACTATGTTTCCCCAAATGTAGGTAACAGGGTAACCAGGTGCTGTATGTTGTACAGGCACTCAAGGTAGCAATGTACATGGGTTTGAAAGCCTTTATTTCAACTCACAAAAAGCATATAATATACAAAGAACGCAGGAGTCCAGATAGTGAAACATAAAAAGCAAACAGATCACCCACCAGTTCCCCTTAGAAAGGAAGTGAATTGGGGTTGTCATCAGGGCAACCTTCAGACACTCTAGTGGATTCCCATTCCTCCCACAAAGGGTCCTATACAATTTTGTTCAGAATTGTAGTGTTCATCTTGTGGTTTGAATTTTTCCCAGAGGGCAAATACACTGAGACTAATGAATAAGCAATGCCCTTCTTATCTGACTTACACCATCCAGGTACCTCATTGGCTCTGCTGTATAAGTAGGATGTTGCTCAGGACCTATGTGAGAGAGCATCACCAACCTCCTACCCCTCCCCCACACTCCCCAAGGAACATGATCTACCAGGAAATTCCTTTTTTTCCTTTTGAAACCCTTGAATTCTAGAACTTAAGAAATTCTGAACTTAAGGTTACCAACAAGACAACCCCCCAAAGAGGTCCTGCCCAGGAAATTTACCTTCTCTAGATAGATTAGATTCTAAGATCACACTGGTTAAGGGATTAAAATTCCCTTCTCTATACAAGAGTTTAAAACTCATAAACATTGTCCAAGAGCCGTTTTTGAGGGACAAATGGGCACACACATGCCATGTGATTGCAGGAAAGCTATCAGGGCCCTGGGTTACTGTCTTGGGAACATTTTTAGGACCATTTTTCAGGCCACTGTCTCCATTCTAGAGGAGTCATTTTTAGTTCTTGGGGGTGGGGTTGGGGATAAGACTTTGTGACAAGTCTCACTGCTAAAGTCATGTCTACTTTCCTATTTGGTTCTGAACAGGAAAAGGTAAAAAACAAAACAAAAAAACAAGTCCAAAAGAGAAAAGATTGGTCTGTCAGTTTGCTTTTACACATTACTAAGAAGGAAAAGTCCTCTGACTACAGACTAACCTCCAGAGTCCCAGCCAAACACCTTGGAGGTAGCTCATGGCCCTGGGAACCAATCAGGAGTTATGCCCTTTCAATTGCCAGTGTGGCAATGCTTATACTTTCCACATAGCTCCAAAAGCTCATCAAATAGACTGGAGAATGCAGAGACTTCTTGATAACTCTTCTAATATTAACCCAATTCCTCCATTCCCATATTTATATGTGGGATGGTCTGGAATTATAGATACATAGATACATGCATACACACACATCTGTGCATACATATGTGTCTGTGTGTGTATTTGGAAAATCAGGCCCAGAAGGGTTAAGAGATTTACCTAAATTGTTTAGTAGGAGAGCTGAGATTTAAAATCAGATCCTTCTGATTCCAAGCCACAAGTACTTCTACTTGTCAACCTCTAGAGTTTAGTCTGAGAAAGAGAAACAGAATTAGGTTGTATGTGTGTTTTTTCAAAGTGGCAGACATGCATGGGAGCTGCAGTCAAAATGGATCCCCCTTTGGGGTTAGGATGTGCAGTTTATATATGTTTCAACAAGGGTTGATGTCACTCCATCAATCATTTCTTCTCTCGACAGAGAAAATATCTCTATACCAGACCACTCCCAGCTATACTGTACTGTTCCCAGCCTTGGGTTATCTAGACAAAAGAATCTGTCTCTCCCCAAGCTAGAGTAGAACACAATGGGCTTCCCCCCAATTTAGATTAAATTTCTGGCAAGCTAGGGTAGGCTTTCACCAGGATAAGAAGAGTCAATGTAATCTCTTTATCAGTAATGTCCTTCTGAAGAAAGACACCTTAAAGTCAAAACTTTGGAAGAAATGGAGGGGGAGAAGCTTGGAACCTCCCCAAGAGGTTATTAATATAATACTCTGGAGGGATTTTTAGGTTCAGCAAGTGGATTTACAAGGACCTCAGGCATGTCAAGCTTGGGGGATGTTCAGTTTGCCCCCTGATTGGCTGATTCTTATTCCCAGGTCAGTTTGGTCTCTTCTGGATAGTAAGGTAGCTCA
Source organism: Pseudochirops cupreus (assembly GCA_028627135.1). NCBI lineage: Eukaryota > Metazoa > Chordata > Mammalia > Diprotodontia > Pseudocheiridae > Pseudochirops > Pseudochirops cupreus. The sequence goes on from CM053580.1 coordinate 308,627,032, forward strand.
AACAAATTAAGGTGGTTAATAAAATCATTTTTCACATACTATATTATGCTTTTTCTATCACGTCTCATGGAATGTAGGTGAAGTCCCTGCCATGCTCATAAGGACACCACTCTTCCCTTTCCCATAGTTTATTATACCCTGTAGAGCTCAGATTATTGAGAGAGAACAGAGTAGTTCCCCACTAAAAAAAAAAAAGTTGGAGGTTCCCATTGTAATATTTTTTTTTAATGACTGAGATTCGAAATGTGTAGCAATGGCAAGAGGTCTTATGAGGGGACAAAAAGAAGTTCAAGATGGCTTTCACCCTAAAAAAGTTTATAATTTAGTTGGTAGGATGAAATATAAACATGGCAAAGGCAACTAATGACAATAATAATAGTGAGATATATGTCAAGATCAAGACACAAGATGTTACTGAAATTAAAAGAATGTTGTAGGTTGAGGAGGGCTCATTTATTGAGGGGGATAAATATCTACTATTCATTCATTCACTCATTCATTCAATTAATTAGTCAATTAACAATTAAACACCTATAGGCCAAGGCCTGGGGATATGGATATAAAGAATGACAAAGAAGACAGTCTTGGTCATCCTTTTGGTTGTCTTCTGGCAAATTTAGTATTCTCCCAGAGAGAGGCTAGGGCAAGGAAAAGAAACAGAAATCAAAACCGGTCTATTTTATTATCTGCTAGCAGCTCATGTGAAGGTTTTTAGGGGGAAAGTCAACAAAACTAAGAATTTTTGGATTATCTGTGTTTTTCTATTTATTCATGCTAATATTCTCTCATTTACATGAATAAGAACAATTAAACTTAGAACTAAGTTATAATAAAATATTATAGATATGCAGGATATATATAATATGCACACTATATAATATAAAATAAAAAAACCCTAATGTTAAAACTACATATAAATTTAGTTACGATTTGAGACTAGAGTATATTTGGGGAACAGCATGAGACTTTATGACCCAACAATACAGATTCATTGTTAGGGTTATAGAAATTGGTTTTTGTTGAATTTTATGGATTTTAAAGTAGCTATCCCCAAATGCACAGCTGTAATAAACTGCTACAAGTTTTAAACTATTTGTCCTTTCAAGAACTGAACTCTGAGTCAGTCACTTAATCTGCAGAGGCCTCATCTGTAAGATGAAGAAGATACTGCTAGGTTGACCTATTAGGTCCTTCCCTGCTCTAAATTCTATATATATTTTTAGAGAAAAGATGTAACACAGGGAAGGATATTTTTAGAAATTTAAAAACAAGAAGTGACTTCCAAACATGAGGATAAACATGACACTATCATCATGAGCAGATCTCCCTTTTCATATTTAATTTCATTGCAAATTTATAGTAATGAAGGCCAGTTATTTTTTCCTAAACCAGGTGTTGACTTGCTGTGTGACGTTAAGCAGGCTTTTTATTTGCTTTGGATTCATTACCTCCAATGTTAAAATGAGAGTTCTGCAATTTATTCATAATACATGTGGTATTTATCTAATATTACAAATTTTTTTGTACTACAAATGGGAAAGTTAATCATGAATGACTTAGGAGAAACTCAGATGAAGAATTTAAATTGTAACATGCATAAAGAAGATGAGAAATCAGACAACACTTGTTTTTTTCTGCACACAGAAATATTTCCTTTTCAGGAAATTTCTACCCAGAACAAAAGCAATTATTAACAGAAGCGATATTCTAAGTAATTTATATCAATTACATGAAATGTATATCAAACCATACAAGCAGACAACAAAAGTAAAGTTACATGGAACTTCATTTGAAAATCAGAAAAGAAAGTGAGATAAATGTTCAATATAACTCCCCAAATGCTTCTACACATAGAAATGAGTATATTAAGCATTACATCCTGCAAATTAAGTCCAGACATAGGGTCATTCATAAACTCTAAACACAGTTCTTCAAGCCAGGGTGGGTTCAGACCACTACTTCTGTCTCTGCATATCAAAGAGATGGCTTACCTCAAGCCCAAACTTCTGATATTCAGTAATCACTCTATTCATATTTATATGAAGGCGCCCAGAACAAAAGAAATCAACAAAGCTTCAGTTTGCTTTAGATTCAGTATCCCAGGGGAAGACAACAGTTTTTTCATTTTCTTTTCTTTTCTGGAAACAAAAGCATCAGATAGGAAAATCTGTCCCTTTGGAAAACTACCAGACATTTGTTCTCTAGAAGGCCTCAGAAAGTAAGCAGATAAGGGAAAGTGGATATCTGGGCTTTCAGGAGAAAAGCCTTTAAGGTCCAAATGTAGCAACTTTTTTGAGAGCTGCAATTCATTAAGTGTGTCTCTGATGTCACTTCAGATATGAAGATTAGTGGAACATACCAGTAGACTGAATCATCATTTTTTTCCCTCTTTCTCAGAAATTTGAACATAGGTAAATTCAACAGAAAATTACCTTGTCAGTTCAAGCTTACATAGGACCCCAATAGAGATTACAATGGAAAAGGATTTCTTTCATCACAGATGGAAACACAAAATGATAGATGTCCATACTCATTACCAAAGTTTGCTTGGAGCCTATTTCTTCCAAATAAAGAAAACCTCAAGTCTGGACCTTTAAACAACTTAAAATCTTAAAGCTACTTAAAAATTAAAGCCAACTTTTCAACTTAATCACAGTGTCATTTTTAAAAATTGCAATTGACTTAGCAAATAATACTCTTTGTCTTTCAAAAATCAGAATAGCAACTATTATGAATCAGAAAACTCATTTAATGACTTTCTGAGATATTCCTCAAACTTTCTTAGGGATAGAAAGGTATCACACCTTCAGATTCCAATTCTTTTCTCTCTTAACTCCTCAGCCAATAAATAGTCACCCAGTGAAACTGCATTCCAACCTAAACTTTCCTCTCTTTCCTCCTAATACAAAATATTTTTTATATATTCTCCTGTCTTCCTCCCTTCAAACCTCAGAGGATGAACTAATCCTCCTCCTTAGTAAAACTAAGCCATGTCCTTGATCCTAACTTCTCTTGAATCCTTTGACCTTACATGTCCTATCCTATCCTATCCCATCCCATCCCATCCCATCCCATCCCATCCCATTCTATCCATCTTTCTAATAGAAGCTTTGTTGGAAATAACCTCAGAATTGATCTAGTCTAACACATACCTGAATATGAATTATCTCAATAATACCATCAAACAAATGGTCAACCACTCTTTGTTCAAAGACCTCCAGAAATGGTTAACACTTCTCAATAAGCCTTAGTTTTTCATATGCAAAATGAGGAAGTTGGACTAGACAATTTCTAAGAACCCTTCCAACTTTATGTAACCAGATTTCCAATCTATATGGGGCTGTATATGTGAAAGGAGGCATAACTCCTGATGCTGGAGAGATGGCTAAGCACCATGTTGTATATCTGCCAGAAAGGATTGATTGACAGGTGGACCAAGGCTATTACAGGGAAGTACAGGCAAAAAACTTGGAAATATTATACATGCATGGAAACTAGCCTCATCATGTTTTTGAACTTGCCTAAAATTTTAGAGAATTACAATGGACTTTCTTGGATGAAAGGGTTTTATCTCTCAGCTTGAGCTGAGTTTGAGCTCCCATCTAAAGAGCTCATTTACTCTATATATCTTATGATATATTTAATTTGTATACCCTCTTCAATTTCTGTTTTCCGGGACAGAAGTTTACCTGTTATTAATGACTTATGATGATCTTTGGCATAACGAGCATTTGATGAGAAAGAGCTAAGCCAGCAAGCTTAAGGTGAGGTTTACCTTTCCCTTTAAGAGCAACCATGGAAGTGTCTTTCTTTCTGATTCAGACTCATTACCCTTAAACTAGCAATATTTGAGGAGGGCATTTAGATAAAAATCTGCCCCAAGACACCTCTTGGGATTGCTGAAGGAAGGAATAATTACTCAGGTATGGCTCTTCTGCTCCCTTCAGGGAGGAAATTGCAGTTGATGTCGGGCCAAATTCCAGCAATGTCAATCACAAGCTGGGTCTATAACCTTTTAGACAACCTAGGTAGACATGGCTATTTTACACAGACATAGAATATATCTTACATTTAAATGATCACTGGGACAATCTATTTTATTTTTGGATAATTTTAATTGTTAGGAAACTTTTCCTTACATAGATCCTTAATCTGACATTTTTGGAAATACCATTTATGTCTCCTAGTGCTGCCTCTGGGACAAAGAAAAACAAATTTAATCTCTCTTTCATGTGATGGGCATCTATGGAGAAACCACTGGGTCATCTTTCTTATCTTTAATCACCCTCTCTATTGGCTCCTTCCCATTTAAACAAGAGACATGCTCAGATCTCCTCATTTTCAAAATCCTTCCCTTAACTCTGTCATATCTTTTCTTTCTCTCTTCTCCACTTATTGACAAACTTTCCCCAAAAAGTCTATATTTGCTGTCTCTACTTCATTATCCAATCACTTATCTGTTGTTCAGTTGTTTCCATCATGGCCAACTCTTCATGACCCAATTTGGGGTTTTCTTAGCAAAGATACTGGTTCACTTTTTTTCTCCTCCAGCTCATTTTATAGATGAAGAAACTGAAGCAAACAGGATTAAGTGACTTACTCAGGGTCACACAGTTATTATGTGTCTGAGGCTGGCTTTGAACTCAGTGTCTTTAGGCCTAGCGCTCTATCCATTGTGCCTTCTAGTTGTCACTTTGGTTTTAGACTCTCACATTCTCTCCAAAGGTACCAAAGTGCCCCACTGCCAAAATCAATGATATACTGTCATTCCTCATCTTTCTAAACCTTTCTACAGCACTTGGAGCTATTGACTATTCTCCTACCTTCTTAATATTCCCTTGACCTTTTCAATAGTACTCTTAGTTTTCTTTCTAACTCTCCAAATATTCCTTAAGTCCCACTAGCTACCTCCTTTTCCTTTTGTTATCCCCCAAATCTGGCTGTCCCCTAAAGCTTTGTCTTTAGTCACTCTTCTCTACTGTTTCCTTAGTCTCAATTTCTAACATCTTCTCTGTCTTCCAGGCCTATAATTTCAGCTGACTGTTGGGTACCATCTGGATATTTTACTTAAACTTTATATATTTGTGAGTACCAAACACAATGTTCTGTATACACTAAGTACTTTATATTGAATTGACTCATTCTCTTCTCTCCACAGGTGTCAAGTCCTATCATTTCTACCACTAAAATACTTCTCTCATCTCTTCCTTCCTTTCAACTCCTAATGCTACCACACCTTGGCTTGGGACCTTATTACTATTCACTTAGACTACTCTAAGAGAATTTTGATTTCCTGGTTTCTACATTAAATATTATGTGAATTCCTAAGCTTGAAATTCAAGGTCCTTTATAATTTGGCTCAAACTTACTTTTAATGCTTCATTTTCTCATTACTCTCCTCTGCATGCTATATGCTATAGCCAAACCGACTTTATGGTACTTGTTTATGGTACTCATGCCATAAACAAGTAGTTTGAATTAGGAGAGACCTGAGTTCAAATCAACTTTCCTACACTTCCAACTTTTATGACCCTGGGCCAGTTACTTAACCTCTTCTAAAGACCCAGACTTCTCATTCATAAAATAGGAATAATAACAGTACTTATCTCTCAGGGAGCCCAAGGATATGCAGTTAAGAAGTGTAGGCAGGATAGTACATTTGAACTGGATTTTTATCTCTAGCTCTCTTTTCACTGCCACATGTACGCAGAAATCCAGTTCTGGGGCTACCATTTTCATGACGTTCTCTCTGAATCTCCTCACCTTCCTAGAAGTGATCTTTCCCTTTTCAAAACTCTCAAGTCATTCTATTTCACCTGACTCACACATTTAATCATTTATTCGTTTGTATTATATTTATGTATGCATCAGAAACTCTCTCTTCCTGGAACAAGAGCTCCAGAGCAGGAAGAAACTGGCCCCTAGCCCTTGCTCTTTTGTAGATGTTTCAAAAAAGTAATTTAATAAAAAGAGATGAGACTTCAGGAGCTGAGATAGTGGAGTATGTAGTAAATCACCATAAAACATCCATATTCACCTCCAAACAACCATAAAATAGTGTCCCAAAACAAACCTTGGAACAGCAGAACCAGCAAGAACACAGGGTGAAATAATCTTTTAGCTTAAAAAACTTGGAAGATTGGCAGAAAAGGTCTCTCTCACTTGGGTAAAAGAGGAGCACAGTCCATAACAGGAAGTTTCCCAGCAAGCCAGCAGCAAGTCCCCCATCAGCAAACCAGTGGGAGATCCTCAGCCCCAGTGCAGTGGAGGGGGCAAACACCAACACCAGGACCCCTGATGTGCCTCAGCATAGCTAGGGGAAGGGCAGACTCTAGCTCCAAGAATAGCCACATGTTTCAGCATTGCTCTGGGCAAACAGACACCTGCCAGCAGCCAGACTGCCATATGCTTCTGTGTAGCACTGTGGAAACCGAGAAACACCCCATGGCCTCAGCACACTCCAGACACCAGTACTAAGACCCTGGCTTAGCACTGCGTAAGCTGCCAGACTCCTATGGCCTCCAGCAGTACTAGTCCATCATTGTAGCACACCTTACCCCATTATTGTAGCACCAGACAGGAGGATCTCCTGTGAGCCTCAGGGCAAAATCAGTGCAGTGCCAGGTAAACAGACAGGGCCTACAGCCACTGGCACAAGAAGCCTGAGATAGTGCCCCTTACACCCCAGGTGCAGAGCTCAAATTTAAAGGAAAGGAAAGTTAAAAAAAGATGAGAAAAAAAAAAGAACCTGACCATAGAAAGTTATTATGATGACAGGGAAGATCAAGACATAAACTCAGAACAGGACAACAATGTCAAAACATTTATGGGAAAAGCCCCAAATAAAAATGGGAAGTAATCTCAAGAAAGAACTCAGAAAAAGTTTAAAAGCGAGCTTAAAATCATATAAGTAGAAGAAAAATTGGAAAAGAAATGAGAGTGATGCAAGAAAATTATGAAAAAAAAGTCAACAGTTTGGAAAAAGAAAGCAACTGCTTAAAAAGTAGGAACTGGTCACATGGAAAAGGAAGTACAAAAGCTAACTAAGGAAAACAACTCCTTAGAAGTTAGAATTGGGCAAGTGGAAGCTAATGACTCTATGAGACATCAAGAATCAACCAAACAAATTCAGAAGAACGAAAAATAGAAGAAAACGTAAAATATCTCACTGGAAAAACAACTGACCTGGAAAATAGATCAAGAAGAGACAATGTCAGAATCATTGGACTATCCGAAAGCCATAATAAAAAAGAGGACATGGACATCATCTTTCAAGAAATTATCAAGGAAAAGCATCCTAATATCCTGGAACCAGAGGGCAAAAGACATTGAAAGATTCCACTGATCACCTCATCACAGAGCTCCTGAATTAAAAACTCCAAAGAACATTATAGCCAAATTTCAAAACACTCAGGTCAAGGGAAAAAATACTGCAAGTAGTCAGAAAGAAAGAGTTCAAATATCCAGAAGCCACAATCAGGATTACATAGGACTTAGCAGCTGCAACATTAAAGGATCAGAGGTCAAGGAACATAACAATCAGGAAGGCTAGGGTGACAACCAAGAATCAGCTACTCAGCAAAATTAAACATAATACTTCAAGAAAAAAATGGTCATTCAATGAAATAGAAGGATTCCAAGCTTTCATAAGGAGAAATTTGATCTCCGGTATCAAGACCCAAGAGAATCCTAAAAAAGGGAAAAGAAAACATAAGGGATTCAGTGGAGCTGAACTGCTTACATCCCTACATGGGAAGATGATACTTGAAATTCATAAAAATTGTTATTACATTCTAATTATCTAATGTAATACTTATTACATTCTAATTCTGAGCCTGAACTAGAGGATGAGCTTGAAACAGGCTTGGCTCAGAATAGGCTTGATTATGATGGTAGAGCTTTTCTTTTCTTTTCATTTTTTAAATGACGTAATCAGGATTAAGTGATCTGCCTAAGGTCACACGACTAGTAAGTGTCAAGTGTCTGAGGCTGGATTTGAACTCAGGTCCTCTTGACTCCAGGGCTGGTGCTCTAGCCACTTAGCCCCAATGGCAGTGTTTTGAGATATAAATACACCAATATTGCATAGTTGTTAGAGAACTGTCTTCCAATTAAGTCAAGTTGATAGACCACAACGTGACAGAACTATGGAAAATGGGAGGAGCATGTGAAGGGAGAGATGAAGCAACTACTTCTTGGCAGTGGATATGGGCTTCAGAAAGGAGAGTAGAATAAAAGGACACCACAATGAAGAACTACAAGCAGTGATGCCTGCAGAAAGCAGTTGAAAGCAAGAGTTAAGGAAAATAAGTACTGCTGGATAGCAGTGGGGTCAAAAGTACTGATATGAAACTCAAAACCTGGCCTTTCTGATTGGAACCTTACTGAGAGTAGCACTTACTAAACAGAACAAGTGGCTGGGGCTGGGGACAGTGGAGAGAGGTTCACTAATAGGTATAGCCATTTTTTATGGACCTAATTGAGAGTTTTATCTATTTCCATTAACTCATAAATAAAACCACCTATGGTTTGAGATTTGTAAGCCTGTGTGCTAATAAGGGGAGCTGGAGACTACCTTGATGAGGAATGTCAGACACCGATACAGCTACTTAAAGTGGGATTAAGTCAGAGGTCTAGGCCCTTCATGTCAAGAGAGAGCCTAGGATATATGAGAATATATGACACTCCCTCTTGCTTATAACATTACAAATTCCTTGAGGGCATGGGACTGCATCATTTTTCATCACTGCATTCCTTAGCACCTAGCACAGTATCCTGCATGTAAGAGGTGCTTAATGAATGTTTACTGAATTAAACCTTTTCTAATATGACAGAAGCTTCTGGATGTCCTCCTTGTCATACCTACAATTTCATGTGAATACTTATGATACTTTATGATACTACCTTAGGTAAATCACCTCTCTGCTCTGGGTACCAGTTTGCTCACTTGTAAAATCCAGGGATTATATTACATCAGGGTTTCTTAATCTTTTTTTGTGTCATGTCTCTCTTTGGCAGTCTAGTGAAGCCTGTGGGCCCCTCCTCAGAATAGTGTGGGTCCTTGGAACTCATTTGGTACACTGAGTAACTGTATGGAGTCTAGATACTGAAAAATAAAGGAGGGAATTTGCTGTGCTTAATCAAATTATAGTATGATTAGAATATATTACATTTGTTTGAGGGTCGACTAAACTTTAGCAGTTTTTCATTCATTCACTAAGCATTTATTGTAAAGTATTCTGATAGGTACTGGGTATATGGAGAAAAAAGTTGTAACAGGACCTGCTCTCAAGGATCTAACATTCTTGTGGGGGAAGGAGAATATGTGTATGTATGCATGTATACACATTTAAGTTAAATATGTAATACAGGTATGTCTACATCTATAGCCATATATACCCATATACATGTAGAAACACACACATGTACATATGTCATACAGATGCACACACACACACAAAATAACTGGGAGAATCAGTAAAGGCTTCATGTAGGAAATGTCCCATGAGCTGAACTTTGAAGGAAGCAGGGCTTCTTAGAGGCAGAAGTAAGGAGGGCAAACATTGTAGGCGTGGAGGAAGGAGATAGAATGTCCAGTGTGAGAAATGCATCACAAGTAAGCCAATATGACTAGACAACAGAGTCTGTGAAGGGGAATAATGTAAAATAAATCTGGGAAGTCTGGAAAAGAGGCTGGAACCAGACTATATAGTTTTTTAAAAATTAATTAATTTATTTTCTTGTTTAAATTATTCATTTCCATGAGATTTTGAGTTACAAATTTTCTCCCCATCTTTCCCCTACCCAACACCTTGAGACAGCCATCCCACTGTATAATCCCTCCCTCCAATCTGCTCTCTCTTATGTGCTCCCCCTCACCCCTCTGACTTTCTGGTAGGGCAGAATGGATCTCCCTACCCCAGCGCCTGTATATCTTAATTCCCAGTTGGATGTAGTTAATAATAATAATATGAAGGGTTTTAAATACCAAACAGAGGAGGTATATTTGATTGTGGAGGCAACAGGGATCCAATGGACTTTTTTGAGCAAAGAAATGACATGATCAGACTTGTGCTTTAGGAATACAAATCAGAAGGTTCTGTGGAGATTTGGTTAGGAAGACGAGAGAGTTGAGGTTGGGAGATCGATAGGAACCTAAGTAGTAATCTAGGAGACAGCTAATGAAGTCCTTAATTAGTGTAGTGGCCATATGAGTGTAAAATACTAGACAAATTTGAGAGATTTTGTAGAGGTAAAATCAACATGACAAGACAATTAAATAGATGTGTAAGATTGTGGGAGAATCTCAAGAGAAGGGAGATGATTCTGATGGTTGTGAAACTCAGTTTTTAGAAATATGGTAGCAAACTCATCATAATTAGAGAAGTTAGGAGGATTGGAAAGATCAGGAGAAAGATGATGACTCTTGCCTAGACATGCTGAGTTTGAGATACCTTTTAGGACATATAATTGGAACTGTACAATAAACATTTTGGTAATGTGGGAATGAAGCTCAAGAGAGACATTAGGTTTGGATATGTACATTTGAGAATTATCTCTATACAGAAATGATAGCTGAATCCTTGAAGCTGATAATATCAATTGAAGAGGGTATAGAGTGAGAAAAGAAGAGGGCTTTCCAGAGTACAGCTTTAGGAGAAGTCTTGGTGGGACACAAATGGTAATTCAGTATTTTCTTTATCTTATACTTTCCAGTACTTATCTTGAAAAGGAAAAATAGAGGGAAGAAAACCTAGAGGAAACAAACCCAGAGGAAGAGAGGTGGGATTACACTGCCAAATGCTATGGAGAGTTCAAGAAGAATGACGTTTGAGAAAAAGGCTACTGGGTTGAAAATGTCACTTTTAATTACCTTGAGGAAAGTGGTTTCAGTTGAATGATGTGGTTGGAAGTCTGAATATAAGGGGCTGAGAAATAAATGATTAGAAAAGAACTGGAGGCAATTTACTTATGACAAAAGAATCCACACAGTGGCCATGTACACAGATGTGTCTCTGTGTCCATCACCTATGAGTCAGAGGTGGGCAATGTGCTTCCTCATGGATTCTCTGGAGACATCGTTGTTCATTGCTTTAATCAAGAGCTCTTAACTCTTTCAAAGTTGTTTTTCTGATCTTATATTAACTCTTTTCTCTGTTCTGCTCACTTCACAATTCTTCAGTTCATACTACCCAGGATCCTCCAAAATACTTTCATAATTTCTTAAAGTACAATAATATATCTTTACATTCTTACCACAATAAGTTTAATAATTCTTCAATTGTCTAAGAGGCAAAGTAAAGCAAGGCATCTCCTGAGATTCTAGTTTTTCTCTTATTTTTAAAAATTCTTCTTTTTGAACTGGGAAGTTTTATTTGGCTTGCGACAATTCCCTATTCAGTACTATCCTCCTTCTTTAACACCCCTTCCCTATTGCTGATTACTTCCCCACTGAGTCTGATGCATTTCTACACAAAACTATTTGTGTGTATTTAGCCATCCTTTGTCTAGTTCACATAAGAGAGTTCAGATAAGAATTCATCTGAGGAAAACTCTTCCATATTTGTATACTTTTATTATGTACTCCAATTATGAGAAATAGAAGGTTCCAACCTCCCTTCCCCCTTCTTTCTACATTAATGTATTCCCTCTATTTTTACAACAAAACCTATCAACAACCAGGGCCTCTTTTATTCCAAAAGGTTTGTATTAGGGCAGGAATTCTTTTTTAATCTCTGTTGAAAACATTAAGGTTCTAAAGGTACACTCATTTCTTTCTTCTATTAGAATGCTAGCACTGGATCATCATATACCTTCCAATTGCTCAAATAAATTTCCCTTTATAGGTTTCTTGGGACTCATATTAATACTTCAAGGTTCCAAATCAGATATTTTTGATAATACACTACCCTTCCCTTTGTACTCAGTTTTGGCAGGTAAATTATTCTTGGTTGTGATTCTAACTGTTGATTTTTATAATATTATATTCCAAGATCTTCTTTCACAAAATATATAATTTGAGATGTCTTGAATGATCCTGACTGTTGGTCTTTACCGCTTTTTTTTCTGGAAGTCACATTTACATACATATGTATATGTACATACACATACACATATTTGTATACATATACACACATATAGAGAGACATATTCAGAGAGAGAAAGAGAGAGAGAGAGAGAGAGAGAGCTATGAATGACATTACTAGGACTTTTTCTTTTGGGGTTCCTTTTAGGAAATGATTAGTAGATGTTTTCTATCTTTACTCTGGTTCTAACATTTCTGAGAATTTCCGTTTACAATTTTTTGAAATACAGTTTCTAGGATTTTTTTTGGGGGGGGTCTTTCATCATGTTTATCAGGGAGTCCAATAATTTTAAAATCATCTTTCCTGGATTAATTATCTACATCAGTTATTTTTTATATCAAATAGGATATATTCTTATTTTCGTCTATTTTTACAACCTTTGATTTTGTTGTAATTTTTTTTTTTTGGCTTTTCATGGACTTCTGTTCATTCTATTCTAGTTTTCAGGGAAACCATTTCATGGACAAGGTTTACCACTTTCCCTTCTAAGTTATTCTCCTGACAATTTCCTCAAGTTTTATTTCATTTTTTGTCCCTTGCTTTATTATTTCAATGTATTCACATGGTCCATACGGAAAATGAATTTTTCCTTTTGAGTCTCTGCCTGATGTTGTCATAGAATTATTCAGTTCTTCTTTTAGGGCAATCCATAGATAGTTTCTCATCAGATTTATCATTATTCAGTCTGGTTTCACTTTAGGGTTTTTCTAGTATGTGTGGGACCTGGGGAATCTGCCAATTGTTTAAGCAGCCACCTTGGCAGGAATTCTTATAAATGACTTTTTTGAAGGACTGTAGGTGTGAAAGAGAGGAGAATTATGGTACAATAGCTGAAATGGATGATAGGGCTAAATGAAGGACTTTTCAGGAAGGGGAAGGCATAGGGTTGTTTGCATGCTGCAGAAAGGAACCATTACTTTCAGCAAAAAATGTGTTACACTAAGAAAAAAAACAAAACACCCCTAAGACCAGCTACCATAGAAAACTTAACAGATAAGATTTGAAAACAAGCAGGTACATAGTTGAGTTTGCATTTTCTAGGCTTAAATGGTGATTTTTTTTTCCCCCTCCTCTCATAGGAGTAGACATACCTCATTGATGACAGAGCTCTGTGTACAGTCCCTGAGCAGCTAGGCTGTGACACCTGATCTTGATACCTTAAATAAATCCCAATCAAAGTTTTTGTTATATCACCATTTCCCTGACAACAGGAACCATACTACACTTTTCTACTTTAAAAAACCCCTGTAATCCCAAAGTGCAAGATCAAGAAGCACATGCCAAAGGGTATTATCTAATATACTGAGTAGTAAACAAGCACAGCTTTGTACTAAATACCTTTATTTGGATAATAAGCTAGAATTATCTGACTTCCCTGACTTACAAGGAATTAGGAAAATAACTGAATTTAATATGAAATGGTATGTAGAATCTTAAGTATTCACCGCAGAACCCAAAGAAATAAATGTAAGACTATCTACACTCTTTAAAAATAACTTTGCTCCTGCCAAGAGATTTGTACTCCTTTGGAAGCAGAGTAGTATAAACAAGTTTATCACTCTCTTTTTATGACAAGAGTAAAGAGGCTAATAGTGATTACCCAAAAAAAAAGATACAAGAGAATAAATGCTGAGGTTAGAGGTTAAAAAAATAAAACAGAAAGATAAAGAAGGGAAGGATAGCTACCATCAACATATATGGGTGTATATCTTCAACAGCTAAGATAAACAGTAATAAAAGGGGCCAGGGACACTCTATCTAATAGTATTAGAGGGTTGAAATAAACTACATATATTTCTAAATATTTTTTGATTGATGAATGTGTCAATGAAACAAGGGCCCATCTTTTTAATACCAATGTCTTCCAATGGTGATGTATGGCTATGAGTGGTAGAATAAATCCCAGAAAAAGTTAAATTTAAGATCACTCAAAAGGCAAAGGAGGGTACATAGTAGGCACAAACAGGTTACAGCACATTAATAACAAGGAATTAAATAGAAAAATTGATGCCATCAAAGTAATATATGATCACAGAAAAATATTCCCAAAACAAAAGCAAGAGGCAAGTGTTGGACAGTTCATATGTTCCATTTGTAATCACACAATGGCAAGAGAACACAACATGTTAAATGGACTCATGACTTGTGAGGATGAACAGACACGGATGGGCTTGAAATCCATTTCACTAAAGGAATAATCACACCAATGAATTCTAAGAATCATTAAGAGTGTTCCAGTTTAGGACAGTATCTCACAGAATTTGCATATGCTTGAGAACTACAGGGTACTGGTTAATGCAGGTTAATTCACTGTAAACAAAACTGCTAACATTAAGATCTCAATTCATGTACATATTTATACACATATAAATCTTATAAGTTAGGGAATAATTTCACAAAAGGACACTAATAGTATTCCTTTGAATAGTGAGCAGTACATAGAATAAATAAATTTACACAGAGCTTTTCAGGCATAGAATGTAGGGTACACTTATATAGCTAAGGGTATTTACTGCCCCATCAATAAGCCTGTTTGTGTTGCTAGGTGGCATGGGAGGATGGCTAGGTGATACAGTGGACAGAGTATTGGGTCTGGAGTCAGAAAGATCTTAGCTCATATCTAGCCTCAGGCATGTACCAGCTGTATGGCCTTGTGCAAGGCTGGTAATCTCTGTTTACTTCAGCTTGCTCAACTGTAAAATGGGGGTAATAATAGCACCTATCTTCTAGGTTTGTTGTAAGGAACAAATGAGATAATGTTTGGAAAGTATAGATTAGCATGGTGCCTGGCACAGAATAGGTACCATATTAAAATGCTGGCTTATTGTTATTATTTTTATATAAATAGTTCAAGTGGCACAGAACAATAACATTGAGTTTGCTGAAGGATCATATCAATTTCACATACAACTATTACTGAAAATGACTAAAAATTCAGGTATCCTACTTTTTTTTTTCAATTTAATTTCAACTTATTCTCCCTTCTTTCCTTCCTT
This sequence comes from Pseudochirops cupreus, assembly GCA_028627135.1. Classification (NCBI taxonomy): domain Eukaryota; kingdom Metazoa; phylum Chordata; class Mammalia; order Diprotodontia; family Pseudocheiridae; genus Pseudochirops; species Pseudochirops cupreus. The sequence goes on from CM053580.1 coordinate 308,642,114, forward strand.
GAGTTTATGCTCTTAAGTACTTTAAGATCCCACTGAAGAGGCTAGATCTTTTAAAAACAATGCATCTGTGTGGTTCACAAAGATAATCACGATGATAAAAATGACAATAAAAGTAGTTGGCGTCAGGATTTTGCCAGGTTAGCTCATAGAGATGTCTGTATTTAACCAAAAGAAAATAGTGATTGACCATACAACAATGGGGACACTCTCCAAGGATGTGCCCACTGTAGGGAATGGAAGTGCTTCCCACATTGATCCTGTAAACACTAATCTCACTGGGGACAAACAACTACTGTGAAAATTCAGCTGAAAGGAAAACTCTCAGTAGACAAGAGATTGAGTCATTTAGGTTTTTTAAGTAGAATTGTGAAAGAAAAAGGATCCAAAGTCTCTTCAATCCCTTGAGAACATTCAGCCTTCTTTTTTAATAGGCATTGAGGGCCCACTAGACACTCAAACACTGCTGACCAAATGACTAACATTTCTGGAATAACTAGGGAAAGCAGAACATGACTGAGGACCAAGAAGAGAAGTGACATGAAATGAGCATGATAGCACTTTAATGTTTAGTTTAATTGCTTTTAATAGGCATTTATTAAACGCCTGCAGTGTTCAGAACACTGCGCTAGCCAGGTTCTGGGGGAGGCAGAAAGTTACTTTCCTCACTGAATTCAAAGTGAAAAGACAATTAATGCCCTATGATTAGTACATAAGAACATTTGTAAATAAACTAGTTAGGTCTGAAAGAGGAAATGTCTTGATGACTGGTAGAAGTTAATGACAGAGGAACTCACTTACAGATTCTTAAGCGTGTTAATTATCTTGTTTATTAGTTGAATACTAGGATCAATCTTTTCCCCAGGGTGTGCTCTTCAGCAGTAGCAGCTGTGAATTCTCTCCCATGAGACTCTTTCCTCGTCTGGACAATTGGTCCTTGTCCACGGAGGACTGGCACTGGCCTTCCTCTGCTGCCTTTAATGTGTACCAAGCTCCCTGCAGGCACACTTTCATGTTCATCTGTTACCCCAGTACCTAGAACCATGCATGAAGCAGAGCAGATTCTTCATAAATGTTTGCTGAGGGATTGGTTATGAATGTCCTTGATTGCTTATAACGCTTTGTATTATGAAGTCTGCCACTGCTGGTGTTTGCTGCTTCCGCCTACCATGGATCTATTTTACTCTTAGAGACATCTTTGATTTGGGCTCTTTAGAGATCAGGTTTCTTCATGATTTACTGACCCACAGCCATATCGAAAGGAATGAGATTACTAAAGAAACAAGCTTGTCCAGCACCGAGGAGCTTATGAGCATAAAAATGCCACGCAATTTCTTAAGTGAGATTTCACCAGCTATCTTCTTTCTATCCTGCTCTGATGCCTCATCATGGAGTGAAGGCAATCTTGGGTTCCCAAAGGTTACACCAGCAAAGTGAGAGTTCTGGCAGGTTCTATTGAGCTACAAGCTAACAGACTTTAGTGGCAGACTGAATCAGAGGAGCAGATTGGTTAAGCACATAGGGACCCAGAGAGTTGCCAACAGTGACCCGTGAAACACAAAATTAAAAAAGAGTAGACAGTCTTGTGAGGCCTAATAAATGGAGGTAACTTTATGCTAAGAAGACTAATACTGATGAAAACAATTTTGAAACGAGGTTCCAAAGTTTATTTCTAAAGGATGATTTCCTTTCTCACTCATGGAGTTCATATTCTTTGAGGACATGGGAAGAACAAAGAGGGCAGCCCAAGGACATATTTATTGGTTTGTTTGGTTTTTTTTGGAGCGGGGAGGTTAGAGCAATTGGGGTTAAGTGACTTGCCCAAGGTCACATGGCTAGTAAGTGTCAAGTGTCTGAGTTCACATTTGAGTCCTCTGGACTCCAGAGCCGGTGCTCTATTCATTGTGCCACCTAGCTACCCTGACATATTTCTTTAAACATTTCCCAAGTCGGTCTTGAAAACAACTAACCCAAAATACAAGATCATACTTCCATTCTAATTCTCATTTCTAATTCTTGAAGTAATACTGCCTTATTAAACCTGAAAAAGATTAGTCAGTTGATTGTAAGAATAAAATTATTTCTGCAGGACTATTTGGGCCAAGTGCGTGAATTAGAGTGCTAGATAGAATTACTTTTCTCTATAATTGTGAAGGGCAATCTTGATTTTCCAAGAGGCAAACCACTAAGAATGACACGCAATAAATCAGAGGATCCCGGATTTTAAAATGAAAGTGACCTTAGAGACCATCAAATCTACTCCTTTCCCATTTTACAGATTGGTAAATTGAGGCTGAGATAGGTTAAATGACTTGCCTAGGGTCACAAAGCTAGTAAATATCCCAGGTGGGATTTAAGTTAGGTCTTCCTGACTCCAAACCAGGGACTCTTATCTATTGCTCCATGCTGACAAGTCACCTGTGTGAGAGGGAGATATTCTTCATGTTGCAAATCTGATAGTATTCAAAGAATGGTATTTATCATGAGGATAAATTTTTATTATTTTTATTTGGTTAGCTTTGCAATGTTCAAGGGTTTAAAAAAATACTACATAAATGTTTTCTCCTGTAAATTCAGGATCTCCTGAATTTGAAAACTGTAAATGAAAAATTTTCATTGAGGAAGCAAAGCAGATATAGGCATCTCCCCTATATCCTCCCTCCCCCACCATTACCTTATGACTTTCAGGAAAAGAAGGTAATAAAAGTATCTGGAGGAAAGTTTCTGTCAAGAGTTTCTAATGGCAAATTGAGCACCTGGAGAATAACAGATGGGAGGGGCAGACTGCAACAAAGCTGTCCTGGGCCATTGGTACCATCTAGTGTTCTGAACCAGAAACTATAACCCAATATCTCATGCCACTTAACCTCTTCTGTCTTACTCCTCAAGGGAAAATATCTGCATGGAGTTCCTGAATGCCCTTTCTTTCTGTTACTCACATCTTACCTCATATTTCAATTTAGCTAATCTCTTACATATACACATCTATTCTCCTTCATCTACATTGTCTTTCTAGCTTCCATGAAATCTTCCTAGACTACCTAAGGCTAGTCATCTCCCCTTCCTCTGAATTTATTATTCTAGCCCTTATATTCAAAGAAATAAGCATCAGAAGTGGAATTTGAATCCAGGTTTTCTGATTCCTTTTTTATTTAATAAATTAATTTATTTTCTTGTTTACATCATTCATTTCCACGAGATTTTGAGTTACAAATTTTCTCCCCTTCTTTTTCCTACCCAACAGCTCAAAACAGCCATCCCATTGTATAACCCCTCCCCCAATCTGCTCTGTCCTATGTCCTTCCCCTTACCCCTCTGAATTTCTAATATGGCAGGATGGATCTCCCTACCCCAGTGCCTGTATATCTTAATTCCAAGTTGGATGTAGTTAATAATAAAAATAATAATATGTGTGTGTGTGTGTGTGTGTGTGT
>CM053580.1:308646044-308757627 GCA_028627135.1 Pseudochirops cupreus
AATCCTAGCTCCCTTGATCTCCAGAATAACATATTCCAGGCCCTTCAATCCCTTAATGTAGAAGCTGCTAGATCCTGGGTTATCCTAATTGTGTTTCCACAGTATTCAAATTGTTTCTTCCTGGAAGCTTGTAGTATTTTCTCCTTGATCTGGGGGACTCCGGAACCTGGCTATAACATTCCTAGGAGTTTTCTTTTGGGGATCTTTTTCAAGAGGTGATCAGTGAATTCTTTCAAGTTCTATTTTGCCCTCTGGTGCTAAAATGTCAGGGCAATTTTCCTTGAGAATTCCTTGAAGGATGCTTTCTAGGTTCTCTTTTTGATCATGGCTTTCAGGTAGTCCAATAATTTTAAACTGTCTCTCCTGGATCTATTTTCCAGGTCAGTGGTTTTTTTCAAGGAGATATTTCACATTGCCTTCTATTTTTTCATTTGTTTGGATCTGTTTAATAATATCTTGATTGCTCAAAAAGTAATTTGCTTCCATTTGCTCCACTCTAATTCTGAAGGAATTATTCTCTTCAGAAAGCTTTTGAGATTCTTTTTCCATATGGCAAATTCGACTTTTTAACCATTCTTCTCATTGGCTTTTTGGGCCTCTTTTGCCATTTGAGTTACTCTATTTCTATTTTCTTCAGTCAGGTTGTTGACTCTCTTTTCATGATTTTCTTGCATCATTCTCATTTCTCTTCCCAATTCTTCCTCCACTTCTCTTATTTGGTTTTTAAAATTCTTCTTAAGCTCCTCTATGGCTTATAAGAAGTCTTCATGTTGCTTGGAAGCTTTTGGTGTGGGAGTTCTAACTGTGTTGTCTTTCTCCCGTTTCATGCTTTGATCTTTTTATCCCCAAAGAAGTAATCTAATGTTTGGTTGCTGTTCTTATTTTGCTTCCTTTGCCTGCTCATGTTGGCCAATCAATTACTTGATTTTTTAGCTCTGTGGAACTCTGCTTCCAGAGGGGAAAGCTCTGTCCCAAATCACTGAGGTTTTCGCAGCTGCCAGAGCTATTGGGAGGCTGCTGTTTTGTTTTTTTTTTGCAGCCCCTACCAGCTTTGACTCACTGAAAACACCCCAGGACCACCACCCAAGACCACAATCTGGATCCAGCCCACTCAACGCAAGAGCACTTAGCCTCTGAATGATCCTTGGCCCCCCTGAAGTCTGAAGGCATGGAGCTCTGAAGCAGCCATGTGGAGGCAGCTGCAGGGCCGCCGCTTCTGCAGCTTCCTTGCCCACCGAGGCAGCTCAGCCCGACTGCTTTTCTCCCTCAAATTTAGCTGAGTTCCACTGACCTTTCACTTTGAACTTGTTTCTAATGGCTTGATAAGTCTGGAAACTGCCACCGCTGCTGCTGATCCACTCTCCTGAAGGCTCCAGCTGCAGCTTGTCCTGGCCGCCCTGGGGCCAAGTTGCAGTTTCAGGCTGAGCTGGGTTCAGCTCCCAGCATGTTGCGATGAGCCCTTCCTGCCGAGCTGCCTTCAGCAGGAGATGTGTTTTGTGAGTTTTGGAGCCCTAAAATTTGTTTAGAGTCATATTTTATAGGTATTTGAGATGGCTATGTGGGAGCTGCAGAACCTTGCCACTTCTATGCTACCATCTTGGCTCCGCCCCCCAGGTTCTCTGATTCCTAAAACAATGTATGCCCTTTCCACTGTATCATGCTGGCTTGGCCAGTTCTGTCAGAGACATACCCATGCCTTGAACAAGGAAGACTATATATCTTGAAGCGAACTTTGTCATAAGGACCAGTGTCACCAACCTAATATTCTAAATTATCAATAGTTCTCTTCTTAATCACTATAAAATTATACCTATAATCTCAATCTACCTGTTTCAACTAAATCTGCATCTTCTCTTCTGCTTAATTTATTAGTATTGCAATAGCATATTTTGAAGAAAAAAACCTTTTTAATCAGCTACCTTGGCCACCTTTCAGGTTGAATGGTGCAATAATCAGTGCACTAGTCTTGGAATCAGGAGATCTGAACCTAAACGTCACTTCTAAAACACTGTTTGATACTGGACACCTTGCTTTTATCTCTCTAAGGCTCAGGGCTCTCACCATGAAAACGAACATGAAGATACATTCACCACCTATCTTATAAGAGTTTTATGAAGTGTTTTGTAAGCCTTAAAAGTGTCAATCAAATGTGAGTTATAATAATTGATTCTTAAATCACCAGAATGCCATATTTCAGCTATGGTTATGTAAGTCACAGTGTTCTATACAGGATCCTAATGATGGTTGTTAACTTATCATTTCTATGGGGAAATTGCCTCAAATAACCACAACAGATACATTTTGAAACTCATTTCAAAGTTGGGGATTAAATGCATGATGAGTAGAATGAATACCCACAACACAGAAATACAAAATGACAATCTAAACAGTTTTAAATCTATTTCATTTATAAGTTAAATAGAAGAAGAGTCGAAAGAAGATGGGACAAAACATTGCAATGTTGGCTCTCACAAGACACAATGTAAGAATATTGTGAGAGAATGTACATAGACAAACTGGTGCCTTAGTTCCTGGAAAACAAGTGAATATACTGTTAAAGATTCTAACACACTGCTGCACAGAGTTTATGCAATTAGAGGTAGGCTTCATTTTTACAGATGTGTTCCTGCAGAAAATCTTGGTATCCTTATCCTATTTTGCCTGTTGTCTTTCACTTTAATTGAACATGATATCGCCAATATTTTTTTTACCTCCAAAAATACCTTAATCATTTTTTTTAAAGTGACACATTTAAGGGAAAGTAATTTTCCGATAACATATTAATGTGACATTCAGAATAAATTACCAAACACACAGCCAGGCTTCTTATGTCTGGCAAAATAGTGTGAAAGCCCAGGGGAATAAACAAGGAACTGGAGGAAGGGAGAAAGAAGGTAACTCCTGAGAGCAGGGTGAAGTAATCGTCTACATCAGTTATCTGGGTAAAAACACCCCGGGAAACCCATCCTTTTTCTTTAGTTAGCCTTGACCTCAATCCTTCATTTTGGCCACAGAGAGCCATCACAAACACTATGAGAAATGAGCTTTGTCTTTATTCTAGAACAATATCCCTGTCATCTGGTTAGTGAGCAATAGTTATTTCTTTCCATGAAGTCATTTCCAATAACTACAGTCATTCCAGTGATTTCTCTTATTCTTGTTCTACCATGATATATTTTTTTGTCTACTCCATATAAAATATTCATTAAAAAATATTTGAAAATTGTCAGCTTCAAAACTAAAACCATAGGTAGTGGCTTAGAAATTGGCATTTATGATCAGGATGTTGAATAGGAGGAAGGAAGGAAGGAAGGAAGGAAGGAAGGAAGGAAGGAAGGAAGGAAAGAGGGAAAGAAGGAAGAAAAGAAGAAAAGAAGAAAGGAAAGAGGGAGCAAAGGATGGTTGACAAAAACCTAGACTGCCATTCTGGAGAGTTATAGTAATAGCTCCCTAAAAAAGTTTATGTAGAAGAATGGAGAAGGAAATACAGGAAAAAATTTCCCCTCCCATACATCCTGTGTGCAAGCTGCCAGAATCAACTTTATAAGATATCACTTATATGATATGTTTCCACTGCTCAAGAATGTGTATTGGTTCACTATTGCCTGTGTAGTCAAGTCCAGACCTCTCATTCTAGAATTCAAGGCCTTTTCTATCCACTCTTTTAAGATCCAGTTCAAGTCCCTTGGCATCCATGAAGCATTTCCTAATAACTCTGCCAGCATCAATCCTGTTTAACCTATCATTTCACATATTAGTCTTAATAATAATGATAAAGATGACGATAATAGGTAACAGATAGTGCTTAACATGTGTTAGGCACTGTGCTAAGCACTTTTTACAATTATTATCTCATTTAATCCTCACAACAACTCTGGGAAATAGGTACTATTACTATTCCCATTTTGCAGGTGAGGAAACTAAGGCAAAGTTTAAGTGACTTGCCCAGGGTCACACAGCTAGTAAGTATCTGAGATCAGATTTGAACTCAGGTCCTCCTGACTCCAGGACCTGTGCTCTATCCACTACACCAATCAGCTGTTTTTTTACCTTACACTTGACTGTATTTAATGAATAATATAATATCACGGGCAACGAGTTTCTTATGCATAAGCCCTGGTTCCTCAGAAAAAATATTGAGCTTCTGGGTAGACAGGGAACAAGTCATATATTTCTTATTGATCCTTCATAAGCCAGAGCCAAGTTTTAAATGTGGAAAATACTTCACTAATTAAAATAAACGAACTGAATTAGAGCTGAGGAGAACAGAAACATGGACTTAGGTGAGGGTGGCAAGAAGGAATTCTTGAAAAGGTACAAGGAAAGGAGTAAAGACACAAATAGGACTGAATAGAAAAATGGGGAGTAAAAAGAATGAACAAGTGCCAACCCATGGAAAAGTGCTTTCAGTTAAGGGAATAGAAAGGGAGGGGATACTGTTGAAATGTTACCAAGTTAAAAAAATATTATTTGGCAAAGCATGGGGTATGAAGTTGAGAGAGATAGGGAGGAGTTATAGATAACGCCAAGACTGCATACTTGAGAGACACAGAGATAATGAAGTTGTCAACAGTGACAAGGGAAGGAAAGGACTTAGTAGGAAATTTGAGGAGCTCAGTCTTTGCTATGTTGAGCTTAAATTGGTATATTCACTGCAAGTTAGGAGATTAAAGATTACACAGAGGGAGAGAAGTTGGAGGTAGAGAAGCAGATTTAGGGATCTATATATTTAGACAGACACATTTTTTAAAAAAAGATCATGGCTGACTGACAGTATGACCAAATAGCTCATTATATGAGGTAATTGCCTTGAGGCCTGTTGTGTTCTACTGGTCTTGATGAATCTTGTGGTTTTTCTCTGGGGAGGAGAAAGAAAAAATACCTCTCTGCTTCTGAGAACCTCGTGCTCAGAGACAAAATTAGTATAAAAGCACAACAGTACCTCCTTGCAAACTGGGCAACCGTTATGAGCAGGTGAGAGAATGGATGCTGATGAGGAAACTGAGTGCCCCCTTTAAATGTTAACAAAAGATCTTCGATACTCTCAAGTACTGATTTTGGCTGAAGAGCTATTCTGGAAAACATAGAGCCTTGTCCAAAAGAGAAGGAAGAGCACAAATTGTTTCAATACATAATCATCTCTGGCGTTTTTCTGAATTATCTTTTTTTATGTCTTTGGTTTGATATCCATTAGAATGTAAGTCCTAAAGTTAATCAAGATAGATCTATTAAGCATCTCCTATGTGCCAGATACAGTGCTGATTACTAGGGATGTAAAACAAAATAAAAGTGTTTCTCAAGAAGTAGTGCTTTCTATCAGGTGAGATGACATGCCTTCATATTAGCATATGCAGAGGAAATACAAAATCAATTCCAGGCAGTTTAGAAATAGAGGGCACTAGCAGCAGGGCAGGGGGATCAGGATTGGCTTTCCATCAAAGTTGTTCTTGGAGATGATGCCTGAAGGAAGGAATTCTATGAGGCAAAAGTAAGGATGGACAGCATTCTATGCTTGAGAGGCAACCAAACGGAAGAGCCCAGAGACCAGAATTGGAACGACATGTCTCAGTAACAGCAAGGAGAGTTTTTTAGACCACAGAGAAGAGCAATGTCTAACAAGGCTGTAAAGGAAGGTTGGGTTCAGGCTACAAAGGTCTTTAAAAGTCAAACTATTCTTTATGATTGACAATAGAGACTACTCAAGTGTACTGATTGTGGGGGGAGGCTGATGTGGTCAGGCCTGCAGTTAAGGAAACCCACTTTGGCTGGTTGTTTTTTTGTCATCAAGAACCCTTCTCAATGCTTATTTTAAAAAGTTAAAATAAAGGGAATACACTGAAAAAGCAAGAAAATGAGACATGAAAAGGGAGGGGGAGAGTCAAGCTGCTGGTAGCATACTCTAGATAGCAATGAGGAATTGTGAACACCTAAATCAACCAATTATGTTAGCTATGACAAATGTGTGACTTAGAAAAACGTTCTTTGTTGACATATGACAAATATGATCCTTTCCTTCTGGGGAATTTTAGTACTTAAAGGTTAACATTTTTAGACATTTAAACATTTAACAATTCAATTCCATAGTTAAGTCAGGTAACCAAACTATAAAGTCTCCCTGTGAAAAGGCATTCTGGGAACTTATTTCAATGGAGTAGGATAATGTTTGTTTTTCCTTCCACAAAATGTTTATCACATGGCCTACACTTTGGTCTTGCGACTGATTGAAGAAATGCCATTGAAACTCTAAGGCACGGTGACCTTGATATGTCAGGGAACACAAAACTCCTATGTTTATCGCCCCACTGTGGGATTTTAAAAAATAATTTACTTACATAAGAGAGACAGCAGGGTCCAGTGGATAACAGACTGCTGAACTCAGAAGAAGAAAAATCTGGGTTTAAATGACACCTCAGACATTTACTTAGCTCCAGGACAATATATTTCTCTTTCCTAGACTGCAGTGAAAATAATAACAGCATCTACTTCACAGGACTGTCACGAGGGTCAAATGAGGCGATGTGTGTTAAGTGCTTTGTAAACTTCTTAGGCAAATGTGAACTAAGGTCCAAAGGAGCAGCAACAAAAACAACTTCTCTGTTCACTAGAGAGTACAATGCCACGATCGTTTGGTATAGTAGAAAAACACTTAACTGAAGTCAGGAAAGGTGAAGTGAAATCCAAGTTCACTCTCTCTGAAAGACCTTAGGTAAATCACTACTTTTCTGGATCTGTTTCCTCATCTATAAAATGAAGGAATAGATGAATTCTAACACTAATTATGGTTTTAAATCCTATAATCTTATTAAGCACTTACCATATACAAGATACTGTGGAGGAAGCTAGGTGGGTAGTGAATAGAGCACCGGCCCTGGAATTAGGACTTGAGTTCAAATCCAGCGTCAGACACTTGACACTTACTAGCTGTGTGACATTGGGCAAGTCACTTAATCCCAAATGCCCTCCCTTCCCTCTCCAAAAAAAAAAAAAAAGGACTGTGCAAAGCATTGAAGATACAAATATGAAGAAACTGACATAAGACCTTGACCTCAAAGAACTTGTAATTTTGTTTGTTTCTGTATGTATGTATGTATGTATGTATGCACGTGTATGGGGGGGGGGTAGTACAAAATTTTACATATAAATATCCCTATAAACAAATTAAGAAAACATCTCAGTACTGGTATTGGGCAACTCAGATTGATGAAGTGAACTGTTCAAGAATGATGGCTGGCAGACCATCACTGGCTGTTGGACATTCTGCCCTATTCCCTAGATGAGATTAAATTTGTATGGTCATAACGGAGCTGTGGATAATGTGTAGTGATGCGTCTGATACAGCTGTGAGACGGAGCCTTAGCAGAGATTAATTAGCTTCAAAAGCAAGAAAGGCACAGGATGCTGGGAAGGCTTTTGCTATAAAGGTCTCTCTTTCTTCATCACTACCATGGTTTTGGGCTGAGTCCTTCTTTTCCTATTGGCTCTTTTCCTGTTAAACTCTTATGAGGATCCAAAATGTTTCATAGGTTGGTTTCTGACCAAAACCCAATGAAAGTAAACACAGGGGAAATCTAGAATAAAGGAAGTTGGATAAACCCAGTGTTGCTCAACTTAATTCCATTTATTTTTAATCCTACATACACATAAGGGTTGCCTTTCACCACACCAAAGCCTATTCTATGTTTTTAACAAAAGAAGATGGGGATGGTTATTTTCTCCTTTTTTTCTTTTAAGTAATGATTTGAATAATATCTTGACATTCGACCAAAGCAAAAGCCCTGTAGCTACTACCCTGAGTAGTAATGAATCTTTCTCTTCAACCAGATGCACCCTGAAGCCAGAAATCCTGAACTTATTTGTTCTGAGCTGCAATGACTGGAAGTCACTAATAAGCTATGACGAGAAGACTTAAAGTCAGAACGATACTTGAGGGAGATGGAAATTGTCCTTACTTAGGAAACTGTCATCCCTTTCAAGTATTTGTCCCAAGGAGGGGAGTTTAAATCATACAAATGTATATATTTTTCAAAAAACCTAGTACACCATCAGAATGCAAGAGATGTTACTCTTAAAGATACTTCAAAGGTCCTAAGTCTGCACATAATATATTCTAGGTTGCTCAACACTTTCATAGGTCAACTAAATTTGCATGTGGATCAAGGGAAACATTCCTATAAACAAAGCAACCAAAGGAAGAAACTAGCTTTTTCTTAAAAGCTTCCAGTACCATACTAATTATATAGCTCTAAAAATATTTCAAAAGATTCAATATTCAAGTGATTTCCTTATAAATAAGATCCACTCAAAACCATGGAATGAAGTTTTTATTTGCCTAAGTTAATTCCTCAAAGTCTCCTTGATTAGGTAAGTAGGTGGAGCAGATTAATGGTCACATCATTCATTTTCTGAATGATCCTCATCAAAAGACCCACCTCAAACAAAGAGCACCAGAACTGAATAGGAAAAAGATGGAATTGGCTCTATGTTGTAGTTAGGGAGTGATAAAATGGATTTAAAGATCTTAAGCTAGCTTTTAACATTAAAACCTTAATATTTTAAGGAATAATGTTCTTCTGAGGATATTTAACTCTTGATCATAGAATACCATAGTATCCTAAGAATCAGACCTGTAGGTGACCCTAATGGCAATGGAGTTTATATAGGCTGTGACATGTTAACACCATACTCCATGGATAATTTGTTGGCAAAATCAATGAGAACCACATTAAATGGCAAGACATGGATAGAATGTAAATTGTATTGTTGGGGGTAGATACCTAAATCAGTGAGATCAGAGATGCAACTTCAAAGTACTGAAATATCATAATATTAGGAAAATATCCTAGGAATTTACATTTTCCTCATTTTTTCACTTTTTATATTCAATTTGCCGTAGCTCATTGATTCTACTTAGATAATATTTTTAACACATATCTTGTCCTTTCCACTTGCAAGACCATCACCCTATTTCAGGCCTTAGCACCTCTTGGACTACTCTAAAAGCCTTCTAGTTTCTTGTCTCTTTCATCCTCAAGCAATTCTCCACACTCAACTACCAACATAATCTTTGTAAAAAAGAGGTATGAGCATGAAACATTCCCTGTTTAAAAAAAGAACAAAAACCAAACCTTAAGTGGCTCCCAGTTGCTTCGAGGATAAAATACGAACTCTTCAGCCCATCAACTTAAATCCTTTGATAATGTAGGAACTAGTGACCTTTCTCGTTTTATTCCTTACTACTCCCATTAATGTCCTGTATACATTCTAGGAACCTAGACAAATTTGACTATTTCCTAATTAGCTGATCCTCTACATAGATACTCCATTTGAACAGGCCATTTCCCATGCCTGGAATGTATGTCCAATCTCAGCCGAGACTGGACATACAATCTCAGCCATAGATTGGACAATCTACGGCTTTCCTTAAGATTTAGCTGAGGTGCTTTCTCCTCTAGGAAACCTTCCTTGATTCTTCCAGTTGTTAGTACTTACTGCAGTAAGACTTTTGGGACATGCAGTATTTATTTATATGTAGACTGAATTGCCCTTCCCTCCATTGGAATGTAAGTTTTTTGAGGAAAAGAACTACTTAGTTTTAGGTTTTCCTTTGTATTTTTAGAGCCTAACACACTGACTTGTATATAGCAGGTGCTGAATAAATGCTTTTTAAATATATATAAATGCTTTTTTAAAGCATTTTTCCTCCATAATGCCCAGATTACAGGATCACAGATTTAGAGTCAGAAGGAACTTTGGAAATCATCTTGTCAACACAGAATCCACTGGAAACTCAAAGAGAAAAGAATGAGAATAAAGAGGATTATATTGATTTTATCTCTGTAGTCTACAACTGTAGCTAAACTGACCTCTCTCTCTTCTTGACTCTCAGTGCACTTTACAATCATAGCATTTTAGTGATACTTTTATTTTTCATGTAATACTTTGGCTTCCTCAACCAGATGATAAGTTTCTTGGGGAAAGGGGCACACTGTGTTTTGGGGTGCTACTTCTGAATTACTGACAGTACTTGATGCTGTGTTAGAAGAGTACATTTAGACCAGGTCTAATTGATAAATACTTGTTGACTGATCAGATCTGGACGAAAAAACAGGTTGTCCCAAAAATCTTAGTGCATCTCTAGCAGCTTAAAAGTACACCAAATCTGTTTAGTTTTACTCTCTTAGGTATTCAAACTTTACTCATTTTCTTGTTTGTTACACCTATTTGACAAAATTTTAATAACCAGTCATGGGAGCCTAAGTGGCACAGTGAATAGAGCACTGGTCCTGCAGTCAGAAGGACGTGAGTTCAAATCCGGTCGCAGTCACCAAAAACAAAACAAAACAAAACAAAAAACCCAACAAGCTGTGTGACCTTGGGCAATTGCCCTACCTTCCCTTCTCCAAAAAGGAAAAAAAAAAGAAGCAGTCACATTTTGCCCAATCTCAAATTCGGGCTATTTGAATTTATCTTTTCTTTAGTGAATTAGGGAGGGCTAGCCACAGTGCCCACAAATTATTACACATTAGGAAAAAAAAATCACAACCAAGAGTCTGTCCAAAAACATTTAAACCATGTAAGGATGGAAACTTCCTCTTAAAAATAGAGAACCGAGAGTCAGGAATGCAGAAAACATATGTACGCTTTTAGAGCAGAGGAAAAGGAGAGAGTTGAAAACCAAAATTAAAATGCTTTGGGTACAAATCCTCTCCAGGGAACACAGACCTAACAGAACTAAAAAAACATCCACTAGCTCTTCGCCCTGCCAAAGTGCTCTCCATCCTTGGAGGAGTTTTGCCAATGGTTTTTACCTCTGGCACAGAGACTAGTTACAAAATGGACCTACTATTCTCAACCACAGACATCCTAAATGACGAGCAATGAAGAAAGAAAAGTCCATAAATGGAACATCAGCTGGGTTGAGAAACAAACTTATGCCAATGAGGTCGTGCATCAAACTTAGCATTTCTGGAAAAAAACTATGCCTTGACTGAAAAGATAAGCTATGCTGGCTATATTCAGAAACAATGTGAAATGATACACAGGTAGTGTGGGTAATGGTGGATATATGCCTGGTTGATAAGAATTGCATATTTTGGGAAAAAATAATTTAAATCCATGCAGGATGAGTAAAAGCAGTGAGTATCACTGCCAGCATCAAATGAATGTCATGAGATTTGCAAAGGAACAATGGACATGAGATTCTAAACTTCAGCCTTAACTCAAGTAATTCTAAAGAAGTTAAGACTGGAGAAACTTGGTCTAATCACAATTAGACTCACCCTAATGATGACAGCCAGTCTGCAATAGTGCTTCAAGGCTTGCAAAGCACTTTGCAAACATTATCTCCTGGAGAGATGGGTGCTATTATTTATCCCCATTTTACAAATGAGGAAGTCAATGTAGACAATGGGTAAATGACTCATCAATGGTCACACAGCTAGTAAATGTCTGAGGCTGGATTTGAATTCAGGTCTTTCTGACTCCTGACCCAAAGTTCTATCCACTGTTCCTTTGTCACAACTAGTAAAAAATTCTTTTACCCTCTGGCTCTCTCCTTGTACTGCCACCCCATTATCCTCAAACTATGAATGGACTGTGTTGGGTTAAACTAGCTAAGCCTAGTCAGTGGAGTGTATAGGTACTGTGATTTGTACCAAAGAGACAAATAAATGAAAACTCATCTAGAATCAAAACATCTTCCTGCTGGGGATACTCTGATATTTTTTCTCAACAGAAACTTCACAGTTCCTTTTCAAAACAATTCCCTACATCAGATTTACTTGAATCATCCCAAAATGTTTTCCCCAAATTATGCCAAGCGCATAAGGGCATAAGTAGCAAGAGTTAAAGTTTGTGAGATGAAGCTAATGAAAATCTGGAACCAACAGAAGCAGAGAGAGTGGAGAAAAGCTTATGACAAAAAAAAAAAGAAGAAAACTTTCCATTTATCACACACACACACACACGCGCGCGCGCACACACACACACACACTGTTTACATTTCAGCATGTTATAGTCTACATATTAAAAGTTTACTTCCACTGAATGCAGGAATCCAGCGTCAATGGCCATGCGTAGCATCGGGCTTTGGGAGTACCTTTGCATTCCTCATTCAGCTTTCCTTCCTTTGGGAAGATCATTGATAGTGGATATGGTACATTTTATAATAATAACTGCAACAGTTTTCTTCTTAAGCTTGGCACATGCAGGAATGTGTGTGAATGCTCAATCTGTAGGATCTTTGTTTCTTAAGTAGATGTCAATGGGTAAAGTATTTTCCTCAACCTGAAAATTCTCACTGATTAAGAAGGAAGTTGTTGAGCTTTCATTTAGGGCTCAAAATGCAAACTGTTAAAACCATTTTCGTTAATGAATTAAAGATTTTTTGGCAGTACATCTTAGCTTTCCATGCCTATCTCATTCAGTTATGTGCACATCAGCAGCTTCCATAAATACTTATGCAGGATTCCTTGATATTAGATTCATTTCCACTGCACTCAAGGATTCCTCATGGTACTTCATGACAAACCAAATATGCAAACACATTTACACTTAAAATACTATTTTAATTGCATTTTCAAGTAAGACAGCACACAAATTTTCAAAGATTTCAAGAAAATAATCTAATGGCTTCCCAAAGACATGAGATTTAGACAGATGTATATTAAACTCTCCCACACACAAATCCATCTTTTCCTATAGTTTGTGCAAAGGCCAGCTCCTACAGAGGAAGGCCACAAAGGATGACATTACCCGTTCTCCATCTATTAATAGAATAATGCAGTAGTCAAAAGACTTTCAAAAGATAAAAGCATCATTCTCTCTAAAATTTCTGGACTCCTTCCCAAATCACAGTCATATTTTCATATTTGTCAGCTCAAAGAGTCTCTTTTATAATAGCAAATAAAAATTAAGTGTTCGCTCTGTGCTTCAAAGTCAGATTCTTTCAGTAACGATGCATAAAGCACAGTGTACATCTTTCTTTAGGAAGGTTTACTGCCTCAAATTCAATATTCCCCAACTGGTAACATCACAGAGCAAAAACACACTAGGACAATGACTCCTATGATTCGATTAAAAAAATAAACCTAATTATGCAGAAAAGAGTTTCTCCCATGGGTGAATCACCAGCCTTTTCCCACATGTGGCCTTTTTGAGAGACCTTCTTAATGAAGACATAGGACTGTAAAATGACAAGGGATGAAAGAGAGAGCTTACAACAGAATCACGACTCATACCACTCACCATTTGATCTATTTTAACTCTTTAAAAACCTAATAAAGTATAGTACAGTACACACAGAATTTTTAATTTTCTTGGTAGACAGAGTACTCCTATAAAGTCTTTCTTGGCTCTCTTTTCCTTTTACTGGAGAATTATTTCTTCCTCCCACTCTCACCCAGGAGCAATGTCTGCTTGTTACCTAGATACCTGCTTATAAGGGATATAAGTAGTAACAAGTTGTTGATTTAAATAGTTTAATTTATTGCCAAAGAGTAGAAGTCATCAGGAAAATCCTATTCAGCTACTAGAAGATTATACAGTGTAAAAACAAGCCTATTCTTTTCAAATTTAACTCAACCACACCTTACTCTTAACTTGGTTTTAGCTCAGTAAGTCTACTTGAGTTACATTTGCAGCAAGGAGTCCAATTATCTCAAGTATTTAAATCCTTTGAAATGTGGTTGAATTTTCTGCGGTCTAATTTTTTTGAGGGAATGGGAGGAGATAAGAGAATTTATTCGTTATTTCTATCTTGATAGACAAATTAAAAACATTTAAGAAACCCTAGTTAATCCCAGAAATTAACTGGGAATTTCTCAGACAAAAAAGAAAAGATGTAGGAAAGAATTAGTTTTTGAGGTGAGACAGTGAATAGAGCACTGGCCCTGGAGTCCGGAGGGCTTGAGTTCAAACTTAGCTTCAGATACTTAATCTGACCCTGGGTAAGTCACTTAACCTTGTTTGCCTCAGTTCTTCTTCTGTAAAAAATGAGCTGGAGAAGGAAATGGTAAAGCACTCCAAGGATATTCCAAATAGGGTCATCAAGAGTCAGACACAACTGAAAGGATTGAACTTTTTTTTGAAATATAACAAGACAAAGGAAACATTATTTCTTCACATAAAGGACGTAATTCTAGTTTCACATTCTGGAAATCATGTTTTTCAGGAATAGAAATGGGCTTCAAAATACACATTAATATTTGATGGTCTACCCCCCTAGAGCAGAGTATGTAGGTTTATCCAATGCAAGTGGAACTTCCTGCTTTTACATATTTTGCATGTTCTATACATTTAACCAGATGACATATTAAAAGCTCCAATGTTTGGAACTGAAGGTAGACATTAAGTTTCTTGGGGTTGATGGTTCTTTCTTTTACTTTTTTGAGGCAATTGGGGTTAAGTGACTTGTGCCCAGAGTCTGCTAGTAAAGTCTGAGGCTGGATTTGAACTCCAGTCCTCCTGACTACAGGGCCAGTACTCTATGTACTATGCCACCTAGTTGCCTTGGCTTTTTTTTTTTAGAATCATAGAATCTGTTAAGAACTTACGGATCCAACCCTTTCATTTTACAGATACACCTCCTCTCTAAGGTGTGGCCCAGAGAAATGAAATGGGTTGCACTGAGTCACACCATCATTGAGAACAGGAGCAGAGACAGAGCCCAGGTCTGTGTGTCTAGGGCGCTTTCCACAGCACCATTTCTTCTTCATTACACTGCTTTAAAAAAACAAACAAACAAACAAAAAAACCTAATCATACATACTTCCAATTAAAATCACACCAAATAAGGAAAGAAACTGTTCTTAGTCAGGCAACCCTGACTAAGAGAAATGCAGAAAACACACACTTTTGGAAAAAAATCAACAGAAAAAATGCAACACTCTTTGGGTACAAATTCCCCCAAGGGAACACAGACCTGATGGAACCAAAAATTAAAATAGAATAAAAAAACACTCACTAGAAGAGAATCCTGCCAAGAGTTATCCTTCCTTGGAGGATCAATGGTGATGGCTTTCACCTCTGGCACAATAAACAGTTACAAAATAGACCTTCTTATTCCTAACCACAGACATCTTAAATGACAAATTAAGTGTCCATGAGATAAATGGTTATTGTGGAATATAGTACAGAAAATTTCTTCAAGTGGCAATAAAAAAAAGACTCATCTGGATTTTAAATACAAGTCTCACTATACAAGAAGCTTCAATGTCTAAAAGAGGTGAAAAATAAAGAAGAAAAACAACAACAGTAATTAAGTTAATAATCAGCTAACAATGGGAAAAGACTGCCAGTTACTTCAAAATAATTGAGATGATGTGACCAAGTACATGTAATCAGTAGTGGAAATTGGAATAGGAGAGAAAGCATTGGAACACAGTTGTGAGACATCCTAACCCAACTGTTATACCGGTTGTTTAACAGTAATATTATCATCAACATTCCCAGCATAAACAATTGCCAATAGTGCTTTTATCAAGGACAGATTAGGATTCACATGCATTAAATTTAATAAAGGTAGAAATGGTGCTGTGTATTAATTCAACATCAGAGGCAAAATTGTAAGGTATAAAATTTAAAATAATTTTCTGTGGATCCGGGCTTTGTTTCAGTAACACACAACATATAGTGCTAGGATAATTTTTTTCATGTATTCCTTCCTACCTCTACGTACTTGCATTATAACACTATGTAATGACATGTCTCTATTTTAGCAAGGCTATTTCATTCGTATATATTTGTGTGTGTGTGTGTGTGTGTGTGTGTGTGTGTGTGTGTGTGTGTGTGTATGTATATGTATATATAATGGGGAGCTTGTAGTGCATTGGAGTCCCCAGGCATGGAGTCAGCAAGAACTGAGTTCAAATCCAGCCTCAGACACACACTAGCTGTGCAACCCTGAGGAAGTCACTTAATCTCTTGTTTGATTCAGTTTCCCTAATTGTAAGAAGGGAATAATTACAGTACCTACTTTGCAGATGAGTTGTGAGGATCAAATGAGATAATATTTGTACGATGAAACAAAACAAGCATGGTACCTAGCACATAGCAGACACTAATAAATGCTCATTTTCTTCCATTCCATATAGTGCTAAAAGTAACTAAGCTCTGACCAATTCTCAATGCCTCTGTCACCTTAAAGACCTATTGACTAAGAGATTTCCAGAGCCACGTCACTGCTTTAGGTGGGTTCTTCTCTTGTGACTTCTTTTCATAGAGAATTATGACATCTTTATAGGATTATGAAATAGTCTCTATGTGATTTCATGCTTCATATCTTTTCATTGTTTTCCATATAAACCTTTGGTTTCAGATCTTCCATGCTTCCCTTTTGCCAGACTGTTTATACATGTTGAAAAACCTGCTTCCTTTAGTGTTTCTACTACTGTTTACATCTCTGTCTAACCACACTAGCCTCAGTTACCCTTTCTGTGTTTACACTTAATCAGGATGCATTTCAAGAAGAATCTTATGTCAGTCTTTCCAATTTTTCCACTGTAGACTTCCCAGGATTATACAATTACACTAAAATTCTTTAAGGTATTATAGATTTCCACTGAGTCAGTTTCTCTGAATACAAACAAACAAACAGGCTGGCAAACATTCCATGGCTTCCTTTGGGGCTCACACCTTAATGATAATTTGAGTATAAGTCTTTATAATCCACCACCCTGAAGTAGAGGTAGTTCAAACTTAATTAAATTGGATTAGGTCTAGGAAGCCCACCAAATGTAGTAATCATCATGGTGAATGAAAGTCATCATAAACTTCCCTTAAGATAAGTTTGATTGTTCTTCCATTTATAAACTATTGAACAAATTCTGTATAACCTATAGTTGTCCTTATAAGAGTACAGTCATTCCTTAACATAGGATAACGTGGGGATAACATACCTAGAAAACTGTGCAAAAGTAAAAAATGCAAATGTTGATACATTGTACCTAATGGGAAATAATGGGATTAGGTTCCCACAACCATAAAAACTGTAATATTTTGCTACAGATCACCGAAAATACATTTTTCTGGATACAATTCTTTAAAACGAAACATTAATTCTGAGAATATGCTCAGTCATGAAGAATCAGACATGACTGAACAACAACAAAATTTCATATGTCACGAAAAATGAATATTGTCTAAATTTTTTTATTTAGATATTAGCACAAAAGGTCACAAAATCCCAAGGAATTACTAGTGAGAAGAATGTTTTGCATGTTACCAATTTTATTTTGTATACTGCATTTTACAGCTTATTTCATGGTTACTGTATAAGGAAAAGTGTATATTCTCAGAATTAATGGTATTTTCTTAGTAAAGATAATGGAGCGATTTGCCATATCCTTCTCCAACTCATTTTAAACATGAGGAAACTGAGGCAAATAGGGTTAAGTATCATGCCCATGGTCACACAGGTAGGAAGTGTCTGAGGCCAGATCTGAACTTGGGTCTCTCTGACTCCAAGCATGGAGCTCTATCCATTGCTGTACCTACCATAAATACTGTACAGAAAATAAAATTCTTAAAGCTCAAAACCTTTTTAACCTGAATCTTACCTCCTATTGTATAAGGCAGTGTGAGGGTGTTATACTGTATATTACGCTGCTGTAAACTTCTTTACCTTGGCTGCCCTCTGAAAACTAAAGAAGTTGCTGGGAATTTAGTTGCTGCTATTGGAAGACACTAAGACTAGCAACATCTTGACATTGCCCTCAGTGTTCTGTCTTTCAAAGCTGGTGGAAATCAAGAAGAATGCATCGGCTTGAAATTACCCAACAGCAATGTCTGCTTTTTATGTTGTTTGAAATCCTTAAGGCTCTCCTTAAGGATCCTTAAGGGGCATAGCAGAGGAGGTTGATGCTTAATTTTGAGGCTGAAATCGATGATGGGATTGGCAGTCTCAATGTCTCTAGCCAGACCATCAATTATGCCAAACACCCTTCAAACATGGAAACTGTGAGTGGCACAATCATTTTTTTCCCCTACTGTGCAAAGCCTCAAATGTGTGTAATTGATATCATGAAAGTGAAAAATGAATTTAGTAATAAAATCACATGAATGCTAAAAAGTCATGAAAGTTAGATGAAAGGATGTTGAGAACTGACCATACCTATCTTAGTGTGTGTGTGTCTAACATTCCACTCATGTATCAGATTTAGCTGCAGACACTTAATAGCTACGTGATTCTGTGTAAGTCATTTCACCTTTGTCTGCCTCAGTGTTCTCATCTGTAAAATGGAGATAATAATAGCACCTAATTCCCTGGGTCACTGTGAGGAGAAAATGAGATAACATATGCACAGATGTTTGCAAGCTTAAAAGCACTATATAAATGCTAATTAACAACAATAATTGTTATTATTATATCACAGGACATACTGAAACCAATTTGGATGTCTTATATGTCAGAAATGTCTTTGGAGACACTCCAGTCTTAATAATTCTGCTATTCCTTCACCACGTTATAGAATATTTCATCTACATATTTTACATTAATGAATAAACATTATCTTTTCTATTCTGAGCATCACTTATTTTCTGAAATATATAACTTAAATTCACTAATTTCATTTGGTCTTCTGGTATTACAGAAAACATTAAGGCTGACATTTTAAAATTTTAAAATAGACATTACAGCTACCAAAAAATATTCTAATTCAATAAATATCCAGCCTTTTATAACTATCTGAAAGCTAAGATATATAAAAGTAGGTCAAGATTAATTGAATTTTTCTCAATTCATTGAAAATTCAATAAAATATTTACTGAATACATGCTACACACCAAGCAATCCATTACTCAATTACTCAAGAAAGTCTAGGGCTCTCTTTTTCTTATCTCTAGGATCAAAAGGAAACTCTTCAGTTTCCCTGCTAAAGTCCTTTATGATCTGGGCCCTGCCTGACCTTACCAGATATTTACTGACTGTGAGCTAATCACTTAACCTCTGTCTCTACGTGCAAAACAGAATAATAACAGCTTCTGGCCCACAGGATTGATGTGAGAATCAAACAGTATCAAATAGATGTAAAGTACTTTGGAGACTTTTTAAAAGCATATAAACATGAGCTGTTTTTATTACTGTTTTTCTAGGCATATTATACATAATTTTCCTTCACTTACCAGACACACACATTCTCACCAAGCTTACTCTTCCCCATATACTACATCATCCTTCCCAGTTTTCTGGATGTGCGTATGCCACCTCCCATGTCTGAAATGCCCTCTCTCCTCGCCTCTGCCGATTAGAATCCATGCATTCCTCCAGAACTCAGCTCAAGTGCCATCTCCTAAAAGAAGGCCATCCTGATCCTTACACTGGTCAGCATTCTTGCTATCGAAATTATTTTGTATATACTTTTGTATCTAATTTTTGATGTTCGATCCAGTGACTTGGCCTCCTAGATGTTCCATGAACCAGGCACTCTATCCCTCCATTGTAGGCATTTTCTCTCCATGCCTAGAATCCTATTCCCTTCTTATCTCTGCCTCCTGGCTTCCTCGAAGTCCCAAGTAAAATTCCATGTTCTACCAGAACCCTTTCCCAACGCCTTTGAACTCTAGTACTTTCCCTTGGTTAATTGTTTCCCATTTATCCCACATACGTCTTGCTTTGCACATATTTGTTCATGTGCTGTCTCTCCCTTTAAACTGTAAGCTTCTTGAGGGCAGGGACTGCCTTTCACCTTTTTATATTCCCAGTGCTTAGCACAGAGACTGGCATGTAGCAAATGCTTAATAAACATTGAATGAATTGAATGTACATATTGATTCTTCTCTAATAGAACATAAGCTCCTTAAAGGCAGGGACTGTGGTTTTTGTCTTTCTGTTCCCAGAATTAAACACAGAGTTTGAAGCACCTGGTAGATGTTTAAAAATGTTTTAAATTTAATATTGGCAATCACATCTTAATTGCTATTTTTGTTTAATTACTGATAATGCCCACCACTTGTGAGGATATACTCCCATGAAACCTTTTGGGCAATTTTTTCTTTGAAAGTTGGGATCTTGGGTGGCTAGGTGGCACAGCGAATAGAGTACCAGCCCTGGAGTTAGGAGGACCTGAGTTCAAATCCAACCTCAGACACTTCACACACACACACACACACACACACACACACACACCCTAGCCATGTGACCTTGGGCAAGTCATTTAACCCCAACTGCCCTACCTTCCCCCCTCCAAAAAAAAAACTTGGGATCTATCATATTAAAAATGGTAGATCTTGACCACACCAAGAGAAACAACATGGCTTTATGGACTGAGAAGAGAAGTTCTACAGGTTTCCAAAAATAGAAAACAGAGATTTTGTTACCAACTTCCCTCATACTTGCATAATTGCTTTCTGTACATAAATGATCCCCAAAGATTGAAATTCAGTATCTAGTGAACAGTGTGGAAGGCTCTGTGGTTTAGACATCATCTAATGTTCTTGGGTTTTTTGTTTGTTTTTATTTTGGAGGTGGGAAGGCAAGGCAATCAGGGTTAAGTGACTTGCCCAAGGTCACACAGCTAGTAAGTGTGTCAAGTGTCTGAGTTCAAATTTGAACTCAGGTCCTCTTGGCTCTAAGGCCAGTGCTCTATTTACAGAAGCACCTAACAGCCCTAGATCATCCAATGTTCTTTCAAAAAAAAAAGAACAAGAATTTATTAACTTCACATCCATAGATATGTAACTTGACATAGATGAAAAGCACTTAATTACTTCTTTTAAAATGCCCATTGTTCTACCAGGTCTGGAGCAATACTTGATACTTTCCCACAGGAATGCAGGGTATTCACATTTAAAAATTAAAAAAAAATCCCACAATCATTTCCCTCCATCCTTTGGCAATTTAATATGCTCAAACATTGGGAAAGATCATGAAGAGTAGAGGACAAAGTCTCCACATCTGATAGAGAAAAAGAAATGCACGGTCTTTCAATTACTTATATATGATTGAGGAATATTTTGTAGTAAGTGAAGCTAACAGAATTTTACTTTCTATGCAACTTTTATATATATTTTATATATATATATATATATATATATATATAATAAACAACTACCATGTATGTCTTTCCTTACAAACACAATTTCTGTGATTACACTGTCAACTGAATTTAGAGTTCAAATGTCTATGTTTAACAAGGAAAAAACCATGTGGGGTTTCTCCTCCGTTATTCCTTGAAATTAAACAAAGGTAATAAATAAAAAGAAAGCATATAAACATGTTAAAACCCCAAATCACTGAGAGTATTAGGTTGAAGGGGGGAGGGGGGGAGTTTTTCCAGTTCTTTTGAACTTCTAATAATGTGACTATACATTTAACTGCAAATAGTTTAGTAATCACATCATGCAGATGACTTAATTCTCATAATTTCTTTGTAGTTTTATTGTTCTGGAAAAGCAAACTGTTTCAACAAAAATTGTACTAGGTCAGGCTCTCACAAGAAAAATGTTTATTATTCTATTGCTCATTAAAATCTACCAATTAATTACCAAGTTGAGTTAATGGATCTTCTTTGAACTGTCTGTAAGAGGAATATTTTTATTATTTATTTTCATAATAATGTGTCCTCAGTAGCTTCAAAAAAAAATTCTACCTTACAAAATGTTAATGGCTGATATTTCACAATGCTGTTTATCTTTTTCAACCAAAGACATTAGTCATTCCTTTTCTTCCTCACGTCTTGTGTATCTCCTTTAACTCTGCATGACTTTTCTTACAAAATTATAAAATATAAGAACACATAAATATTACATGTCATTATTTCATAGACAGATTTAACAATAAAATCAACAAACATATCCATAATCCTTTCAAAAGTGTCTGAGATATAGGGAAATACATGAATGATTTGCTGGTACTGGAAGAAGAATAGAAAAGAGATATGCAAATCCCCACATTTGAGACAGATATGTGTGCATGTGTATGTGTGTGTGTGTGTGTATGTGTGTGTGTGTGTGTGTGTGTGTGTGTAGATTTGCATATGTCATTGTGTGGTGGAATAATAAGAAAAACTGAACTTAAATCCTCTTCTTTATGAGCAAAATTTTTTTTCCTCTAAAGATTAATGAAGAGAAGTAGCATCTACTTCCACTTATAGAGAACATAAAACCAAATTCAATAATCTATCCAGAAACTACAAACTTCAATGGAATTAATAAGAAAAATTCAGTGTATCCTAATAGCAACTTAAGATCATCACTTAACTTCATTGATAAAAAAGAGCAGGCCAAGATATCAAACTGAAAATATGAATAATGTATGCACTACGTATAACCATTACGCTTCTGGTTTTTCTGTCCTGGTTTCTTCTCCTTCTCCCTTCTCTTTTCTCCCCTTGACCTTTTATTTGGTTCTTCACTGGAAATGACCCATTTGCAGGGCAAATGTTGTTGTTCAGTGTGTCCGACACTTTGTGACCATGTGGTACACCATATGGTCCATGGGTTTTTCTTGGCAGAGATAGTGGAGTGATTTGCCATTTCCTTCCCCAGTGGATTAAGGTAAACAGAGGTTAAGTGACTTGCCCCAGAGTCACACAGCTAGTCAGTGTCTGAGGCCAAATCTGAACTCAGGTCTTCCTACTACAGGCCCAGTCCTTTATCCACTAAGCTTCCTCCTATAGTTAAACATATTTTTCACTGTTTCTAAAGTGACATTGTTCCTGAATGACAAGAATTATACAGATATGGTTTCTGTTCACTATACATTAATGGGATTTTCCAGTTGAGAATCAAAGGAGATGAACAAGAACTTTTCTAGAGAAGAAATGAGCTATTAAGAGCCATATAAAAAAGTCAAAATCCCTAATAATTGGAGAAATGCAAATTTGAAAAATTTGCTCCTTAAATAATGGTTAAGTTGACAAAAAAAGAAAATAACAATGTCAGAGAAGCCATGGGAAAAGAAAAATACTAATACACTGATGACGGAGCTGTGAACTGGTCTAGTCAATCTGGAAAACAATCTGGAACTCTGCCCCCGAAGTGACTAAACTGCATTGCACTCTGTGATCTAGCAATACTACTAGGCCTGTGGTAGAGCCTCAAAGAGCCTCAAAGAGCTCAAAGAAAGAAGGAAAGGACTCAGATGTGTGGAAACAATTATAGCAAGTCTTTTTGTAGTAACAAAGAACTAGGGGCGGCTAGGTGGCACAGTAAATAGAGCAATGGCCCTGGAGAGGAGGACCTGAGTTCAAATTCAGCCTCAGACACTTAACACAAAAACTAGCCGTGTGACCTTGGGCAAATTACTTAACCGCAATTGCCCTCCAAATACCCCCCACCCCCGCAAAAAAAAACCAAAACAAAGAACTAGAAATTAAGGAGGCATGCTCATCAGTTTGAGAACAGTTGAACAAATTATGAAATACAAACATAATGGAATAGTATTATGCCATAAGAAAGGCTGAGATAGTTTCATGAAATCTAGGAAGACTAGTATGAACTAATGAAGGAAAAGTGAGTATAACCAGGGAAGCAATTTCTATAAGAACAATACAGTAAAAACAACAACAACAACAAAAAACTTTGAAAGTCAAAAAACTCTGTTCAGTGAATGCAATGACCAGTCATGGTTCCAGATGCTAATCATCTCCTGATAGAGAACTGATTGACTCATAGTACAGAGAGAAGTAAAATTTTTTGGATATGATCAATACAGGAATTTGTTTTGCTTGACTATGTAATGATTTTTGTTAAGTGAAAAAAAAATTTAATTTACAAAATGGAAAAAAGAAATATGACATGAATAAATATATGATAAACATATAGAGATAATGAGTTAAAAACATCAAATGGACATAGAGATATTTCAATGAACTCTACTGGTGTCATAAATAAAACAAATAAGAAAGCTCTAGGAGTGGAAAACAAGGTGAGAGTGACGAGGCAGAAGCAGTAACTTGTGGTGGGGATCATGAGGGGAGGGGCAGGAAATAGAGAATAGAGTGGAGGACAGGGAGAGGTTGAAATTGTCTCTTTTTTAAAAAATCAGCCAAGAAAGGAAAAGTATTTCTGTGGAAGTACACTCTCTTGATGAATTATCAAACAAACTTAGGAAGCTCCAATATTATACTATTCTCTACTAATAACCAACCCAGATTCAACGGAATGCTTGGATTTCTCCAATCCTTTATAACACAATTCATGATGAGAACCTGGAGTATTTTGATTCTGACTTCACCTAGAACAGTAATCATCAAAATGTGTCCTGACATGACTCCAGCAGTCAATCATGGGCTTGTCTCTAACACAAATACCACTTCCTTCTCCCATTACATTCAATCCCTTCATTTCCACCCTCCCTTCCCAGGACACGGTACAGATTAGACCCTTCAGGAGGAGTATAACCAAACCCCTGCCTAGGAACCTAAAGAAGCTACCTGGGCAAAATTCCTACCCACCTCTTCCTATATCTTACTTTGTAGATCATCTAATGTCTGCCCCTTTGAGTGGGCAGACTCTGACATCATATTTAATGAAGTAATTCCAATCAGATCGATTTAAATGATCTGTTGATTCAAATCTGGGAGCTAACATTCACTGGCTACATAAGCCTGGACAAAGCTTCCAACAACTCTCTGAGACTACACGTTGGCTTTTTCTTTTTCAGTGGAAAAGACTGAATAGCACAGTGTGAGTACACATGGGTAGGTTGAGATCTGCACTGTAGATTTCATCATCATAATTTTTTTTAAGTCCCAAACCTATACCCCACTTTTGAACTTCCTTATGTAGCTGGAGGACACCATCAACTTTCCAGTCTCCCAGACTCGTAAGTCCTCATTATTGTTGATAAATATCTTCCTGGATACTTATTCTCCTTTCTATATTGCTGAAAACAATTTAAGTGTCTTATGTATCAAAAACACAAATCTTCAGACTTAAAAAACTTGGAAACAGAATTTTCCAATCTATTAAAAAATCTTCTAAATGAGCTTCATTTGTTAAAAATGTAAAAGAGATACCTTGTGATCAGCTTAGAACTGGTTGATATCTGTAAATTGGAAATTTACTAAATGAATTTCGACAAAAAACTTTGTATGATTGTTATATGAGATTGAAAAAGGAGTATTATGTGATTTAGTAAGCACAGCCACCAATGTACTTCATCCCTTTGAATCTATGAATCTTTGTGACATGTCTCCCTCTCCTAAAACAACTATGAGAATCAAGTCAATGAAATAGACTGAACTTGGAACCAGACGTTAAAATCCCTGTAACGAGTGTTAAAGTCAAGATTAAAAAAAATACCGGCACATATTCAATCATAATGTTTTCACTAAAAGTATCATTAGTATCATTAATATTAATATTTTAGTGAGTACAAAAGGATGTTTAATACCATCAATAATTAAAATATTATTTAATCTCTCTCATCTTATAAGGAAGTGAGGGATTCTATTAATTTTTTTTGGAGGGGAGAAGGCAGGGTAATTGGGGTTAAGTGACTTGCTCAAGATCACACGGCTAGTAAGTGTCAAGTGTCTGAGGCCGAATTTGAACTCAGGTCCTCCTGACTCCAGGGCCAGTTCTCTAGTCACTTCACCACCTACCTGCCCCAATTCTATTCATTTTCTAAGGAAATTTAACCATTATAAAACAATGGGTAGGACAAGGGGACCAAAAGGGTTAGAGCCAGAAAACTTGATCCCATTACTAAGTGGAAATATAGATTGCATGCATGTGTGTGTGTGCATGCGTGTATTGTGTGTAATATATGTATAAACGTGTGTATAGGCATGTAGGTATACATGCATGTATGTGTACATTCATGTATATGTGTGTAGGTATGTAGTTGTATGCATGTATATACTTAATTTTCCATCTAGACCTGTTATTTTATTAGTATGGAAAATATCTAGTAAGGAAGGTCCATTCATAAAACAGCAGCAAACCAGTAAGTCATCTATAACTTAGTCACTGGAGGCTTAAGGTCTTGTTGAAAGTTAAGCAGCCAATATGTGTTAAAGTTATGATATGAATGAACAACTCAGTGGATCTGGTTGGAGTTGCCTCAGTTATACATCATATCTTTTTATTTTTAGTCTTTCCTCTAATATACTATTGGTTGTAATCTTTTCTAATTCTAAGGCTAACTCTCTAAGTCATGATAAAGAGAGACATTTCTTAAAATTGTTATGAGAAGTGTTGTCTCATAGAATAATGAGAAGCAGTGAAAGGAAAAACAAATTTCCAGCAAGGCTGACAAAGGACCCACATAAGTCAGATCATCCTGAGAACATATAAGGATGAAAGTAGATGGGTAATGGATGTAAAATGGAGGGGGAAAAATCTGTGAAGATTTATATAACAGACTATTTTCTGCACCAGTGATGGCAATATCACCACATTTAGACTCTTATCATTGTAATCCATGATGTGTTTCATGAAGGAATAGAAATGGTACTAAAGAGTAATGACATGAAATGAGAAGCTAGTCTAAATATAACATAAACAAGAGACATTTGTGCTCTGAGGGGTGGATTTGTGGCACAATTGTGGGGTCACTGAAGGGTGATTCTGGTGATATCTGAAAGATAGGAGAGATACAAAACCATACTACCCCTCCAAAAAAAGCTACTGAGAAAATATCAGTAATTATCAACCCATATACGTACTGTCTAATATCTATAAAATTTATATGAGAATAATTTACATAGATTTCAACAGCATCCTAGATGAATAAAAGAGAACAAGCAGGTTCACTTATATTATATAGCACACTACATGTTTACAATCACAACACTGAATGAAAGGTACACGAAGCAGTTAAAAAAACGTTCTTGATCATAACAAAGTATTTGATTCAGTTCTCCTCAACAGTTTTTTTTCTAGTTCCATGCATGGTCCTTAAAAGGTTTAACAAAAGAAATAATTTTTTGCAATAACATTCTGATTACTTCTATCAAGTGAGGCATACATAAAAGGGGGACACATATTCTAATCAAAAGTTTTTGCTACTATCATGGAGGATGCCCACATGAGAGTCCAAACAGAAGTCAACATTTAAAATTGGTGAGATAGTCTAGCTGATTTTGTTTGGGAGATGACCTTGTGTTGACTACCATCAAGCCCAAGAACACTGAAGAGTCTCCCTAAATGACACCCATAACCATGCAAGAATTTAGCCTAATTATCCATATAGTACAAAACCAAGTGGATGAATACCTGTTGTCCAGACTATGACATTCATTTGGAAGGACAGACAACAATGCCCATCTATCAGCACATGTGTCTTGGACTCTGTAGATTCACAAAAAACTAAGCTCACAACAAGGAGAAAAAGAGAAGTCTAGATTGCCTTTGGGAAAATGTAACACTTCTATTGAGCCTAAACTTCTCCATAAAGGTAAGGCCTACCTTTTTAATACTAATATTCTTCTGGTGATGCATTGTAGCTATGAATCATGTAATACCAGAGACTCCAAAAAGTTCCAGTTGAAGGTCACCCAAAAGGAAATGAAGCACCCTTTAGGTATAATATGTTTGAGCCTATTATCATCAAATTGTGCAATGTAAGCGGCATAAAGGATATCATTGGAAAGATGGATGATTAAAAAAAGTACCTTGGTCAAGTAGTGAAAACAAGGAATAACAAATTGATAAACTCATATGCTACATTGGTATACATATGCCAAGATATGTGAAGGAAGGCCCCTCAGCAGAACACGTGAATATCCTTTGAAGGATTTATAGTAGGAAGTAGACAAGAGTAATATAGAATGAAAAAGCAATAGATGGTTTGCAATATTCACTGCTGGAGAATCTACAATGAAAAGGTATACTTTATAAATAGAGAAGAATGGTCTAGAATGTAATCAAATAAGGGTAATGAAGAAATTACAAAGGGACTGAAAGTTTTAACTTAATTTTATAGAGAATTAACTAATTTTTACAGAGAAACTATAGAAGGTTAACATACATTCTTTGGCCATAACAAACAAAGTAACAGTAGGTAAGATTAAATCTTTTTAAAGAACTTACCACAAATGGAATAGAAATAGGAGGTTAAATATTAAATTCTATAATGGACATATATTTTTCTCATTCAGATCTTTAATCAAGGTACTACATTCCAAGTATACTATAGTGGTTTGGGTTCATAGCCCTGAGATTTTTCATCTAGAATACTGGTTTATTTCTTCATATCATGACATGCAAGAATTTTACTATCATGAAAAATAACTTAAAAGGGAAAAAAATGCTGATAGTACGTCCTGACATTTTAAACTCAATATCCAAATTAATTCAGCTTGTTTTCTCCAACTTTGATATTATATTACAATAAAAGTTGCCTTTCCCCAATGAGAGCAAGCCTATATGTTGTTGAAAAACATCTATGTGAAAGATACAAATAGAAGGAATCACTTGATCAACAACCAAGTTAGCATCTCTTATATTACTTTGGTGAATATTCGTTGATCAGTTTCATCAAACAAGATAACATGTGCAGATCTTGAGCTCGGCTGGGATGGCTGAATCAGCCGGAGGCAGGAGGGCCTACCTGGAAGTATGCAAGGAAGGGCAAGGCTGTGAAGCCTCAATAACAATACCCAAGTTTCCTTAGATCAGCTGTGAGTTCAGATAAGGTACAGCATTCCCTAAATTTTTACTTCAAGACCTTTGGCAGATTATGTCAGCTTTAGAACTTTCAACTGCCTCATCTACTCAGCTCAGTTCCTTGGACACTGGTAGCCTGTTTCCCACCTACTTTTCAAATCTTATTTTATATTACTTGCTTTGACTTACTTTCCATTCTAGTCTCATTCACCTGCTGGCAGTTCTCTTAATTCCATATTCCATCTAAACCCTCTATGTCTCTGCAAAAGTAGACTCCCATGCACTGACTTCTTGGAGTTTTTGGCATTCTTTAATGTATGATACAGACTCCCCTTCCTACATGAAGCCTTTCCTTTTATTCCCACCCCCCTCAAACAGCATATTCCCAAACTAGGGTTCCACCTCTGACATATGCTTGTTGGGTGTCACTGGGCAAATCAATTCATCTCTTCGATGCTCTAAGTAAGTTCCCTAAGTCCATACTGCACATTGCAGAGAAGCCATATCCTTGAAAGGGTAGAAATTGGGAAATCACAGATCAACTCACAATACTCCCATCTCTATCTCACTTGAAATTACTTGCTTATACCTATCAACTTGTACACATATGGTATCTCCCTCCCAGCACAATTTAAGCTCTTTAATTTTATCATTCAACCAAAACTGCTCTCTTCCAAGTTACCAATGATCTCTTAGTTGCCAAATCCAAAGATCTTTTCTCAGTCCTCATTCTCCTGGATTTTTTTCAGCCTTGGACACTGCTGACCATCCTTTCTTCCTTGATACTGTCTTCTTTTCTATGTTTTCAAGATACCAATCTCTCCTGGTTCTACTCCTACCTCATTGGATCCTTCATCCATCCATCATTGGATCCTTCCCCAGATCATACCCAGAACCACTGAGTTCTGTCCTGGGCCCTCTTCTGTTCTCCTTCTTTTTTTTTTTTCATTTGGTGAACTCCCTGGTTGTCGCAGACTTAATTAACGTCTGTGTCAGTGATTCTCAAATCCATTTATCCAGTCCTCACTTCTCTGCTGACCTCCCATCTATCATCGCCAAATGTTTTCCAGATATCTAAAACTGATGTCTAGTAGACATGCTAAACTCAACATGTCCAAAATGAACTTTACCATTCCCCCTAGGCCTCCTCACCCCCTCCAAACTCCTCTGTTACTGTTGAGGGCACCACCATCTTCCCAGTCTCCTAGGACTGCAAGTTAAGTGTCATCTTTTACTCCTCACTATGTCTCACACACCACCCTGTCACATCCAATTGGTTACCGAGGCCTGTCAATTCCACCCAATTATGCCCATCCCTTTTTAAAAAAAAATTATTTGTTTTTAGTTTTCAACATTCACTTCCATAAGTTTTAAATTTTCTCCCCCTTCCTCCTTCTCCCTCCCTCTCCAAGACAGCATGCAATATGACATGGCTCTACACATACGTTCCTAGTAAACATATTTTCATATTAGTCATGTTGCATAGAAGAATTATAATGAATGGGAGAGACCACGAGAAAGAAAAAACAAAACAAAAATGAAGAGAGCCTGCTTCACTCTGCATTCCAATTCTATAGTTCTTTCTGGATGGCATTTACCATCATGAGTCCTTTGGAAATGTTTTAAATCCTTGCATTGCTGAGAAGGGCTAAGTCTATCAAAATCAGTCATCACACACTGCGGCTGTTTCTGTGAACAATGTTCTCCTGGTTCTGCTCACTTCATTCAGCATCAGTTCATGTAAGTCTTTCCAGGATTTTCTGAAGTCCACCCGTTCATCATGTCTTCCCCTTTTTCTTCTGACACTTCCACTGCTCCGGTACAGGCCCTCATTTCTTCAAGCCTAAACTATTGCAATAGCTTGCTGGTGGGTCTCCTGCCACAAATCTCTTCCTGCTCTAATCTATCCTACATGAGGTCCACAAAGTGATTTTCTGAAAGCACTAATCCAACCATGTTAACCCTTTAATAAATTCTAGTGGTTCCTTATCACCTCTAGTATAAAATACAAAATCGTCTGTTTCATATTTAAAGCCCTTCATAATCTAGCCCCTTGTTCTCTACTCCCCCCCCCCGCTTCAATCCAGTGACACTAACTTTCTTGCTGTTATTCCCTTAACAAGCCACTACATCTCATTTCTGGGCTTTATTTTTTCTGGCTGTCCCTATATCTAGAATGTTCTTCACCCTCACCTCTTCCTCCTTTACTCCTTGGCCTGCCTTCAAGTTCCAGTTAAAATCTCATTTTCTACAGGAAGCATCTCCCAATCTGGCTGGTGAAGTCATTTTTTAAAACCATTATTATAAGCCTTATTAGAAAATAAATTTTATAGAAAAGAGGCATGAAAAGAATGTTTTGATTATTAGACTATTTTAAGAAACTGTCCTGCCTTAGCTATTATAAGAAATAACAATTTATTAGCAATTTCAGTGTAAGTAAAGGATAAATGATATGTGCTCTAGTGAAGTAATCTATTTTTAAGAATATAAATTTTTCAAGAGGAATAAATAAGAGTCAATGATTTGGATTTTTTTTAATTTGGAAAAGAAAAAAAATAAAGACATTGCTATAGAAACTATCCAGTAGAAAGGAGACCTATGAATTTTATAATAAAATTACGAGTATTCTATTCATAACAGTATCTTAAAAGTATAAAATTGGAGGCTTGTTCTTCACAATTATTTTCATCACAAAACATGCTTCTTTATTATATTCTTTCTTACAAATAAGGTTTTCTAGCTAAAATACATATTAAAATACATGGAATTACAAAAGAAGCCAAAGGACAGCAAACATGAAGATTACTTTTTTTTTTTTTTACCCATTCAAGTACAAGGACTGAAATCTATCCATGAACACCTATGAGGAAGATGAGATTCAGAATAAGAACTCCTGGCTCTATATTTTCTCACTTGTTAAGCTCATAAGCTCTCATGAATTCAATGATCATCTCTGGGAATTACCACTCCCAGACCTATCTATCCAGCCTTATTTTCTCACATGAGCTCCAGTTCCACATCACTAAACACCTTTTGAACATATCAAAATAAATAACTCATACATTTCAAACTCAACGTGTCCACAACAGAGCTCACTATTTTTTCCCCAAAACCCTCTCTTCTTTTAGACTTTTTAAAATCACCACCAAGAGTTCCATCAATCTTCAGTCACCCAAACTTGCAACTTGGGCTTAACATCCTTGACTGCTCACTCTCTCACTGTATGTTACCACATCTTGTCATTCCTACCTTCCCAATATTTTTCCTATACATCTCTTCTCCACTCACACAGTCACTACCCTTATTCAAGCCCTTATCTCCTCTCACCTGGACTATTTTTTCTTCCTTAGGCATTAGAAAAGGATGTCTTCTTTTACTGTAGAATAGAAAGTACATATAATTTAATATAAAAATCAAAAACTTATGCAGAATTTAACTGTAGTTTCTTTTCTTATCCATCAAATTATATGCCTGCAGTTCATTTGTACATGAGTGTGCTCATGTGACCCCATTATCTTGGGGGCAGCTGTATGGGGAGATCCTGAAAGTGATTCCCCAGAATTTTGGATCTTAGCTGGGAGAAGCTCATTAACTTGGCTTCATATTTTCTCTTTCTGTTTTAAGTGTACAACAAAAGGGTCATTGCATTTGATGGTCAGCTTAGAATGAGGAAGTCACAGTCTCCATGAACAAGAATCAAAGTTCTTACACACAAATACAAATCTCTTATTTCAACTAAAAAAAAAAGCCTTTAATATGTTTGGTGATTTTTAAAACAACTAGAGGAAGTCTTCCAATGGATAGATCTTCTGTGGAGGATTTATGGGAAAGCCCGGAAAAGAACTATATACACAGCATTTTACACTGGTGTTGGGAATACCCACTAGGATGAAATCACAGATTTATCCAAGTACTGAAATAAAAGCATCCCTGAGAGACTGATCTCTATTGTCTACATTAGTATCGTCCTCCTATATTCAAAGGGTACAGGAAGGAACAGTCCTGCTCAGTTTAAATGCATACCTTTAGCTTACACTACATGACGTATTTTTAAGCAGATTGCCTTCTGACAATGAATATGGCAAACCTATTGCTATCAAGTTTACTTCTTACATTCTGAGTTAGGAATAAATACTTTTAATTGTCTTTTTTTTACAGCCACGGAGAAATGCCTACATGCTTTTCCCACATTATTTGTTGGTATTTTTAAACCCATTTAAATAGTGGGATAAATCAAAATAGAATAAAAATATATTTTCTGCCAAGCAGCTCTTCTAATAGATTTTGGCATCTCTTATTATTAGGAATCAAATGACAAAATAATCAAATGAAAAACTGCATTGCGGTTTTACAATAAAAACAGAAATAATGTTTGCGGAAAAGGAGTCCAGTATGTACTGAGTTTGGGAAGTGATGGGGAAATAATCCCTAAACCTGTTTTTTTCAGTAGAAAATAGGAAAATCTTTTCTTTATAAAGTGGTTACATAAGAATCTTGTTGTTAGATAAAGAATGAAAATTTCAAAGGCACAAGGAATTTGTAAAAAACTACTGTGGATTAAAATTTCTTACATACATAGATATATTTACACTTGTAATACTGACAAATAAAATAGAATCTAAATGCCAGAACTAAATGTTCACTTCTAGCGGCCTCATTGTTAATAAAGATGTTTTGCCCTGGTCATTTATTTCAACGTTACATACCATGGGTTCACTGTACATACAATAAAGTCTTGACTGAGAGGAAGTATTCCTATTTGTTTGCCTTCACTATCAAAGAGTCAATCAATCAACATTTATTAAATGCCTATGAAGTCCCAGGCACTAAGGAAAGTACAGTACATACAACAAGAGGCAAAGGACAGTTCCTGGCCTCAAGGAGCTTACATCTAATGGGGGAGCAAAATGCAAACAGATATATACAAAGCAAGCTATGTACATATAAATAGGAAATGATTATCTGAGGGAAGGCATTAGAATTAAGAGGGCTTGGGTAAAGTTCCCAAGAAGCTGGGATTTTAGTTGAGACTTACCGGAAGCTGGGGAGGTCAATGGTGGGAGTGGAAGAGGAAGAGCGCTCCAGGCATGGAGCACAGGCAAAGAGAACAAACACCCTGGAGTCAAGAGATGGAGTGTGCAGGAGGAACAGTCAGGAGGCCAATGTCACAGATCAAAGAGTACTTGCTAAGAAGGAAGATATAAGAAAATTGAAAAGGTAGGAAGCGGCTGGGTTATGAAGGGCTTTGAATGTCAAATGAGTATTTTGTATTTGCTTCTGGAGGCAAGAGGGAGCCACTGGATATTAGTGAGTTTGGGAAGGGGAAGAAGGGTGACATGATTAGACCAGCAATTTAGGAAAATCACTTTAGTGGCCAAATGGAGGATGGACTGAAGTGGGGAGAGAAAGGAAGCAGGAAGTTCTACCAGCACATTATTGCAATAACCCTGCACTGGGGTGGTAGCAGCGTCGGAAGAGAGAAGGGGGTACAAGGAGAGATACTGCAAAGGTAAAATCGACAGGCGTTAGCAACAGCTTGGATACCGGGGTGAGAGATGCTGAGCAATCCAAGATATCTCCTAAATTATGAGCCTGAGGGACTGGGGAAATGGTGTTGTCCTCTACACGAATAGGGAAGGAAGGAGGAGGGGAAGAGAATAGAGGGAAAGATCATGAATTGTTGTGGCCATACTGAGTTTAAGATGTCTATGGGACATTCAGCTGGAGACGTGAGACTGGAGGCCAGCAGTGAGTTTGGGGCAGGATAGGTAGATCTGAGAATCCTCAGCAGAGACTGTAATTAAATCTTTGAGAGCTGATGAGATCACTTAAGTGAAGTAGAGAGAAGGGAAGAGAGCCCAGGACAAAATCCTGAGGGACACTTATGGCATAAATGATGATATGTCTTCATGAAACGATAATTGTAAACGTGTAGATTGCTGGAAATTATCAAATTCTATGAGATTTCCCCTGCCCCAATTCCAGAAAAATCATGTTGCTTACTTAAGATTCTGAGATACCAGGAGAGGCATCTGTGGCTTAAATAAAAATCAAAGAATATACCACCACCTATATGCTACGTTTCAATATGCTACCTTAAGTAATACTGGCCACTGCATAATATAGCAATTAACTGTTTTCTTTTCCAGCATTAATATCTGGCTGCTGAATAAGCTCCTGATCACTCCTTGACAACTTCCCCCCCCAATTCTCATTGCCCTACAAATCAGGCTTCAATACGCTGGGGGAGGATTAGGTCTAGGTCTCTTTGATACCATCACAATTTTTAAAAGCAACAAAAAATTATCCAAAGATCCTCGAAGACTATAGCATTTGTTCCTTTCATAAATGGAGAGCAAATTTTACATGATGCTTCAATGCTTTGTCCCTTTCTTCCTTACTGGATTATGACCCTCAAATTTCATTTTAGCCCAAAGACTTTGGGACTCCTTCTTATGACCAAGTTTTTGGGATCTGAATAGTACGACTAAAGTACAAAAGACAGATGATCAAGGGGTGAGGTTGCCTTAGGAGCAGCAGAACAATCACTTAGTAATGTAGTCCTTACTGACTGAATCCAAGCTGACATACAATAAAGGGACCACTCATTAGCAGAAGTTTTTACTTCAAGGACAGTGTTTGAAAGGTTTCAAAATGCCATACACAAAAGAGCGAGTGAGATTTTTCAGAAATAGACATCAAAACATGTTTAAAAAATTCACATAGCATTTATGAAGGGATGCAGTGAAAGGAGCAAAAGATTTAGGTGAGAGGACCTGGGTTCAAATCCTGGTCAGAGATGGTTTACTTGCATGACCCTGGGCAAGTCATTTATCCTCTTTGAGGGTCAGTTTCTTTCCTTTTTTTTCCCCAGCTTATTAATACAGTATTTATTTGTCTTCCCTCTGTAAAATCCTGAGCCCATGGCTTTTCCCAGGGCTGCCCGGTAAGATGGAGGTGGAGGTATACACAGGCTGGAAGAGACATGGAAGAAACAGGAGGATGAGGAGGAACATGCAGAAAAGTAGGGGGATAGAAATGGCTCCATCACATGGTGAAGAGGATGAGGAAGGTCAACATCAGGCAAAAGAGTCTCATGGCCTTAGACAGGGCAAAGTCCAGGGTGGTGTAGGAAAAAAGCTGCTGCTCCAGGGAGGGGTTCCTGGCATAACCAATGATAAGACTTCCAAACACAGTCCCAATTCCAGCTCCAGAGCTGGCCACCCCACAGTGGCAGCCCCAACCCCAGTAAACTTGGCTGTTGTGTCAATGTCCCTTGAGACGGCACTAGTTTGGAATCCACATCTGGGGACAAGAGAGGTCAAGGGACCTGATGCTGCCAAAACGCTGAGGTTCTCATCTGTCTGAACCTCTGGCCATTTTAGCACTACTGCAGAGAACAGGCTACTCGGCAGCTGAGAGCTGCTCCTCACAAGTGCAGGGGAAGAGATGAACTTGGTGCAGACATATATTCTCAGGGGGTGAGGGGCAAAGCTGAAGAGCTTCCGGCAGAGCAGAGGAGACAGAGAGGGGAGGGGCTCAGCTTCTTCATCTATAAAGCAATGGAAGCGTATACTAGCTGGCCTCCACAGTTCCAGCTTTATATCTACAATCCTATGCTCCTAAAACATAGAGAAATTTAAAAATATTCTCAGGAAGGTTTAAAAAAAAAAGGTTTTTTAGGGTGAGTTCATAAAGTAATTTCTGAATTTTAGTCCCTTTATTTGTATACTGAAAATGCTAATTTTTGTGAATTATATAGCAACCTCATTGCTATTGTTAAGTTGTTTCAGTTGTGATGACTCTTTCTGATCCCATTTGGGGTTTTCTTAGCAAAAGATACTGGAGTGCTTTGCCATTTCCTTTTCCAACTCAGTTTACAGATGAGGAAACTGAAGGAAATAGGGTGAAATGATTTGCCCAAAGTCACAACAGCTAGTAAGTGTCTGAAGCCGGATTTGAATTTAGGAAGATGAGTCTTCTTAAACCCAGGCCTGGCACTCTACCCACTGTGCCACCCAGCTGCTCAGGAGCCTCATTATCACAGTGCTATTAGGTAGGATTCAGATCTAGAGGTAGTGTATGTTCTAAATGAAGCTGATAAACAAGGAAAAATGGAAATTTTACACTGGAAATTAGTAACATTATATTATGTATAATACAGAGTTGCATTATACCAAATTCTTTAACTTACTAGGTTACATTAGTAAAGGTTTGGTGGATATAAAAGGTGTTCATTACATAACACTTTCTATTGTCTTGGGTCAGAATGGAAAAAGTGAGAGTTGAATGACCTAGTTTCCAGTTCCAGGTCTGCCGACACCTGTGGGACTTTTGGCAAGCCTTTCTGGGTCTCAGACTTCCTCATTTGTAAACGAGGGTGTCAAACTATATGACTGCCAAGGTCCCTTACAGCTTCAAATCTATGGCCTCTGATCTGATAAAAAAGAGAGTTATTTCACCCATAGTATTAAGGTAAAAAACTCTGGCAATGGAAGACAAATTGTAAGGGGTTATTCACATCTGTATAAGGTTTTGAAGTTTACATAGAGCTTTCCTCAAAGGAACTCTTTGAGGTATGTAATGCAAACATCTCTGACTAGAGCTTCTAGATGAGTACACAGAAGCCCTGAGTGGCTAATGGACTGGATCAGGATCACATGACTAGCAAATGCCACAGCCAGGAATGGAACCCAGTCTCTTAATTCCTGAGGCCAATACTCTTTCAACTATATCTGAATTCTACCATTAAGGCTATCTAATTAATTACACCATAATATCAAACCCCAAAATATTCTATCTTCTCTAACTTTTAAAAAGTTAACCCAAAAATATAAACCCCACTGATTTTCTTTGAAGGGCTTTATATGTGTCCATAATAATTTATGTGGTACTCCATGGAGGAACTACAACAATAATATGCTGGTATTTTACAACAGCAACACAATGGAAGCCCCTGGAGGTCACAGATTGTTTTTTTCTGTCTTTTTATCCCGAGTATCAAATATCTTTTATATAGTAGACCCATAATAAGTCCATATTGAATTGAACTATTAAAATGCTTTTAAACAGCTGAGCTAAAAAGGGAACTTTTTTAAGCTCCAAGAGAAACATAATATTCATTCCAAATCAATTGCTCAACAGTGATTAAAATAGTAATATGGTTTTTGAAATAGGGGAAAAGAAGCTGCGAGACTGAACCATTTTCCAAGCAAACCAATTGTTCAGTTGTTAACTTTGTAACAATAATAGTAAACAGGTTATACAGTTAAGTCAGATGATATTTAGCAAAAGATTTACACTCCTATATGAAAACAACAATGAAAAACATATTTCTAAATGTGATCCATATTCCAACCCTGGAACAATTCAAAATTCCATACTAAAATCACCTTGGAAAACTAAAAGTTAAAAGACAAAACATTGTAATAGGAAACAAAAGCTAGAGAACTACATAAAGAACTAGGGGGATCAGGGGAGAAGCCCATCAATAATAGAAATACTGTCAAAGGATATTTGAAAATCAAAGTTATCAAGATTCTAAGTGGCATTGAAAAGGCAAGGTGTCTACATATCAAAATTGCCTTAATATGGGATGAAAAAATAGGAAAATATATTCCACTATTTTTTTGATGGGCTTTAATCTCAGCCCATGACATCTCATGTTCCATATCCCAAGAGTGGATTAAAGTCATATAGGAATGCCCATTTTCCTCTCTGTATATTCAATTCAATCCAACAAAAATTCATTAAGTACCAAATTACTATGTGCAAAGCATTGAGGCTATAGGACAAAAATAAGGCAGTTCCAGATCTTGTGCCAAGGGACAGAAACCTATATATGAATGAGCCTCTCATTTGATAAGAGATACATTGACCTCTGAAGAGAAGGATTCACGAAGGCAGTAGCACATGAGCTCCAACTGAAGGAAAGCAAGGCATTGGAAAGGCGAGGCTGAGGATAGAGTGAATTCCTAGGCTTGGGGGACAGGAGAACAACTGTACAAATCTGGAGGCAAAAGATGACATGCTAGGTGTGAAGAATAGTTAGAAGGTGAGTTTTGCAGCAAAACCGAGGGCAGGAAGAGAAGTCATATGAACTAGGCCAGATAAAGAAGCACCTTAAACAACAGGCTAAAGAATTTATATTGGAGCCTAGAGGCAATAAGAAGTCACTGAAGGGTTTTGTGTAAGGAGGTGCCTTAGGAACACTGTTTAGGTGGCTATATGAAGGACAGATTGGAGGGAAAAAAAAGAGATGGGAAGTAGAAGGAACAATTAGGAGGCTATTAAAATATTTTAAGGATAGTGACAAGAGCCTAAACGAGTGTAGAGAAAAGAAAATGTATGTAAGAGATATGAGGACAGAATTGCCAAGATTTGCCTATTGTCTGCATATAGTGGGACAGGAACAAGAAAGAATGAAGGATGGCATTAAGATTATGATCCTGGAGAACTAGGAAGACTGTAGTCACCTTCATATAAGCAGTATAGATTGGAGGAAGAGTAGTTTTAAGGGAAAAGATAATGAGTTCTGCTTCTGATCTATTGACTCTATAATGCCATCTGGGCTGGAGATGCCCAGCAGGCAACTGGTAATCAAAAAATGATTAGGGCTAGATATACATATTTGGGAATTATATTCATAAGGAAATAAATTAGACTGGGTACATATATTTGAGAGTGTGGAGAAAACAAGAGTGCCTAAATGCATACATATGGGATTAGTAGACAGTTGAGCAGGGAGGCAGACAGATAAGTAGAGAGACTGAGGTAACAGAGGGAAAAAAATGTACTCTGCAGCACTGGAGAACAGTCTCATTGGCCAAGGCTTTGTGTAATTGTTTTGATCCTGGTGATCAATTGTTGATCAGATAAACTACTGAGTTACTGAATTTAAACTTCTAGAAATAAGACTAAGGAATGGGTCAAGTCTTTGTAATGGGATTGGATAACAATAAAAACAACAACGAAATTCATCTGGAAGAACAAAAGGTCCAGAATATCAAGGGAAATAATGAAAAAAATGCAAGGGAAAGTGGCCTGGCTATACCAGATCTTAAAATTGTATTACAAAGCAGCAATCATCAAAACTACTTGGTACTGGCTATGAAAGAGTGATTGATCAATGGAATAGGTTAGGTATACAAGACACAACAGTCAATGAGTAGAGTAATCTACTACTTGATAAATCCAAGGACTCCAGCTTCTGGGATAAGAACTCACTATTTAACAAAAACTGCTAGAAAACTGGAAAATCATATGGCAGAAACTAGACATAGATCAACATCTTACATCTTATACCAAGATAAAGACAAAATGGGTACGTAATTTAGATATAAAGACTCTTACTATAAGCAAACTAGGAGAGCAAAGAATAGTTTACCTGTCAGATCTATAGGAGAAGAGAAGAATTATGACCAAATAAGAGATAGAGAACATTATGAAATCCAAAATAGATGACTTTGATTACATTAAATTGTTTTTGCACAAACAAAGCCAATGCAACCAAGATTAGGAGGAAAGCGGGAAGCTGGGAAACAATTTTTACAGCAAATATCTCTGATAAAGGTTTCATTTCTAAAATGTATAGAGAACTGAGTTGAATTTGTAAGAATACAGGTCATTCCCCAATTGATAAATGGTGAAAGGATATGAACAAGTAGTTTTTTCAGAGGAAGAGATTAAACCTATCTACAGTCAAATGAAAAAATGCTCTAAATCACTATGGATTAGAGAAATGCAAATCAAAACAACCTTGAGCTACCACATCACACTTATAAGTTTGGCTAACATGACACAACAGGAAAATGATAAATGTTGGAGAAGATGTGGGAAAATTGGAACACCAATGCATTGTTGGTAGAGTTGTAAACTGATCCAACCATTCTGGAGAGCAATTTGGAACTATGCCCAAAGTGCTATAAAAATGTGGATACCCTTTGACCCAGGTCTGAATTCCAAAGAGATCATAAAATCAGGAAAAGGACCCACATGTACAAAAATATTTATACCAGTTCTTTTTGTGGTGGCCAAGAATTGGAAACTGAGGAGATGTCCATCAATTGGGGAATGGCTAAACAACCTGTGGTATATGAATGTAATGGAATACTATTGTGCTATAAGAAATGATGAGCAAGTGAACTTCAGAAAAACCTGGAAAGATTTATATGAACTGATGCTGAGTGAAGTGAGCAGAACCAGGAGAACATTGTACACAATAACAGCAACATTATGTGATAACTGACTTTGACAGACTTAGCTAAGACAACTCCAAAAGACTCATGATGGGAAATGCTTTCCACATGCAGAGAAAGAAATTTCGAGTCTGAATGCAGATGGAAACATACTATTCATTCTCCTTTTCTTCTGTTGCTTTGTTTTGCTTCTGCTTTCTCATGATTCCTCCCATTAGTTCTAATTCTTCTTTATATCACTATTAAATGTGAAAACATGTTTAATATGAATGTATAAGTAGAGCCTATATCAGATTGCCACACTGTCTTCAGGAGGGGTAAAGGGAGAAAATTTAAATCTCAAAATCTTATGGAAGTGAATGATGAAAACTAAAAATAAATTAATTAGTTATTTAAAAAAAAGAGAAAGGATTGTTGTTCTAGTATGGGTAGTTAAAGAGGGTCTCACAGTTCTCTTTCTATCTGAATAGTCTGTGGTTCTGTAAAATCTGTCTCCCTATATTCACAGAATCACATGATCTCACTAGTACAAGCACTGGTATACATCATCTATTCTCACCTATGCCTGGCTAGGCATTCCCTCTGCTGCATTCTTATCATGGGGTCATCCTACCTCAGCTTGAAGGTAGTCCAGAGAAGGGAAATTACTGAAGCCCAAAGAAACATTTGGACAGCTTTAATTATTAAGAAATTATTCCTTCTATCAAACTGAAATCAGTCAATGCAAATATTGTGCAAAGGTCCTAGTTCTCTGCCTCATGGGGCCAATAGGCACGATAAGCTTAATTCCTTTTCTTTTTCAAATTTTA
The DNA here is from genome assembly GCA_028627135.1 of Pseudochirops cupreus. NCBI lineage: Eukaryota > Metazoa > Chordata > Mammalia > Diprotodontia > Pseudocheiridae > Pseudochirops > Pseudochirops cupreus. The sequence continues at coordinate 308,687,605 of CM053580.1, forward strand.
AAAACATTTTTATTTAAAGTTTTGACTTCCAAATTCTATTCCTCCCCCCTCCCCCTTCCTCCTTCCCTGAGACACTAAACAATCAGATATAAGGTCATACATGTGCTATTATGTAAAACATTTCCATACTAGTCATCTTTTATGAGAAGACTTGAATAAAAGAAGAAAACGAAAAAGAGAAAGTGAAAAACAGCATGCTTCAGTCTGTATTCAAACTTCATCCCTTTTCTACATGACAGCCCTTCAAACACATGAAGATACCTCTGATATCTCTCCTAAGTCTTTTCTCCTCCAAGCTGAACAAATGACATTGTTTCTAGCCTCCTCACCATTCTGGCTGCCCTCATTCAGATGTACTCCAGCTTGCACAAGTCCTTCTTCAAATGTGCCTCCCAGGACTGAACACAATATACTACAGATTGATCTGGCTAGAAAAACAAGTAGTAGGACTATCAATTCCTCCACCCATGAGTTCATAATGAGGCTATTCCCTTTTATTTTATTTTATTCTTAATTTATGGATTAAAACAAACATTTCTGTAACACAGAATAATAAAAAAAGATGGTTATACACGAAACTGCAAATCTACTATGCACAACTTGCTATTCCTTTTAAATATATAATAAAGTTACTATGTAAATCTCCCCTTTTTTGGCTATTATTTTCACATAATTATCTGAAGATGCTTTTGCCCTCCCTCCTCTCTTAAAGTTCCTATTCATGAAGTCTGGAGGTGAATTCCTTTTGAAAGCAGTGCTGTGAAAAAAATGGGTAAAATCTGAAAATTTCAACATATTCTTTAGCATTTCTGAATGTAACCAACTCTAGAAAAGACAAGAGAGACAAAGATGCATAAAGGCAATGTGTCATAGTGAGAAGAGAATCATATCCAGAATTGGGAAAACTGGATTATTATCTAGGCTCTATTGCACAGTAAAGCACTATGCAAACATCAAATTGGAGTTTTACATTTACTGCCCACTCTCCTTCGGGGGTTGGATCTGTGCCTTATTGTATTGCCTCTAGTGCCCACTAAAGTATCTTACAATGTTCATTTGAACCCATTTATGCTTAAGAACTGCCAAGAATTTTGCTGGATCTCTATAATAAAAACACAAACTCTTCAGTGAGACCTATGAGACCTTTGGAAATGTAGCTCCCACCTACCTTTCTAGCATCATTTCATGTTACTCTCCTTCATGCACACTATGTTTCAGGCCACCTAGACTACCTTTTTTCTCCCAAGTTAGTATTTCAACATCACCCTCGCCCTACCCAAGGAGTATTTTCAGAAACAGTCCCTCACACCTCCCATGGACACCTTCTTCATCTGTGCTTCTCAGAATCTTTACCATCAATCAAGGCTTAGCTCTTCATCCTCTATGATGCCTTCCTCGCCCCCATTCCCACCACCCACCCCACCCAGGTTGTTATTATGTTCTTCCTCCTCCGATTACACTGCATCATGGATATCTTGTATACTTTGGAAACAATATAAACTGCAAGAGTAGGAAGTATTTCATTTTTGTCTTTTGTACAATGCCTAGCAGGCAAGACTAACTTAGCAACTGATTAATTGAACTTTTTTCTTCATTTGTAAAGATCCAGGGCTAAAAATATTTTTTTTCTTTTAGATAGCATGATCTAATTTTGAAAAACATAATTCAGTTAAGTTGAGTTATCTAGTTGGAATTAGAAGCGGAAGACATTATAAAAGTATAAATATAGAACTGTGCATGCTCAAATCAGAGACTCCTAGAGACAGAAGGACCTTAGGCACCATAAACTTATATACTAGTTTATAACATGAAATATTTTATTAAATGTGAGACCCCACCTGTCTCACAAAACTTTGTTGTTTTTTTTTTTTGATACATGGCATTTTTAAAAAAACAAAAAACTTCAGTCATTTTTCCTCATTAACTGAGTACATTTTATAGCTAAATACTTGCTAGTGTCCCAGTATCTTTAGTAACTGTATGTTTACATAACAGGCATGCTTTGTCTACCACAGCATATTTTTTTTAAAGCTAAAATACTTAGAAAAGCACTATTAGGTATTCAACAATTTGAATTCCCCAGCTAGGAAGATGAGGCCAAATAGTATCATACATTTTTTTTGTAACTATTCATGGCAGAACTTCAACTACTTTCCTGTTAATGTGGTGTTCTGAGCAGTTACTTTTTCTTTCCATGTCGATCTTAGAAAGATGGATTTTTGAAAATTAAAAACATGTGACAACAATAATTTCAGTACATATTGCCAGGAACAAAATGCTGATTTTACAATGAGCAACATTAATTAATTTATGTGTATATTTTGGTAAATAAAACAGAATTACTTAAGAAGGGAAGGTTTACTCCTGTTTCTAATTTTCTTAACCTCTTTTACTATATGAATTTCAAGCTTAAATTAAAGGTATTGTCAACAATAACATTAAAGGTTTTAAGACTGAGAGGAGGAAGGGATCCTTTGAGGCCATTTAGTCTAATCCCCTTACTTTCCACAGGAGGAAACTGAGGCCCAAGAAGTTCAGTGCTTTGCCTAAAAATCACAAAAGTAAGTGACCAAAGCAGGACCTGAACCCACGTCCACTTGACTTAAAATACAGTGCCATTCCATGCTCCTCTCTCTACTTATTAAGTAATATGAAATACAGTATTGATCCTCTGGGAAGTTAGAAATATGGTAGAGATGTTTGAATAGCACAGTATTTTGAATTTATTGACCTATTAAATTTCCCTCAAAAGACTAAAATATTCCAAATAAAAATAAGTACAAGATTTTTTTTTCCTGTCAGCATTTTAGCTAAGAAAACCTTTGAAATAATTGAAGTACTTTATGGAAAATAATAATTCATACTTTAAGATGCTTTCCATTTCCAAATACGTTAGATCAGAGAGGTAAAAAAAAATGCTATAAATTATGGTAATCTTCCCATTTGTTAAGTGAGTAAACCTAAATGAAAATCATGTATGATATCTCAAAATCAAAATATGGATACTGGCATAATTTAAAGTCTACAACTTAATTTCATGCATGCATTTTCCCCCCTCAGAAGGAGGTGAAGGGACAAGATGCTCATTTCCAATATATCATATTCAGTTCTGTATCATGAAACGTGGAATGTTAACAAAATGTTGGCAAGCTTGGCAGTCATGGCACCTGGGGGAAATTTCCATCTTTAGATAAAGTAAAGGAAAGAGAGCAGGGTATGAAAGAAACAAAGGCAGAAAGAGAATGATGAGGAAATAGAAACCATGGCTTTATTAAAAAGAATTCCAATTGATCTAAATTCTTCCTTCCTTGCAGAAGTGACTTTTTTCTTTTTGATAAAAGTACATTGTTCTAGTTATTTAGTATCATTTAGATGGATTGAGAAGACATATGTATAATATGCACAACAATTTATTCTGGAAAACATTTCAGAATAAAATGACTCAACAAAAATTTTATCGAAGCCTTGGGGTAACTATGGATTGTTTTGGTTTGGGTTTTTCCTCTTGCCACAATTTTTTTTTTAAAAATGAAAAGAAAAAAAGTGGGGGTAGAGGCAGGAAGAAGCACATTGTATCTGTTCCCTTATGTTTAAGGCTCCACTCTTGGAATTCACTGTTATTGACACAGATGCTGAGCCTTACCTTCATGCCCCGAAATAGTCATTGCAAGTTATTAACAGTAAGACAACTTGGAGCAGCAGATGATTTTGTGTAGATAGGCCAGAGGACAAGTTGACTTTTGTTAATTGGGCCCTGAAAGTTTTCCATACCACCTTGGGCAGTTTACTATTTAGCTTGCCAAACTTTAAAGTTATGATAACTAGGTTCATGCACATGCCAGACAAAACAGACAAGGGATTAATTGGAATGATCACAAATGCATTCCTTCTGAATAAATTAAAGGATTTTGGCTTGCGCCAAGTGACATTTAAAATAGAAAACTTGAAACTAATCAATCAAAACAAGTTTAAGGCTTTTTGATGTTATATTTGGGAGATAGTTCAATTCTATAAATAATAGAGAAAGTATCTAGGGAGAAAAAAAAGTTTGATAATACTGAGCAGGAATTTTGAGGCTGGCAAAAAAAAATATCTAAAGAAATTATTTTTTTTACCTAATGAATTTTTTTCATATGTGATAAGAGTTAAAAGCCTCAAGAAGAAAAGTGAAGGATCCAACTATTGGCTCAGAATGGAAATTAAAACATTGGACAAATCAAAGACAAAGTATAAAAGTCCAGAACAATACTAAGAGATGAGAGCTTTGGTCAGATTTTAGACAGACTATCCAAACAGCTGGAAAATATGTTGATTCTCCTTGGGAAATTTGTAATGTATTTGACTCATGTTTTCATGGAGCTGTGGACTGTCCTATGGGGCTTGAGAGGAGTAATTGCCAAGAACTTTATCTGGAAAATGATAGTATTTTACCAGTTTTCCAATTAGACAACAAAAGAACCTAAAGAACTACAAAAATATTTAGAAATTATGAATGATCTCTCCATATTAATAATATTTAGCATCTATTCCCCTGGAACTTTCTTCTTATAATTCTATGATTCAAGTACATGCAAATATTTCTTGAAACACATTCACACACACACATACACAATATGGAGTGTTAAAAATAGATCTGTTACTTAAGTTGGATAATATGTTAAATTCAATATTCAGTACGCTCACACGCTATTTCTAATGAATACAGTACCAAATTTCCTTATGCCTTTTTTGGCAAATCTACAGCTAGTGTGGGATGCAGAGGGGCCAGACGTGGAAGACACAGTAATTGAATTCTTGCTGATGTAATTCAATTTTTGTTTCCAAAATAACCCTTGCATGGGCACTGTATTAAGTTGTTTTTTTTAATTCACTGTTTATCAGCAATAACAATAGTCACCTACTAAGCCAATTTGCCCAGAAAAGTTAAGAATTACCAACTTAATATTGATAAAATAATAATGATAACAATAATACTACTTTATATTGGCTCCTTCTATACTTTCTAATGCCCTTAGGATTAATTTGATGATAGTGATTTAAATAATATCAAATAAATAGTGCCTCTGTTTATGTGATGGTTTTCAAAATTATTTGATCAAGGCAGTGTGACAAAGTAAAGAGAGCACCAGAAGATTTTAATTCTGGCTTTGCCACGTATTAGCAGTACGACTATGGACAAGTCACTAAATCTTTCTGATGCACAATTTTTTCACCTTCAAAATGGGGCTATTCCACTTTACCTATTTGTAGGCCTGTTATCTACTTAGGCCAGTAGGTGATGTAGGGGATAGAGCTTAGGGCCTGGAGTCAGAAAGACCAGAGTTCAAGTCCTGCCTCAGGAACTTACTAGCTCTGTGATGTTAGGAAGTCATTTAACCTGTTTGCCCCTGTTGCCTCATCTGTAAAAAGAGGATCGCATTAGGACCTATCTCCCATAGCTGTTGTAAGGATAAAATGAGAAAATAATTGTAAAACCCTTAATACCATCCCCGGCCCATACTAAGTACTATATAATTATTAGTTGTTGTTGTTAATAATACAAATATTATTGTTACAGGTTTGGTTTGAGGTTCCAATATAGGATCTGAAAATACTTTAAAAATTGTCAAACTTACATAAATTATTATATTCTTTCTGATTATCAAGGCCGACACAAATTGCTATTAACACAGATTTGGCTTCATTACGGATGAAAGGATTTGCCCTTTGGCCTATCTAACTGAAAACTTGTTCTTTACAGCACAATATGTAATAAGGACATTATTTCTCATACTTGAGTAAGAACACCTCCTGGAAATTTGTTAAGGGGGTGAGGTTCTAATATAAAGAGGAAATAAGAGCAGAAATTAACTGGAGGTTCATGTTGTTTTCTACTATGATTGGTTTCTTTGATGGTTTATATGACCTATTTTTCTTCTAACTGCCCTATCTGTAGTTGTCCAAAGATATCTGAGGCAAAATTTCTGCAGATAGTAATGTTTTACTTTGCCATATTCATCTGGTTTGTGGGATTCTGTTACTTGGGAAAACAGCTGTAGAGAGAGCATGTGGGCAGTAAATAAATATTATTTGCTGGTGATGAAAACGACAGTGATGTCCGAGTGATGGTCACTTGCAAGCACAACTGAACAGAACAAATGGTCCAGAAAATAAATATAGGAACATTATGAAATGGATGTTGCTTTTGGAAATTTTAGCAGGAAGTCAGTAACTTAAAGAATTAATTAAAGGAAAAAATAGTTCTTATGGGTTTTTTTTTAGGGATTAAAATAAAATGACAGTATATGTAACACTTATTTCTAGTTATTCTTCTATGTTGTGGTCAAATGACAAAATTTTCATAAAACATTATTTCCCATTTTGCTAAAGCAAGATAAAAATATTTTTAAAAATTTTTTTAAATTTCCCTAATACTACAATCTAATTGGATATTTCAAAAAAAGACCAATAGAAATCTAAGGTTAAACAGTAAACACTTCCACTGTTCCAGAAAATATTCCATTAGGGAATTATTAATCTAAAATGGAAAATAAGCAGGGTTTAAGGGATATGGCTAGCAATCAAAGTCTGAGCATAACCAGGTCCAACTTTTAATAGCAAATGCAATATTCTGATAATTCCAAAGCTACTGAAGCAAGACACAGACTATTGTTAAAAAGATTACAAAACTAATAGTAATAAGGTTCTTATGAAATGTTCATATTCTGAATATATTATCACTACTCTCTATAAAAGTACTCTATGTTATGCAGTCTGGACTGCAAAGATCTTCAATTATTTGTGAAAAAATATTTTGAAAATGATCAAGTTTCCAGAATCAAGTAAACATTTGTAATTTAATTATTTTTTTACATCTTGAAATTAATTCTCTTAAGCAATTTAGTTTAGATCTACTTCAAAACCTGTTTATTATTCTACTTTTCATTAAGATGATAAAGTTTCAAACCAAGACAAACACTTCTGAGTAATTAGTAAAGTTACATGTTGTCCTGATATAAAATTAAAAGCCAAGGAGTTAATATGAATTCATAAATGTATATACCTAGATGTGTGTGTATGTACAAAATACATATCTGGAAAGAATGATCAACTCTGGGTCACAGTTCAAAATTTTAGAAATTATCAGATTATAAATGAGTACTTGTGAGGGAAAACAATGATCATTAGGAACCAGCATAGGTTCCCTATTAACACATCACACCAGAGTAACCTAATTTGGAGAGTAACCTAATAGAGTTATTTGTTTGGAAGATCAGAAAACTGCTGTAAAGAAAGTTTTTCAAAGAAATTCCAGCAAAGACAGTTAGTCTTCTCATGAACAAAATGGAGAAGGGTTGGCTATGTGGTAGATAATAGAGGGGCAGTATGGTTTAACTTGTTTTATATTCCAATATGCTACTGGTTATGACGTGACTTTGGACAAGGCATCTGACGTTGCTGAGCAACAGTTTTGTCATCTGCAAAATGTAATGGTTGGAAGAATAATCTCAAAGAACCTCTCTACTTCTAACATTCTATGGTGTATGATTAATAATGATATACAAGGAGTGTTATTAACGAAATGATCTTAAATGGAAGGGGATGGCTCTTGGTATGTCACATGGTTCTGTCCTTGGTCCTGTCCTGGTCAATATGCTTAAACAAATCTGTTGAGGACATGAAGTTCAGAGATAGCTAATATGCTAAAGAGCAGGATCAAGATCTTGAAAGGATCTCAAATTGCTTTTTTAAAAATTGGACTTAAAAATAACATAAGAATTTTTTAAAATGGATTCAATTTAATGATTCATCTGGACAAAAGTCTGAAGCTGTGCATTTAAATCAATTGTACTGGTATAGAAATGAGAATATATGATGAGAGTAACTCATGTAAAAACATTCAGATTTCATTTGATTTTACAGTGTGATGTGAACACATACGGTAATGAAGTATTAGGTTTCACTAAAAGAAGCTGAGAACAAGGAAGGCAATAATAATTTTACCTACTCTGAGCTTTCTGGACTATGTTTGGAGCATTGTCAATTAAAGGTGCCTTATTTTAAGGACTGTAATGAAATGGTGGTGAGCTGACTTGCTCAAGCTTACAGAAATTTAGGGGCAAAGACGAAATGATAACCTACTTGAAATGACTCTAAGTCTAGTATTCTTTCCATTAACTATAATAGGCTACCTCTTAAAGTGAACTTTTTCAACTCGATTTATAACAAGCATGCCTATATGTTTAATTTAAAATTTACAATCTTCTAATGTTTGACTGCTTTGAAAAATTCTAAACTAAAATCCTAATCCAGTGCCTAATTGTGGTATGGATGTAACTCTTGTTTTTTAAAGATTATAAAAGAAGGGTGCATGACTTGGCAGTTCCTACCAAGGTATAAGGGCTTCCCGTATATGCTAGCAATAGACTACTTATCTGTCATTTTAGAACCAGTCAAAGCAAGAGAGATTCATTACCAGGGGATTAAGGATTAGGTGATGAACTTTACAGGATGGTGGGGGGGAGGGGGAGAGAGGAAAAGGGGAGTACTAGAGAAAATCATGATGATATTAGCTAAGGTGAAGAGAGTTTATGGTCTGCGATGGTAGAAGAAGTACCTTGAAATATTAAATTATTTTAAACTGTTTTGAAATAGAATTTACTATAACAGAGTGCACTGATCCCAAGATCTGATATAGGGAAATATATAACCTAAGTTCTCAACCTCTGGTTCACCCAAACACATAGATCTCCAAAGAATTAGAAAAGGGTAATAAATGTTGCTCCTCACCAAAAATGGATAATAGTATGCTCTTTTTTTTTCTTTTTAAGTGGGAAGAGATGGTCAAAATGAGGAGCTGGCTCCAGGATTATAATACTTCCCTCAACCGGGGAAGAACCAGAACTGAAACCAACGGTTTTACCTGGCCATAATCATGCCCAAAATGTTCCAGTTGATCTGTTACCATCTCCACTGGGGTGGGAAGAAGTGATGCTAACAAGTAAATGGACTTGCACACAAAGAATATAAAAGTTATTTCTAAATAATAATTTACCCACAGTTCTATAATGTGGAATTTTTGTTGTTCCAGTCTTCAAACTAACTATTATTTGTAAGTGAACTTCGCTTTAAAAAAAAAGTGTTACAATCTAGAGTAACATTTCAATTTGTTCAAAAGAAAAGGTTGGGAGCTGCATGTCAACATAAGAATTAAATTTGCAATAAATGTTGCTAGCTTCCTTATTAAAATACATTTCCTATGGACTCTTTTGCATTTGATTTCTGTGGAAATCAGTATTAGACTACAAGGTACTGGCAGAAATAAGAAGCTAATTCAGTTATTTACATCAGAAACAGATGAGAAGGAAAGAAGTGGCAACTGTGGCATCAAGGTGAACCCTGCTGCACACACAGGATTGGAGAAGGACATGAGGCAAGCCTAGTTGCCACAGAGACTACATCAGACAAAAGGGCCAACCAACCTCTACTCAATTACAATTTGATCACAATTAAAATGCATTTTTTTTATTTCTTATTTCACACAAGACTAGACTCTTCTTTTCCTTACTTAGAGCTCTACCTACCTTTCATTTCTTTTTCATAGAGTAAAACAGAATCAGAGGCAGAAAAAAAAGGTTAGGGTCAAAAAAAAAAGATCACCTGGGAACATTCTCTTTGTACTTTGTCCAGCCATGACTAGCTAGTATCTGGTTCAGTAGTTGTTGGGTTGTAGTTGAGTTTTAAGCTATGTGAAGGCAAGGAATGTTTCATAGGATGACAGGATCATACAGCTAGAGTTAGGAGAGACTTTGGAGGCCATATAATCCAACCCTTCCTTTTACAGATGAGGAAATAGGTTTGGACAAGTTAAATGACTTGTCTAAGGTCGTACAGGTAGCAAGCTTCAGAGGCAGAATTTTAAACAATGTATCCTGACTTTGGAGTTAGTAATCTTTCCTCCATATGACAATGCTTTGTTTTAGTAGACGTTTAATAAAAATGTGTCGAATGGAATTCGTTAAATATGTAGTATGGAAGATAAGACTACTATAGGATTCCTCCAGATAACAAGCAAGATCTCCAAGATAAACTCAAGGACTTTGCTATGAGGGAAGGAAATACGCATTTACATAGTACCTACTATATACCAGGAGCAGGTGAGTGGCACAGTAGACAGGGCACAGCGCCTACAGTCAGGAAGACTCATCTTCCAAGTCACTTAATCCTGTGTGCCTCAGTTTCCTCATCTGTAAAATAAGCTCCAGAAGGAAATAGAAAATGACTCCAGTATCTCCATCAACTCCAATGAAGAGTCAGACCCAACCAAAAATGACTGAACTATGTACCAGGCACCATGCTAAGTTTTTTACAAATACCACCTCATCTGTAATTGTATTATTTTAATAAGATAATGCATTGTTATTTGTGGGCACTAGACTACCTAGCTATCCATCTAGGAGACTACCTCCCTCGTCTTCCTTTGTCTTCCCTTCAAATCCTTATCACCTCCTTCAAGGACTACTGTAATGGCCTCCTAATTGGTTTTACTGCTTCCAATATTTCCATTCTACAATATCCTCCAATACATGACAAAATAATATTCCTAAAACTCTCAGGCTAACAGTGTTAGATATTGTTAGCTAGGTGCCATGTTAGATGTGGGGATAGACAAACAGATAACTAAGCAGTCTGATACAGAGGAAAGAATGCTAACTGCAGGGTCAGGGGACCTTGGCCTCTGCTCAAAAAGTTTCATGGCCTTCTACCTGCCTGTAAGACAAGGTACAGATTAGTCTTACCTTAGCATTGGAAACTCTCTGCATTCTGACTCCACTCTACACTTCTACCTTCTCACTGAAGCAGCCCGTGTGCTGACCCTCTGGACTCAGCAGGTCTTCTCTTTGTACAGATTATGCCTCCTTAGCCTCAACCTTAATTCAGGGGCCACCTGCTGATCCAGCATGGCCCAGTAAAAAGAGCAGTAGTTCTGGGGTCAGAAAACTTGAATTTAAATCTCCCCACTAAGGTATCTGTGTTATCTTCAGCAAATAATTGAATCTTCTAGGGCCTCAGTTTCCTGATCTATAAAATAAAGGAGGTAGGCTAGATGTCTTGTAAAATTTCTTCCAGATCAAGATCTATGATCCTATGACTTCCACCTAGTTGTGGGCATTTTCTCCTGCCTCAGATTTATTTCTACTTACATGCAGTATGCCCCTTAGTACTTTGAAGAGAATATTTTTTATTTAGTTTTTGTATATTTGGCACTGAGCTGAATAGTGTTTGCATACAGCTGATGCTTAATAAATGATTGTTGGATTGAGTTATCCCTTCCTTCCAAAAATCCCTTTCCTTCCATAAATATTTATTGTGGTTAGTATTAAATGTGGACATGAGATACAGACTACAGCACTGACTAGGTTAGTGAATTTTAAATCCCTATCTTTTCTCTGTAAAATTCAGAGCTTTTGCCTAATGAAACTGAACAGAAGGGGTGAGAGAATCCAGACCCATGGGACTGTGAAATGCAAATGGGCCTCCAAAGAAAAAAAAAAGTAAAAATATTAAAAGAGTAGGAGAAAGAAAAGGAAGAGAGCCCATATGAGTCCTCTGGGCTCTTCAAAATGGAGAAGGCACTAAGCCAAATAAGACAGCACCATCCTCTCCAACCACAACGTTTGCAGGTGGGTCAGCAGGACATGATGATCCATTCAGTCAAAGGTTGCTGATAGGTTTAGAAACATCAGGACAGCTGTTTGGCCAGCATCCCTGGCTCCACAGAGATTATCTGGCCGTATAACTATATAACAAAATGAAATGGCAAATAGGAAATGGAGAGGTCATACCTATTGGGGAGGGCTAACTATCTACTGTACCCCATCTCTATTGCTCATTTTAGCATTCAACAATTAGATGTCTGGGAGTTAGTCAATTGTCTATTTAAATTGTCTCCCTTCTAGTTATTCCCTTCCTAATACCACCGTTTACTGTACTCAGGTTTGAAGCGGACCTGGAGCATACATCTATGGGTACTGTAGATTCCTTCATAAATGTGCCTAGTGAATCTTATGTCTGAGTGCAAAACTATAGCCACTATCACAGAAGCTAGAGATACTCATGTTGTAACAAGCTGTTTTACCATTCCCATGTTCCAACACAAGAACCAGTGCTGTGGGAGCAGTGCTAATATTGTGGGGGCTCAGATATTCTAGGTGGTCACAAATGGATCTGTGTCTTGGCAAAGACATTAGTTTGTCCTAACTCTGATAAATATAGGACTTGGGGGAAGAAGGTTTGAATTTAGGCTTTGCTATTGAATGACTGCATGTTCTCAGGCAAACAATTTCACTTCTGGTACCTTCATGTTTCCTCAAATTTAAGAGGGGATTAATACTTACAATAATTATCTATAGTTATTCTTTCCATATTGCAACCTTCCCCATCATAGTTTCAATATATCATGGGTTGGCATAAGAAATTAAATGGGAATTTTTGGGTAGTTTTGTGGAAGCCGTAGATGACACAGAAAAAGTTAAAAACTCAGAAATGCGTAAAATATAGGTGTAATACTGTTTATCAACCCAAATTTTATAATAAGGTACTATAAACACCCCAGAAGAGAAAAAGAAAAAATTCAGATGATTTCTCTGGTACAAAGGAAGGGCCAAAAAATTTTACACAGATTTTCCAGATCACAGGGGCACTAAGCCCCTAACGCCCAAGATGTGGAAGGGATCACTATACTTTGCAGGGTTGTTTCAAAGGAGGTGTTTGGTTCAACATTACATGTTATAGAGCTGAAAGTTTATAATGATTACTAAGACCAATGCTATAATGTAAAATGGAATTATAAAACATTGACAAGAAATATTTTTAAGACAAATATGCTCATTTGGGTTAAAAAAAGACATGGGATATTATGATTCAAGAACAATGCAAAAACTAGGAAATCCCATGTCACAGTCAAGTCAGATGTCTCTCTCATCACTACTGATCCAGTCATTTGATACAGTAAGTAACCTGTGACATCCATGTTGATTGCTTGAATGACTAAATCCCAGTAAAAGCAACCATTGTTGCTCAATGTCTATTGGGTTTCATTAAAAACCTTCCGCAGTGAATGCCCAGTGGGTCTGAGACAGCAATGTTACTTCCCATGAAGTTCACAGGATATCAATCGAATGTACTACTTAAGCCCAACATGTTTAAACGTTGTTTGGAAGTACCAAACCATACTCATTTATTTACCCAACTACAAATTACCTCCTTTCAATGGGCAGATTCCAAAACACATAATACACATATTTTAGGACATGCTTTTAGATAACTTCTATTCCCCAATTGTTTCAAGTGACTCTTTCCCAAAAGTCTGTGCTTGCCCTGTTTTTTTCATTCTGTCTCTTGGCAATCTCACTTATTTCCAGAATTTCATATACTACTTCTGTGCAGATGATTTTCAATACTGACCTTGCTTTTGAGGCTTCAGAATGCTATTTCTAACTTTTTATAGACTATCTCCATTCAGATGTCATAACGGCATCTCAAATTCAACATGTCCAAATTCAAGCTTAATTTGTCTTTTACTCAAACCTGCTTCACTTTCAAACTTAATTATTTTTTGCATGGCACTTCCATTTACCCATACTCCTACATTCAAAATCCTGGACTTATCACTTACTCTTATTAGTTCACATGTCTAATCACTTACTAAATTTCATTGATTCTACTTCTACAATATCTCCTTCATTCATCTCTTCCTTTCTACTCCTCCTGGCACCACTCTTGTATGGAATTTTCTTACCAGCCACTCATCATTAGAAACATTCAAGTAGAAGAAAAATGTCAAAGATACAGTAGAAAGTGTTACTACCTCATGGGGAAGGAGGAAGTCTGAAGTGTATGGCCTTTATGATCCCTCCCAGCTCTGTCTCATGATGCAAGCTCTCTCAGAAATGTTTTGCTCATCTTCTATTGCCCAGGATAATGCCATACTTATAGCAGATATTAAAAAATATTTGTTGAATGAATGCACACATTTTAAGATTCCATAAGATACAAATTAAGTATTAAGAAAAGAACCTTTATCGAAGCAAGAGAGTTTTTTTGACTACAAGCCAAAGTACCTGATGCTGTCGGCCTGAAAAATTTTCCAATATTATCAGTTATCTACATGGTTCCTACCCTGGTAACTATGAATGCTCCTGGTACACTTCCAAGAAAGTAAAGCAAAAGGATAAGGGTTTTTCTGAATCTTTGGAACATGTCCAGTCACATGAGAAGAGAATGAATTCAATTACTTTTATGCAGACTTTCGATCCATTTTTCTTAATTGAAGGCTCTGGCAATAATAAAGGACCTACTTCAATATCTATCCATTCCAGCTTTTATGGAAATGATATCTATGATTCGACAAACTAGCTTTGCATCTCCCCCAACTGTATACCCTAAACATCAATGATTTTCAATGGGTTGTAAGGGTAAACATTTATAAAACATAAATGACCATATTTACTATAGGATTAGCATATTTCCTCTCCTAGTATTTCTTCCTCTAAACTTAGATTTTGATAAAAGAAATAAATAAAAGAAAATCATGTCTCATAGTGTGTGATAACCATGAAGCCTCTGAGAGAAAAGAGCAAGCCCTGGCAGGTTACCCACCCCACCCCACCTCCAGCCAAGCTGGAAAGGCTTCGAGTGTGGGCCCAGATAGAAGCAGCCTGTGTCTGCCACAGCTAAGCTGTCTGAGGATGAGCTTAGCTAAGTTAAGAACGACTCAACACCAGAAAGTTGGGCACTGGGTGATGGGATCTTGTTTGATTTTTTTTTTTTTTGGTATAGCAATTCACTAAAAAGTAGAGGGAATGAACTTTTAACAGTGGAGTGTGTGTACCCACACCACGGAAATCGTGGATCATTGAAATATTCTTATTCCCACTACTTTTAAATAAGTATGTGAATAAACCTACTATGTGCCAGACACTGTGCTAAGTGTTGGAAAATAAACTCTGCTCCCAGCAAAGGTCCTCCAGATAAGATACAATTAATAATTCCCATGAGGCATATATCAAAGGCACGGATAACAGAGAACTATACAGAAGGCAGATCTCTTTCTGCTAAGTGACTTTCATCCCCTTTTGCCCCTCCCTTCTCTAAACCTTGTCTGTCTACCTTGGGCTAATATGATAGAGATGATGATTCTCTGATACACCTCCAACAATCCAAGCAGAAATATCAAACCATTCACAAAGGATGAAACAATTTCTATTACTGCTGTCTCTAAGTCAAAAGTGCTAAAATCCCAAATCTTGGAAAGAAAGAAAACCCCAAGCAGATCCAAGTTAATAGTCAATCAATCAATACGCATTTATTAAACATCAATTGCTTCAGCCACTGGGGATACAAAAACCAAAGCAATCAATTAACAGGCATTTATCACAAGCTCACTATACGCAAAGCAGTGTGCTACATGCTGGTGATACAAATAAAATATGAGAAAACTTACATTTTAATGATACATACACATTTCAGTATATACAAGGAAGGTGCAAACTCAGTGTAAAGTAACTTACAAGGGAAGGATCTAGCATCCTGGGGGACTCAAAAAAGCCTCCAGCAAAAAGTGGCTCTTAGTATAAGTACAGAAGGAAGCCAGAGATTCTAAGAAGAGAAGAACATTTCAGGCTTTGGAGGGAGAGGGGGGAAAGGGAGGAGAAACAGACTAGAGGGAGAGTATAACGGCAAGCAGACAAGAAACACAGAGTGAGCAGAAAAGAGGAATGTTTAAGAAGAATGAAAAGATAAGAAGGGGACAAGTTGTAAAGAGCTTTAAATGCCAAAGGGAGTACTTTGTACTTTTGTTTCCCAGATGTACTAGGGAAAGGCTGGGGCTTACCGAGCAGGAGGGTAGAACAGTCAGACCTATGCTTTAGAAAAATAACTTTGTCACTTTTATAATATATTTAAAAGGAATAGTAAATCGTACGGAATAGATCTGCAGTTTCGTGTGCAATCAGCTTTTTTTTTCCCCTTCTATTCTACTACGTTATGGAGATGCTTGTTTTATTTCTAAGTTCAGAATAAAATAAATAAAATTTTAAAAATTTACAAAGTAGAAATATAACACCGGCAGCTACATAGAGGATGGACTAGAGAGCAGACAAGACATGACACAGACCAATTAGGAGGCTATTGTAAGAGTCCAGGGGAAAAGTGATAAGGACTTGAAATGGAGAAGTGGCCACATGAGTGGAGAGAAGGCAACACATACAAGAAATAGTGTGGAGTTATGACCCTGCAAGTGATTGGATATGTGATAGAAAAGAGAGTGAGGAGAGAAGGATGACACCCAGGCCGTGAACCTGGCTGAGCGGAGGATTGTGGCACCCTGGACAGTAACAGGTAAGTCCAGAAGGGGCACAGGTTCAAGGGGCAGAGAATGAGTTCTGTTGGGAACATGCAGACTCTGAGATGGCTATGTGTAATGGTAATGGGAATATTGTGTTGGTGTTACACTATGGGGTATCCAGTTTCAAATTTCTAACAGATGTGGGATTACAGTTTCAGAGGAAAAATCAAAGATGTATAAAGATGATGATTGAACTCCTGGAAGTGTGACATCACCAAATGAGAGAATATAAAAAGAAAAGAGAAGGGTCCAGAACCTAAACTAGAAATATATCTAGAATTAGTGGGTATGGAATGAAGTTTCAGCAAAGAATGAGAAGGAGCAATAAGGACAGTGGAGTGAAGAAAAAGAGGTCACACGAACTCGGAGAGGAGACAGTATCCAGGAGAAGGTGGTCAACAGTGCCAAATACTGGAGGCCATTATATTAGCCAATTTAAATAATCACTGGTAACTTTGGTGAGAAGAGCTTAAACTTAATTAGGAAATCAGAAGTCACTTTAAACTGGGAGTTTAAAAGAGTGTGAGAGGAGAGGAGGTGAAGGCACTGAGTATGGTTCAGTTGGGAATTAACTAAGAAAAGGAGTAATGAAATAGAATTAAAGATAGCTAGTACAGGTGGCATGATCAACTGATAAATTTTTGGGGATAAGGGAAATAAACATAATTGTGTACAAGCCGGAAAGAATAAGTAGATTGGGAGAGATTAAAGATGAGACAGAGACAGACAGAAAGAGAGGTGGGGGGGAAGAAAGGGAGAGAAAGGAGAAGGGGAGAGCGAGTGTATGAGAATGGGGACAATCTGATGGAGGAATTGGAAGGGAATAGGATCAATGGTAGATGTATATGGGTTGGCATTGACAAGAAGGGCCATTTCTTTAATAAAGACTAGTAAAGGAAGAAAACATGGGGGTTAACATCAGAGTTGTATATAATCAAGACAAGAAGAGAAGAAAAAACTTGTAAGAAGAGGGAAAACTGGCAAGGAATGAGAAATGATGAGACTAGAGGAGAGAACAGGGTAGAGACCCTATGAAGGCATCAAGAATGGGAAATGATGACAGTGTAGCCAGCAAAGGGATGATGGGGTGTGGGGAGAGAGGAGGTCATCATGAAGAAAAAGATTAGGAATAGTATGGAATAGGGAAGGAAGAATGAGAAAATATTATGAGCAGATAATAGAATCATTGAGTTCTCGAGCTTGGAAGTGGAATACTTCTGGGTGATGATCAGATGAAGGGTATGACTTGTTGTTGCTGAGGTAAAGCAAAAGTATAGGAGTAGTTTGTGGTAATTTAGCAGATTGAGGAACTGGGAAATTAAGGTATTTGAGCAAAAATTAATGTATATTTTGGAGTCTCCTAGTATCAGGGCAGGAGTTGGGGTGGAGAGGGAGACCGAGGAAGGAATAGAACTTGCTAAATAAGAAGAGGGAATATCTTGATGGTTGGTAGGCAGTTCCCACTAGGATATGGATTGCGTGAAAAATTTGGATAGTGTGAAAGAGAATTGAAGTTGCTGATTGACAGCAGTAGAGAGAAAGTCTGGAAGTGGCAATGAGAAGCAAGTTCTTTTTTCTGACTCCTCCACCATGGTCAATAAGTCAAGAAGTATGAGAAAAGGCATAGTCAGTACCAGCCAGTACTGGTAAAGACGGCCAGAGATACAATGTCATTTGTGGGAAGAAAGGTGTCGTTGAGGACTAAAAAAATGGAAGACACAGGAGAAGGGATCTAAACTATCACTTATGCCATTAACCTATTTTTTCCTTCATATTTCACAGATACATATTAAGGCTCCTCTGAGAATGCTGTCTCATCCTATTCAGAGATATATTACTGAACTAATAAAAGAGTTATGTTGAATCCTTGGTTCTAAGGAAATCTGCCACCAATTGATCAACTCTAGGTGAATTATTATTGAAGATATGATTTTTAAGGATGTTTTTTAAAAAGGTTACTAAAGAAAACAGTGGACCAATACCTAAATACTCATATAATTTCTTCTTAATCTTGTATTTCAGGGAGAAAATATTAGAGAAAAATAAGGGAAATATGATTAATAAATATGGCATAACCGGCAGAAAAATTATACCTGAAGCCTTTACAAAATAAACGACTCAGTTCTACTGGTTTCTTCGGTGTAGTATTTGGTAGTTAATTAGAAAGTACCAGACTTTTCTCACAATCAGACACAATTATCCAATTCAAGAATATTAAATAAACACTTATCATATGCAAAATACTCATTGCTAAGACCCAGACAGGTATAATGATCAATTGTTCCAAGTTTCTAAAACTCTGACCAGAGCTATATTTTAAAAATACACTGTCAGAGTAAACAATTATTGTTTATTGAAAGCCTCAGAGTTACAGATAAAACAGGGCCCTCTGTACGTTACTGAATTCTAGGAACAGATAATAGTGGTACAAGAATGACTTGGGATATAATGATGACTTGGCAATAATTTTGATATGATTTCATTTTGTGAAAGTAATGGTCATGCAGGTATGTTTTCACTCTTCAAGCTGACTCTGAACATCTGACCTTGACCAGATGAAAATAAATTACACTACCACATACACATTTCATTGCCCTCTTTAGCTATGTTTTTTTTAATTCTGTAATTTTTAAGAATGGATATGACTTCAAGTAAATTTGCAAAACCATGAGATAAATATATTACTATACTGAGAAGCAGAATTATTCTAGAATCACAGACATCCTCAAATGGAGATGGAATATGGTAACATGGCCCTGCCACATTTCAAATGCCATGAAAGGTTAAGGAATTTATCTAAGAGACTGAGTTAAATATAATTCAATGATATGGGAAATCACCTGATTTAAATCCCATTGAATTTATGGGATATAAGCAAAGATAGACTTGGGACAAATGGACTGTTCAAAGGTATGCTTTATGTCCCATTTGGTAAAAATGTGATTTCATGATGAAGAATTAAAGAATGTATCAGAAGCTTCTGAACTAAAATGCCAAATCATGTTTGTTTATTTTCAAAAAGGAGAAACAGGTCATATTTATTTTTAAAATTATGGTTCATTATACAAATTAACAAAGCTAATATTTATCTCTGACCCAACTGAATCATATACCGCTATAGATGGTATAATTTTTTATGAAATAACATACATTTGACATCCAAGTTTGCAACTGCATTATACTTCATAAAAGAGAGGCTGTGCATCTCAATAAAGTATTCCAGATCCTGGATGTCAATGTCTGTATCTGAACCAATCTAAACTAGAGAAAGCAGAAGAAGGCAGGTGTGATCACAATTACATGTGATCATTACCACTCTGATTGTGTCAAAGTGACTGATACCAGTACTAAAATGAGATAAATTCAAATAATAATGAGATCAATGTGGAGCAAAATTGTTAGAGAAATCGTTGTGGAAAATGTCAAGAGTAGATCTAGATAGGTCTTGATGAAGGAGAATGATCTGGCTGGGAGAAGGGAAAGCCCAGCAAAGTAAATGGTGGGAGTATAGGCTTCCAATCAGCAATGAACATTGGACCAACAGACACTGGTCTGGCTGGACCAGAAAGTTCAAGCTAGGAAGTTGGCTGGATTGGACAGACATCTCAGGATCAAATGATCAGGACAAATAATGGAGAAATTTTAATGCCAAGTCTCAGAAGTTTAGATTTTTATCTCGTAGGCAGAAAAGAGCCATTAAAGGTGTGTTGAGTTGGGGAGAATGAGATGATGAAGACAATGTTTCAAGAAAATTAAGTTGGCAACACCACAGAGACCAGGTAGGAAGGAATGAGGGTGTGGACTAGGGTGGTGTCAGTGGGAAGGGAAAGGAAGAGATAGATGTGAGGGACATTTCCAAGAACAAAATCAGCAGGATCTGGTGAGGAATAAAGGACAAGGGAAGATTTGATGCATATTCAAATTCAACTAATATTTATTGTACCTGTACTCTACGTGAGCAGACCACTGTGAAAGCTTCTTCTGGGAAGTGTTAAGTTTAATTAAAGATGTGGTCTCTGTTTTCAGTGTGGAGCTTATTTCCTGGTAGGGAGTTGAGACAGATATCAAACATTGCTGCATATTCCAGTTAAATGCTTTCCAAAACAAAGAGTAATGGAGGCAAAAGTTAGCACCAATGGAGAATAGTCATCCATCATTCTCAATATTGCCTTACTTCCTAAGATCCCCAAGATTTCTAGTCACTTTGGGGAAAATGATAAAACGAGAAGCATGTAGCTTACTGAGGCACAACTACATGAAGGCTGCTCAGGAGGTATTTACACATAGGATACAGGGTAAGCCAACTACACTTATTCAGAACTGTCTTATGTGATCAGGAAATTAACTGATCAAACAAACCTCAATTAAGTATTTAAATACATCAGGAATAAGCAGTTAGGTAGCTCAATGGAAAGAGTGCTAGGTCTGGAGTCAGGAAGACTAGGTTCAAATCTGGTCTCAGACACTCACTAGGTGTTCCACTCTGGGCAAGTCATTTAACCTCTCTTTGCCTTAATCCACTGGAAAAGGAATCGGCAAATCACTCTGATAGCTATGCTAAGAAAACCCCATACGGGGTCACAAAGAGTTGGATATGACCAGAATGACTGAACAACAAAAAATGTGCCAGACACCAAACTCAGGGCAGGGAATATAAGGAAAGTCAAAAAGAATCCCTCCCTAAAGAAGGTTACATTCTAATGGGGGAGAGAAACATGTAAATAAAGATACATGAAATAAATAAATATATATATATATATATATATATATACATATATAGGCATGTGTGTACATATAATATGTATATACGTGTGTATATGGATATGGATATATGTGCTTTGTGTGTGTGTATATAGAGATAGAGATAGAGATAGAGACAGAGACAGAGATAGAGATAGAGATAGAGGGAGAGGCTCTAGTAACTGTGGTTAGAAGGAAAGGAAGGTGGCATATGGATTGACTCTTAAAGGAAGTCAAGAGTTCTAAGATGTAGGTGAGGAGAATAGGCATTCCAGTCAAATCAGACAGCTATGCAAAAGCTGGGAAGATGGAATATCATGAGAGCAAGGGACAGCAAGCTGACCAATATGGCCAAATGATAAGAGTGCACAGAAGAGATAGGTGGAAAAGTTGGAGAGGGTCAGGTTGTGAGAAACTTTTAAGAGCCAAAGATTTCTACATTTGATCTAATAGGTAAGTTTATTGAATAGAAAGGGGACATGGAAACTTTAAGAAAACAAGTTTGGCTGCTCCACAGAGGATATATTATAGAAGGGAGAGATAGGATACTGGAAGACCAATTAGAATGCTAGCATTATTAGTCTAGGAAGGAGGTCATAAGACCCTGAACTAGAGATGTAGCTATGTGAACAAAGAGAATAGGACACATACAAGAAATGCTGTGGAGAGGATAAGTTCTGACAACTGCATATGTAGTATGACTGAGAGAAAGAAGTTGAGAATGACACGAAGGTTGTGAATCTAGGTGACCAGGAGGAATGTAGTGCCTTGGACAGTAACAGTTAAGTCTAGAAGAGGGATGGGTTTGGGGAAAAGATGAGCTCTTTTTTGGGGAGGGGACATGTAGAGTTTGAGGTGGTATTACTAAGAATCTGGGATTTCTAATTAGACTTTCCAGGCATAAAACACCCTATTTCATAATTTCTTTCTTTGTAAACTACGAAGTATCAAATTACTCTGAAGTAATCAAATACTAGGAAGTATTTGTAAATTATGAAGTATCAACTGTTAGCGTGGTTTTGCAATCCTTTTTAAAAATGCTACAAAGCATGAATATATTCTTAGTAATAGAGGATTTGTTGATCCTGGAAATTAATTTATAAAATTACTTCTAGAAATTCATTGTTATTTTCTATATTCTAACCTTACTCTAGGAACATACAAAGTAACTTATAATGCAGTGCAGCTATGACAGTGTTAGGCTGGATATGAGGATCTCTTTTTAAAAATGATGATTAATGAGCTCAATTCATTCATATCTTAGGGGAATACAGGGATCTCAGTGTCAAGATCAAGATCCAAATTTGTGTCATGGATTTTTTTTACTTTTTAAATCTGAAATTTTCACTTCAGGGACTCCCAGTCTCAATAGCAGGTGAAGGAAAAATCCTCAAGTCACAAATTCTCAGAGAATTCAAAATATTCCATTTTAGGGGACCCTTTTCTTTAAAACAAGATCAACACATTGCTGGAGAAATCACACCCTTCATCTCCCTGCTACTTACAACTTTCATGGCTCTTTCTTTGCAATTACTCAATTTTGTTTCTACAATTTGTGTTTTATTTCAGAGCTCTACAACTGGAAGTGCAAAGAAACCTAATTTCTTTTCATCTTAAGTTAGTAGCATTTCATTTTTAATGGCATTTAATTTCATTTTTAATGAGATATCTGCATTCAGCAATGACTCAACTGTGTATTGCCCCAAGCTAGGGTGGATGAATCATAGAAAATAAACGGAAGAGACCCATTAGGTAATCTCACCCAGTGCCCTGCCAAGTCAAGGATTATTCCTACAATAAAATTTCTAGTACTTAGTTCAGCCTACTTTTATTTGCCTCAAAGGATGGAGCTTCCAACATTTCCCTTGTAGATTGCTCTATAATTTGTAGAGCCCACACTCAAGCAATTTTCCCTGCTGTTTTATTTACATATTTGTTGTCCTCATTCTGCCCCATTTCATATCACATGGCCTCTACCTATCATCTAATTTTCAGTATATCACCTACCTTTCCTCACTTAGGCTTGTAGCATGCATTTGAAAATGAAAGTCTCTTCTAGTTCAAAAGGGGAGTGGGGGGGGGGGGGGCAATCAAACTACATCAATCAAACCCTCTTAAAACTCTTCAACTCTTTGGCCCTTGCTAGAAAAATCAGAAATGGAAAAGACCCTGATCACTGCCTTCATATATTCAACTTTCAAACACAAGTGCCTCTCATTTACATTCTGGTTTGTTATCCAGTCTAATTCTTTTCTCATTGCTTTCCTCTGAACTCCCTCCAACTGTTCCACACCTGGAATGAAGTTGCCCATAACCGGACACACACTGTCCTTGGTGTGGTCTCACTTGTCACAGTTGCTGTCTGATGCTGTCTCCTAGCTTCTCACTCCCTTACCATATGCCTGTATACTTGACACTGCATTTTGAAGAAACCCATGCACATCAATTAATTGGAGCTCTAGTATAAGGGGAGTGGGACACTGATCTCACCATTACATTCTTTTTTGCTTTTTTTTTTTTTGGAGAGGGTAAGGTAGGGCAGTTGAGGTTAAGTGACTTGCCCAAGGTCACACAGCTAGTTTTATGTTAAGTATCTGAGGTCGAATTTGAACTCAGGTCCTCCTGACTCCAGGGCCAGTGCTCTATTCACTGCGCTACCTAGCCACCCCACACCATTACATTGTAATGCCTTTTTCCTTTCCTATTTGAAGTCAATACATTTTGGTGCCTTTTATGAAGACTGCTTTGTTCTTTTGATGTTGAAATTCAAAAAAAGTTTTCTGTAAAATATCAAAGTATAATAGGGTATAATTTTTAGTTGTCCATTTATTAACTGATTTAAATTCATGCTGCTTTTCCTTTCCTTTTGACCCTCTTCCCCAGTGCATTAAAAAAATTACATCTATAGTTTTATGGTTATTTCACTTTACATGGGATACACACACACACACACACCATTTTCTCCTCAGGTAGTTCCCCCCCCCCCCCAGGGCATATTGGCTTGAATAGGGCCTGAGAAATATCAAAATAGTCTCCCTGCATTATTACTAAAGGTATTCCCCAGTAAAACCTTTCCATACCTCTTTCTCTTCTTCTCCCTCTAGTCACGTTGTATATCGACATCTACTACCATATCCTAACTTTCAGTTTCTCTTATGGAACATTAGTAAGGATGAGTAGGAATTTTCCAAAGTGCCCCGAGGATGACCCTCAGTCTTTGGATCTCTTTACGACTTGTCCCTTTAACCAAAACTAAGAAAACAGACATCCTCACCAAGCCAGCCAGGGTTTGATCCTTCATTTCAAAAACTATCAGAGATTTTGAATATGAAGCTAGAGTGCTGCTTCACTCAGCCCAATTCCAGATTATACACACATCTCTCACATGACTGCTTCCCTGAACGGTTGTTTATGCTCCCTTCATTTGCAGATGCTTAAAATGGCCAACAAATTTTAATTTACAAATATTTTGAGGTAATTTTTGTCCTATAAAAAAAGTATTGCAGAAAGGAGACATTAAATAATAGTCAAAAAAAGACTGAAATATACCTTAATAAGTATTCAGGGATGGATTCGTATCCTTTCTGTTTTGATAATTTTTTGCCACTTCATTTCTCATTAGTACTTTCAACAAATACAAGCATAAGAAGAGGGGATAAATTAAACTCAAGTCTTCCATAGCCATGACTGACTCTCACGGCAATCCCATTACCTCAAAACCGATGCTTTCTGCTATATTATCAGATGCAAGGAACACAAGCTCTTTATTTGGTTGGTTATTTTTTTTTAATTACATATTAATAGCAACACTCAAAAATTCAATTGTTCATTCAAGCTATTTCTTATAAATTTACCTATTATGTTCTTTATCTTTAAAGTTCAATTCAAATGCCACCGTATTGATAAATCTTCCTGGATGTCATTTAGTAATAACTTTCCTTCTTCCTTCATGTGACTTAGTTTTGTAACTCAATAATGCAATTATTATGAAAAATTTCCCATTGTAGCTATTTTGATTTATGTCTCATCTCTCTGAAACTCAGAGTTTCAGTCTCAACTAAACTTTTTATCTTTCCCAGCAACTCTACACATGCATTAGGTGAAGAAAGTACAGTACAAGGCACTGTATTTGAAGCTATAAGGGTTATTTATAGCAATGAATAAGCCATAATGATTACCCTCACTGAATTTGTAATCTGGGAGGAGAAATACGATGTAAATAAATAATAACAAAATTAGGAAGATGGTAAATGCTAAGTGGCTGGTATGAGCAAAATGTTATGAAAGTTCAAGTGTTCAGACAGAGTGATCGGGAAAGGCTTCGTGCAATAAGTGGAATTTGAGTTGGGAGCTGAAGAATAAGTAGAATTTAGAAGGCAAAAATGGGAAGGGAGAGGTTATACTCCCATCAGAAGGAAAAGCATGAGCAAATGTACAAAATATCATATGCTTAATATTGTGTTGGTCCTGTGGGGAGATAGAAGAGAAGTAAATAACAGAGCCTAGGACTTAGTAGTGCTCAATAAACATGCTTAATTTGAAAAGGGACTTTTGTGTCAGGTTGGGAGTTAAGAAAGGATTACAAAACAATAAAAGACTACATCTTTCCCTTCCAGATTTTTTTTACTAGGTTACAGAGGCCACTCTTTGCCTCCTTTCTTATCCAGCCTTAAAAGGAACATAAATTTTTGATTGTTAAAACGTCACAAGATACCTTGGGGTTCACAGGCTAGACTTCTTTCTTAAGGACCAAGCCTTAAACCCAAATCACTCTGGCTCTTATTGATTGGCCAACAACAGGTCCCAGGCCAAGCCCCACTTGGTCATTGTTTGGGACTTGATTGGCTCAGAGCAAATATTAATAGCAACAGTTTCAGGTTTGGTCAGAAACCCTGAACGTCTTCCCCCTCCCAGATCTTTTTTTTTTTTTAACTAGAGGCCATTCTTTGCCTCATTTCTTACCCAGCCCTTAATCACTGAATGGGCTTGCCTCAGTCAAACTGAGACCTACTAAAGGCTTTAGCTTAACATGGCCAAGGGCCTCCCACTGCATCCAGGGCCACCTCTAGTCACCCTGATCTGTATCTCACCACTGGACCCTGAAGGCACCGGAGAAGAAAGCCATGCTGGTGACTTTGCACAGCCCTCCCTCACTTAAATCCAATTCACTTGCACGTCATAGCATCACCTTCCTGATTTCATGATCCTCTTTGAGAACGAAGGACCAAAAGCAACAACAAAACAATAAAAGACTACATAACTAAGTGCTAACTTAAGTAGCAAAGATTGTATTAATTGGGAGGGAAGTAGAAAGTTCTCTTAAAGAAGTAGGGCTTAGGTTGAATTTTGAAGGGAAAGGATTTTATATGTTTGGAGAGAAGGGGAAACATAAGGAAACTCCAAGAGCTGACATAATCGAGTGAGTGCCTCTTATATCTCTTGCATGAAAGACCTGGCGGCACATCCTATATGCAACCAGCTACCCAACAATACTGATTCTACTTCCTAGAAGTTGGTATCTACCTGATAATCTCTCTTCTCCACCCAGACTGCCATCACTAGTTCAGGTCCTTATCACCTCTCACTTGAACTATAATATGTCTGTAACTGGTCTCTTGGCCTCCAGTCAATTCCCTCTCCAATGGATCCAAGGTCTGCAGAAAAAGCTGCCAAAATCTCTTCCTAATGCTAAGGTAATGACCCCATAATTCTTCTGTTCAAAAACTTTTTGCAGCCAGCACTTTCAAGAACGAAAACAAACGCCTTAGCATGGCATTTCGTGCCTTCCATAGACTAAAGTTTGAACCAAACTTTCCCACCTTATTTCATATCACTTCCAGTCAAACTCCCTTCACACAATCCAATTGTTTCCTGATCTTGTCCATCCATTTCCCATCTCGGTGCAGTTAGGCAGGAGGCACCCAGCGCCTGCCATAGATTTCTTTTAAAATATCTTTGTAATTCAGTTCAATCCAATTCAAGAAGCATTTCTCTTTCTTGAAGTTCATATGCCATCTGTGTGAAATCTTTGCTGACAGAGTCCTTCACTCCCCTCGCTAAACAGATCTTGCCCACAAATATTCAGAGAGCACTCTGTTTGGATGGCTCTTTTGTCCCACCACATTTTACCTTGCAGTACACTTGGTGGCATGTATATCATATAATCCCTAGCAGAACTAAAGGGAAAGAGCTTTTTTTTTTGGTTCATCTTGGTATTCCCAGTACCTTGTATAGCCACTTGGACACAGTAAAAATTCAGTAAGTATTGAATCTGAAGTTGTTGAAAGGAGAACTCCAAGGCTTCTATCCTAGGAGACGGAAAAGATTATGCCAATGGGGAAGCTGAGAAAAGGAATTTGTTGGGGTGAGGGTGGTGGAAACTCAGATAATGAGTTCAGTTTTGTGCACACTGAGTTTGAAGGTGATGACAAGAGATCCAAGTGAGGACATCCTATAAGTAGTTGGAAATAAGGGACTGGAGCACAGTCTAGAGGTCAGGGCTAAAGATGTTGATTTGCGAGTCCTTAGTATAGAGGTGATAACTAAAGCCATATGAGTGGATGAAATTTCTAAGAGCAGTAAGAAAGTCAAAGGATTGAAGAAGGTACCTTATGAAACACCTATCATCAAGTTTTGGGGGTAGGAGGCAAAAGAGATGCTAAGAAGAGAGAGGAAAGGTTAGGAAAGCAGAAGGAAATAAATGTAGTATACTGTTACCAAGAAAAGGAAGAGAGTTTGCCATACAGCTTTCAACATAATTTACACAAATGTTGATTTCTTCATGTGCAAATCTAGCTAACATCTAAGATTTACAAATTCACATAGCTCAACCTGCAATTTGGACGGAAATTCAAATACATATTCAAGCGCTTTTTGCTGGGATTTGGGGTTAGATGAAAGCCTTTGCAAATGGCTGAGGCCATACCAAAGGGAGGTGTAGAAGCTCTCATGGAAGGTTTGGGTAAATTAAAAAAAAATCATCTCTCTGGGATGAATGAGACATCATAAACAGGCAGACAGTTCCCCTTATAAGTAAGAAAATGAACAAAAACTGAAAAGGGACTATTAAGCATTAAAGATAATGCCTAGCATGTAGCAGGTCTCTAATAAATGCTTGTTGAGTGACTTTTTGATCAATCTATTATTTGTTTGTTTAAGAAAAAGTTTCCTTTCGTTATTGTTCTTCAGTTGTTTCAGTCCTGTCCAACTCTTTGTGACCCTATCTGGGGTTTTCTTGGCAGAGATACTTAAGTGGTTTGTCATTTCTTTCTCCAGCTCATTTTACAGATGAGGCAACTGAGGCAAATGGGGGTAAGTGACTTGCCCAGGGTCACCCTGCTATTAAGTGTCTAAAGCCATATTTGAACTCAGGTCTTCCTAACTCCAGACTCTGTGCTCTATGCACTGTACCACCTAGCTGCCCCTAAAAATAAAGTGGTTGTTCAGTTGTGCCTGAGTCTTTGTGACCCTGTGGACATAGTGACCATAGAGTTTTCTTGACAAAGACAGTGGAGTGGTTAGTCATTTCCTTCTCCAGCAGATTAAGGGAAACAGAGGTTAAGTGACATAAGTGTCTGAGGCTGGATTTCAACTCAGGTCTTCTTGACTCTTGGTTCAGCACACAATCCACTGAGCCACCTAGTTGCCTCCTAGAAAGTTTCCCCACAAAATTTGGCAATACAGATTGAAAACTGGTAGAACTAAAATGGGAAAAAAATGTAAAACTAACAATGGTTAGTTGTTTTGAACAGACAACAAAGGTTTTGGCTTTCGAAAAGTATAAAAGTTATAACTGAAGCAATTTATGTGAAATCAAAAACACAAAAACCACAAAGCCCCCCAAAACAAACAGCTGCTAGGATCTATTGAGAGAAACAAAAAGGTGGCATATCAGACAGAAAGTTTAAAGTTCTTCCTTCCTTACTCAGAAAGGAGGGTTAGGAATATACAAGAACAGGGGTGAGAATAGAGACGTAAATCTGATTATTTAATTACCTGCAAAAGACATACACTTTTAACTCATCCATGACATATATGCATGTAGCATACCTAAAAAGAACTGGGTACTATCCAAAAGACTTTATACAAGAAATGTATTTTTCAAATATTTTAACAGCATTTTGATGCTGTAAAAGGTGATGTAAACAAGAAACAGGAAAAAGAAAAGAAGAAGGCACAAGGACACAAAAGAACCTACTTTCCCAGCCTTATCTCGCATTAAACCGTTATGATTACTTGACACTCAAGTCAAACTGGAATTAATAAATGACCAAGATTTATATTGCAAGCAACCTTTTAAGAGGATATCTGTTACCTTGTTTACTGAACATGCGCTTGCTCTGGCCACAGTCCTGTGTCTAGAATGCCTGTACTCTATGGTAGGGACAATGGATGGCCACTGCAAGGAGAGACTTAGGGTCAGGCCACGATTCTGACAAAAACTGTTTCTGGGATCCCTGGCCTGCTTTAGTGGTGGGTGGGCTATACGAACTTTCAAGTTTGAACAGACAGATGTATGGATATATTCAGCATAAAGGAAATTCCATCACATTGAACTCCAGAGAAATAAAAGATGATGTAAATGATTATTTTAATAGGAAACACATCTGAACCCTTCCCCTACCCCACTCCCACCCCAAGAAAAAAATATGCCAGGCAGACTTCTAAAATTTAAGTTTTTAAGCTCATGGAAAGTGAAGTTGGAAAGAATAAGTTTTGAGAGACAGTGTGAAATAGTCATTTAAACACTGGACTTGAAGTCGGATGAAACCTGGGATCAAAGCCTGCTTCGGACGATTACCAACAGCATCATAATGAGCAAGTTACTTAAAATCTCTGAGCATCTTTTTCCTCATTGATAAAGTGGGGATAGAAATACCAACAAAACCATCTGCTGTGAAGAACAGATGAGATCACATACATATTGCATGGCATAAGACTGCACTAAGATGGGGGTGACTAGGTGGTGCAGTGATTAGAGTACCAGCCCTAGAGTCAGGAGGACCTGAGTTCAAATCCAGCCTCAGACACTTATCACTTACTAGTTGTGTGACATTGGGCAAGTCACTTAACCCCAATTTTCCTGCCTTCCCTCCTCAAAAAAAAAAAAAAGACTGCACTAAGACTTTTGGGTCTATCCTGTAGACAAAGAACACTTTAGAAACCTCAAAGTGCTATATGTTAGCTATTACTGTTATTATTATTATTAACCAACAAAAACAAAAACAATTAAATAATTATCCTCCTTCCAAAAAGGATCAAGTACAAGAATATATGTAAAAATTTTAAACTCAGAAAGGCTTTTTCATAGGGAATCCATGAGTCAGAGATTTAGACTGAGATAGAATATAATTGAGAAAAAAGTAAAATAAAAGTGTAAATATATACATGTATGTATGTATGTATGTATGTATAAAGAAATTGAGATAAAAACCATAGATACAGTACATCTGGAATACATCCTAGGTGTTCCCACCTCTGAACCTTTGCTTATATCAGCAGATAAGCCTTGTTTTATACATAATAGTTGTATTTTAGGAAAGACGATTATTAATTAAATATTTTTTTAAAAACTGAATTATTTAAAATTCATTATAGACAATTAATTTAAAAAATCTGAGAAATGTATTTTTAATAAGGACATTTTATGATGGGAATAATCAACTCCTTTGTTAATTTGTTGGGTGAACTGAAATACATTGTTGCAAAATAGAAACCAACCTTTCAGGACAATATCTATCCCACTAATTGATGTACACATGTTCTACTCCACTTGGCAAAAAGGACAGGAACTTGGGGAGAGTACCATATGCAAAAGAATGATGTTAGTGCTGAGGGCTAACAAAATAAAACCTATCTTGGCAACATGGAGATAGATTGCTGAAGGAATCTGGTATCTGTACTATTTTCTGACAATACTGCTGTCCTCATATCCCAAGCTCTGAGGCAAAGAAACTTGAGAAATCTGGATTTTATTTTGCTGTCAGCTGCTACTAGTGTGCTCAAAGTACTTCTGAAAGGATACAGAGGTCCTGGCTTCCCACATCACCCCAATCAAGCAGGGGTGGACAGGACAAAAGGGACCTTGTGTTTTTACTCCAGAGACCTGTACAGTAGGATACACTTCAACTCTTATGAGGCCGAGTCATTCGCTGTAGCCCAAAGCGCTGACCTGAGACATCACGTAAGATCTTGATACTTATTACACACACACACACGCTCACACACACTGCTGAAATTTACATTTCATATGTGCAAAATATACTGTCTCTCTACAGAGGTATTTCTATTTGAAATAATCCATAGATTTTTACGGCAATATATTTCTGATAGTTCCCCAGATTCGTGTTTAATAAGCAATTGATAGAGTCTATCTAGTCCAACTCATAAATTAAAGGAATCTGTACAATATCATACCTGAAAAGAATGCTAGGTTATATTTTACCTTTATTTCAATCTTACTTTTGTGGATATTTATTTAGATAGCAAAACCTTGACCTGCTGAATTCCTACTTAGCTCTTAAAAGCTCAAGTCAAAAGTTACCTCTTCCAAAAAGCCTCCCTTGATCCAGTTGGTTAAGTACTTCTAACTCAAGATCTTAGTTGGGGGCTTTTGTTTAAGACTTAAATACACTTATTGTTCAGGCAAACAAGTTCACAGATCCCAACCTTAAGTCCCTCAAAGTTCTCCAAGCTGCTATCTTAGCCTCCCAATAGTCTGTAAGCACCTTAAGGGCAAGGACTCACAATTCACCTAAACCTAGTATCTCACTATTTGCATAACATATGCATACATCAGGTATCTAAAAACTCCTTGCTGATTGATTGCTGGAGAGCAATTTAACTTGAACCACAAGATGAGAGAAAGGCAACAATCTTCCCAAATGACACCTGGAATTTTATGTTATATGTATATGGTGTGATATTTGTGGTTGCTGTTTTTCATGCTCAAAGATGACCAAAATGACATTACTATAGTGTGGTCAAGGTACATTGTGTCCGTCTGTGGCGATCAGAAAGTCAGAAGTTTCTACCAAAGGTCAGGCACAAATAGTCCATGTGATATTTGGAACGGAGATGTCTTAAAATTTGTGCATCTTGTGCTTCTTTTGAGCACTGCAATTCTGCTTTGCTCATAGACAACAGTGCCTTCTCTGATGCAGGCACTGTTGGGCAGTCCTATGCCAGTGTCTCCCATGTCTCACAAACCATACTAAAGTTCTTCAGAGAGACTTTGTGTCTTTGTATTGCTTCCTCTGACTTCTGTGTGAATACTTGCCTTGTGTGAGTTCTCTGTAAGATAGGTTTTTAGGCAAAGGTTGTTTGGTATTGAAATGTGGCCAACCCATTAGAGTTGCACTCTCTGCAGTAGAATTTGAATGGTTGGCAGTTCAGCTCAAGAAAGGACACCAGTGTCTGGTACCTTAGTTTGCCAGGTTATCTTCAGAATCTTCATTAAACAATTCAATGGAAGCAATTCAATTTCCTGGCACAGCGCTGGTATACTGTCCAGGTTTCATAAACATACAACAATGAGGTCAGCACAATTGTTCTGTAGACCTTCAGTCTGGTAAGTAGTCATTAGGTTCTTCCCCCTTCTCCCCCACACTTTCCTTTGGAGCCTCTCAAATACTCAGCTAGCTCTGGCAATGTGGGCATCAACCTCATCATCTAAGTACACATCCTTGGAAAGAACACTGCCAAAGTAAGTGACCTTATCCACAGCAAAGAATTTCCCCATTTGTTGTAACTAATGGTTCCATATATGGATGGTGGAAAAGTTCTGTTTTCTTGGTGCTGATTGTCAAGCCAAATTAGCACAAGCAGTGGAGGACTGAATCTCAGACTGTTGCATCTCTGCCTCAGAGACTGCATTGAGCGCACAATGATCTGTTAACAAAAAGTCATTTCCATCTCTTCCCCCACTTTAATCTTGGCTTGTAGCCTTTTCAAATTAAATAATTTGCCATCAGTGTAGTCAGTACCCACCTTGGTGTCCTTTTCATCCTTGTTGAACATGGCTGCAAACATCATGCTAAAAAGCAGGTGAGCAGGCACACAGCCCTGCTTCACTCCACTAGTGAATGGGAAAGTGTGACAGTATCATCCATTATGCAGAAGTATCCATGCAAGTATGCTGTCATGGAACTTGTGTGCAATACTGATGAACTTCTCAAGGAAATCAAAATTTTGCCACGATCTTCCATCTGATACTTAGAATGTCATTGCATAAGGTCAAAAATCAATTTACAAAAAGTACTAACATATAGCCAGAAGTAGATAAGATATCATGCTATGCATTGGTTCAATAGGAAAGCCATAGATTATTATTACATATCTTGTTATGACTGCTAATAGCACTCTCTTTTCCAGAAAACACAAGCATCATTTGAGGACACACTGAAATCCTCCTGTTTCTTTTTTCTTTCAAAACCTAACCTTTATTCTTTCCTAATTCTTCTTTTACACAATGTGCCTCATTATTGTTGTTCAGTTGTTTTTCAGTCATGTCATACTCTTCAAGACCCCATTTCCAGTTTTCTGAGCAAATACTGGAGGGGTTTGCCATTTCCTCCTCCAGTTCATTTTACAGATGAGAAACTGAGGGAAACAAGATTAAATGACTCATCCAGGATCACTTAATGTGTGAGGCCAGATCAGGACTCAGGAAGATGAGTCTCCTGACTTCAAGCCAGGTATTCTATCAACCGCGTCACCTTGCTGTCCCTACATGCTGTTCCTACATTTATATTTACCTTCCACATAGCCTGGTTGCTATCTTCAAATACCTCAGATATCTTCTAATTCTAAAATCCCATGGAATAGATTAGTGACTTTCAAATGTTTAAGTCTGAAGACTTTTTTTCATACTGAAAAAGTTCAAGGATCCCTAAATGAAGTAGATATAATATTGGTGTTTGTACACTGAAAAAAAAAAACCACAAACGGAGGTGGATCCCTTGAAATAATTCCTAGGGTCCAAAGCATGGTTGGAGACCAGTGAACTCAATGACAGGAATCTTTCATCTGTGTCACATCATTTCTTAATTAACTTCCTCTTCTTATTAAGGAGCCATCAACTGGACATTTTAAAAGTTTGTTTTCTCAGCCTGGTTTTAAGTACCACTAAACTGTGACCTCTTTGGCACGTTCATTCTATTCTGCTATCATCTTCCTCATTGTTTTGACTGTCCGTCCCCTATATTTCATTTTTCAGCTTTAATAACTGCTTCTCTGTGGCTTCCTAAGCACCTCCTTCATAATTCTGGGCAATCACAAACCCATCAAACAAAAAACCTAATTACCCTCAGGTGAAAGAATCAGCCATTATAATTAGTTCAAGTTAGGATCTGGTTAAATTCAGGATTAGCAATGAGTAAATTTACTCAGTACCAGTGAAGCAAACAACCCCAAACAGCATGAAGTTACAAGGAAAATGCCATTCAATTATGTTAAGTGTGGCATTCTTTTAATCAACAAGACACAGCAGTAGCATGTTACCGACATGGGTTAAAAACAACACATTTCTAGTGGCAATGTGCCCAGTCTCAAGAATTTTGTGGTTCAATGAAACAAGACAGTGAATAGATCCCAATACTGTCTGGTGGGGGCAACAGCAATGTGCTGATTGAGGATGAATCGGAAGAACACAAGTAAGGGGTCACCATAATTTAACCACAGTCATTTAAATTTCAATACATCTCCACCAAGGCAACCTTGAATTCAAAGGAGAAGGAACTACTTTAGGTCTCCCTACAATTTCCTTCAACCAAATGGACCTACTGTTGATTAGTCTTCTATAGCATGCACATTTTAGTTCACATAATGAATTTGGGGGGGACGGGACCCTAGAAGTCTTTTTCATTGCCAAGTTCATTTAGAAAGTTAGGCTTCTGACTAACGCAATGATGCAATGTAACAATACCAATTCTTTCATAATATTTAGGAGTAAGTGATTACTTGTGGAAACTGTAATGTTTCCTAACAAACCAAGTGTTTCAGGGACAGACCACCCAAATGTATTATTATATAAAGATGTCAGTTACATAATTACATGAGAAAACAACACATTTTACTTTTTTTGTTTTTTAACAAAAATTATCCTCTCTAGGGATCACAAGCTGAATTAGCTTCCCAGCAAAGTACCTCCTAAGGCTCCAATTATCTTAGAAGCATTTTAACTTGAACCTTGATAATGTACATTTAACATGAGGAAAATGAAAATACTCTCTCCTCTCATCTCCCCCTCCCCTCATGTCTGTTCTGGCTTTGTTGAGACCACCAACAGTGACAACTCATTTCCAAAATTCAAGTCAAATTTAAATGTAGACTATACTAGAGGTTTTACTGTTAATTTTTAAATTTAATTTTTAACAGTTGTTTTAGAGATAAAGGGCACTATTGGATTTACCTAAATGAAAATCCTATAACATTTTCATAACGAATGATAAATGATGCTTACAACATGATCAGACATACTTTAGACATTTATGCATATGGTTGCATTAGTTGCATTTAGTTCAAATTATAAACATTTATATACGCAAGGTACATGCATGATAAAAAAAATCTCTAATAAATTATTATTCTTTTTACTCAAGGAGAAAACACTGAAGTAAATGTTTACTTTAAACACTGTACGCCTCACTACACGTGTTTTTCCAGTGTTTTGAAATATTCACACCCACCAAGTACCAGAGAAAAGTGTTTTGGTAGAACTGTCCAAATTTGACAAATAGCTCAGATACGAAGAACCTACACTCAAGTGCTCGGTAGATCAGACAGAGCCCAGACACAGAGGAATGTAGGCAAGGTTGGAAAAATTTTACCTGAGAAATACCCTCAAAAAAAAAAAGGCCTTCAAGTCAGAAAATTGAACAGGAAATTGCAATGGTATTTTTAAAAAAAGTATTAGATATGAAGTTTAAAAAAAATCTTTCTTTGTTTAAAAGTTGGTTAATATCTCAGCCTATGTACTACTCCATGCTTTTTTTCTTCCTTTGTTCATCATACATAGGAAGATATTCCTTCCCCATGCACCATTTTGAAATCTTTTCCTTTCTTAAAAGTCACCATTTCTTTCATAAGCCCATTTCTCATCTTTCCCAAGTCTCCTTGACTTTTCCATAGAATTACATATAGCTATGCCCCTTGTACTATTTCTGGGTCCAGATCTGTGATTTCATTGGTAAAGGAACCAGCCAGGATGAAGTTTCTCCTACCAATTTAGATGGTTTGCAGCTTAATTGTCTTAGAAAGTCAACTGGAGAATAGAGAACTGTCTGGGGTCATATGGCCAACGTATGTCAGGCTTGGGATTTGAACTGTGAGGCAAGAATTATATTCACAACAACATGCTTCCTGTGATAATCTAGCCGTATTCTTATCATAGTCTATGATACATAATAGTTATTTGTGTAAATATCTTACCTTCTTCAACCCCTGTTCCCTATATATTAAGCTCTGAGAGGGTAGAATGAAGATGTGTTGTACTTCACCTTTGTATACTCAATACTTGGTAGAAGTGGAATAAATGTTTGTTTAAACACTAGGCTGAATCTACCAAGATGAAATTTTAAAAGCATACATTATTCTACATGGGGAGTAAAAATACCCAGCTTCCTAAGTAAAAGAGGAAGACAGTGTGGTTAGTAAAGACAGTGTGGTTAGTCTGAAAAAGATGCTAGGGTTTTAATGACCTGCAAGTTTAAGACGAATCAATAGTGAGAGCTTAAGCTAAGAAGGTTAATGCAAACTTAAGCTTTATTGAAAAGCATAATGTCCTGGATTAGGGTGATGATAGTCTTAACGTACGTACTTTGACCAGGTTGTGTACCATGTCTGGAATACTGTGGCATGATTTAGTTACCTGGGAATTAAAGAATCTTAGCGGTGGGAGAGACTTTAGAATTCATCCAATCCAACTCATTCTTTATCAGAAATCTCCCCTACAGTATCCCTGGTACTACCTGAAGATATCTAGTAATGAGAAACCCAGGACTTTCTGAATTGGCACAATTTGCTTTTGACTACCTCCAACTGTTAGAAAGGTTTTCCTAAAATCTGCCTCTCTGCCAGTTTCTAACCACTATTCCTTGTTCTGTCATTTTGAGTCACACAGAATCAATTTAATCCCTTCCTGACACCATCCTTTCTACAGGACAACTCTTCAAATACTTTTAAGACAAGTACTATACCCCAGGGGGGAAAATATTTTCTTAAGCTTAAACAAGCTCAGTTTCTTCAATTAATCCAACATAAGGCATGATTTTCAGTTGGTTATTCATTCAGCAAGGTGATCTACTCAATACTTAAAAAGGTTAAAGGAAATATTGCCCAATCCTAAAGAAAATTTAAGCTTCCTTCTCCCTCTAATTGTTTTTCAGTCAAGATTATTTATTTCTTCTTTATAGCAGGTTACCATTCCAATATTAATATCTTGTGTGTGTATACATATATATATATACACGTGTGTGTGTATATATATACGTGTGTGTGTATATATGTGTGTGTGTGTATACATATATATATATGTATACACACACATATAATTAATATGTGGTAGGAAATTCTGAATTCCTCATCTTTCCCTCTTTGACCATGTCCAGCAATTAAGACATCCCCATCTTTCTGAATCTTGGAGTCTTCATCAACAATTTCCTAAATTTTTATCATTTAAGCATAATCTGTGGCTCAGTACTCCAGGAAAACACCCCTCTGGGTCAGCAAGGATCCCAAACCAATTTTGTGGGCTACTTAATAAACAATACTCTCTAGGTCTTTTTCTTAAAATCCAGAATTTTCTTAGGAACAATTGAAATTGATTTGATTTTCGTTCTAATCTAGGTGTCCATGGTTCCCTTGCAATCAGTAAGCTAAAAAAAAAACAACAACCACCACATAATGAACAAATTTCTTACACACAGCAAAAATACTGAATCCTTGAAGACATAGACCACCAAGAATACTTTCCTTTCTGGTGAGCTCTCCTTTCTTCCTAGTAAGCCCTACTCTCCCTTAGGATACATTCCTCACTCCCTCACTCACTTGTATCTACACATTCTAGGTCACTCTCAGGACCACTGAAGAACAAGGTCTAGGAGTATTCCACCACATTGCATCTCTATCCCTTGCTGACTCCTACTTCTGAAACTCAACCCACCCCACCCTCAGCTTGAACTAGGAGCTTGGCATGGCTCAAGATTTGTTCCATCCCTCCACTGAGACTGTAAGTTCACATTCTCCCAGCTTCCATATGGGCCCAGGAGCTCCTTAACTAGGGTGAGGGTGGTATCCCCACTCTACCACTTCAGCTCTCTAGCTATCTCTTCCTATCTCTGTGTGATGTGTGGACCTCAATTTCCTCTTGTGTAAAATGATGGGGGTGAATTTGAGGACCTCTCCAGTCTCTTACAGTGCTCAAGATGCTATGAGCCAGATGCTCCCAATGAAATCAGTTTTCTTTTCCTCAGAAAAGTATTACAGCTCTTAGAATGAAAAAGCCTGGGCCAATGTGCTTCTGAACTACTTAAAACAGCTCCAGATCTTTTACAGGTCATCCCCAAAGCACTATTTAACTGGTACAATCTCCTGAAGGCCAACTTCCTTCACCCTTTTTAACCTAATTCCCTCACTCCCCATCCTTAGCTGATTTAGGAAGAATGGATTCCACTGATGTCTTTACTGCCCAGAGTGAAATGGAGGCCGAGTGCTGCCCACACGCTCTGCACCTCCTGCTCTGGCTTTTTAAGACTGGAGAAAAATCCAATTACTCCTTTACATTTGCTTCTTCAACCCCTATCATCCACCTCCAGTGACTAGCACCAGGCCTCACAAATTGCTGTTGAAGGCCCAGAAAAGCCTTAAGATAACACTAAAAGGCTTCTGGCAACTGCAAAAGCTCACCTTCTTATTACACAAATGTGCTTTTAGCTTCCATTTCCCACTGTCCACCTCCATTTCTACTATAAACTCCTATGTAAGCTTCTAATTTCAGCCTCTATCCTCTTTAGTTTTTCTTCAATATAACTTCAGTATCACGATTAAAAATATGTAAATTGTCAAAACAGTATCTCACCATTGCTACTCTTCTGAACAAAGTCTAGATTTCATCAGCTCAAAAATTCCCATTCTGCCCCTCTAATTTGAACAAAGCTGCATTTTTCTGTAATTTTCCAGGAGGCAACAAACTTTGCTGCAGCAGAGAATTCAGAAATACATACACGTAGAATAGAAGGGCCCTTAGAGACCATATAATCCAACCATGCTCATTGCCCTGCCTTCTGCCAAAACCAAGAAGAACGCAAGATAAACCTATGTTCATATACATATACATACAAAGACACATGCATATATGTGCATCTATACATAGAAGCAAACACACAAATTTAGAAATGGAAAGGCCTTTACAGTTTCTCTAGTGTATCTCCTCTTATTTTATTAAGACACCTAAAACCTAGGAAGAGGAGATTTTCCCTCCCCCCCATTATTATGTAGTAAGAAAGGGAAGTAATTAGAACTGCTATGCCTCCTAATATGCACTTTACCATTACATCACACTGCCCAATAAGATAGAAAAGAAGAAAAAAAAATTCAGATCCATGTTAACTGGATTAATCCATCCCACTTAACTGTGCTGTCTCTAGCATCTCTAATCAGAAGACTTGGGTCCAAACCCTCCAGACTTTAATACTTACTGTCTATGTGACACTATTAGGCAAGTCTTGTTGTTGTTGTTCAGCTTTTCAGCTGTATCCAAATCTCCATGAACCCATTTGGGGTTTTCTTGGTAAAGATACTAGAGCGGTTTGCCATTTACTTCTCCAGCTCATTTTATAGATGAGGAAACTGAGGGAAACAGGGTTAAGTGACTTGCTCAGAGTTACACAACTATTAAGTGCCCAAGGTTAGATTTGAACTCAGGAAGATGATTCTTGCTGATTCCAAGCTTGGCGCTCTATCACCACATAGTTGTTCTGATTAAGCAAGTCACCCAATCTCTTACTGAGCCTCAGTTTCTTCATGTGTAAAATAGGGCAGCTGGACTAGACGAACTTTAAGATACTTTTGGATTCTAGATCCTTTGATATCATAGGAAAATTCAAAAAGAGAAGAGGTAATTTTAAATCTTCAGTCAATTGCAACTTTGGTCCCTAGGAAAAGAGCATGTGATAAAGTAGAAAGAATATGGAACTACGTTCTTCTCTGGGCTCTAGTTTTGGTGCAGTTTTACCTTGCGTAATTCATTAGGCCTCAAATTCATCCATTAAATAAGGTAAGTCCCAGCTTTAAAGTTAGGTTTGACATATCTATGAATAGGCCTGCATTTATTATTTGCAAACTAGGGCCATCCTTTTTACCCTATCCCTCTCAAGCTATTAAGACACCATGTCTTTCCATTACAGAAAGAATCTAAAGATATCCAAAAGAGCAGGCAAACTTTCATTAAATTTAGCACAAAAACAGAATTCATAGGGAGGATGGTTGGTCTCAGTTATACAATTTCTCTTTTTATCTTTTGACATCTTTTCTCTCTTGTCCCTCTCATATCTCTATTTTTTCTTTCTAACACTATTCAGGTAAATGGAAACTTCTCCCATTCAAACCATGTATCTCCTCGCCATTAATAGTCTTAAAAAAAAAAGTCTATATCCATCTTTTCTTCCAATTCTTCCCCAGCAAAATGAAAGATGCACCTCAGTGTTGAGATACATTCAATTTTATTATGATTGTGTTCCATTCTCCAAACCTAAACTGTATACTTGTAAGCACTTACATAGCAGTTACTTCAGGGACATCAAATTTGCATAAGGAAGGCAAAATTTTCAGTGCAACCCAATAGATTAAAATGTAATTAGGAAATGTTTAACAAAATAAAAGCACAATACAACAAAGATAATGTTGGTTTGTGGTTTTCTAAGTCAATATGTTGCCCAGGACAGGGATCTCTTTGTGCCTGAGTTACTTAATAAAATATTATTCATAAACTGATAGGCAAAGTAGCTCATAATTATATAGCACTTATAGTTTCCTTAAGATTATGTGAGAAAGCAGTGCATTATTCAGTCCATTTTACAGAGGAGGAAATTGAGGCTATGGAAGGTTAAATAATAAGGTGAAAGGCATACACCTAGTTGACTTTGCTTTGAGATCAATAACTTCATCTTTTTGAAGGAAGCTAACATTTCTCTACTACATGGTAGTCTAACTAAGAGGGAAACAACTATATTATTTGCTATACTTTTTAGTGAAATTATTTTGGCTATGTTCTTTGTTTCCTTTTTATTTTAAAGAGATTTTCATGTTTTTAAAAAAAAAACTTTTTAAAATGGCACAGTGCTAAATTTCCTTCCAAGGGTTCCTCTTCTCTACCCCATGCTGGATATTACTCGATAACTAAAGTTAACAAATGGTTCCCAAAAAGAACACTGTAGTATAGAGCATTTTTCTCAGAGGGAATGAGTGGACCACCAGCCTCTGGCAACTCAGGAGCAAATTACTCAGTTCAAATTTCACACTCAGATTCCTAGCATTGTTACACCTTGTTCTACTGGTAGATCATCACACTGGCCCATTTAAAGCTCATTAAAAATCACTCAAAAAATATGATTTACTTCCCATGAGACAAATTCATAACATATAATTTAATCAAAGCTCAAAACTTAAGGGTACAAAAAACTATGCCGTTGTTTGGCTAGAGTTATGATAAGATAAATTGTCTACTGGTTGGAAAATAATGATTAGATCTTTTAGGATTGCAAACAATTTTTGGTTCAACATTTTGAAGTTTTGGGAGAGGGGGAAGAACATGTCCCAAAGTGCTTTTCTTTCTGATTTCAACATTTCTATAAGTAGCTCCACCATTCATTCACCTAGTCTCCCATCTTTACAGGAATTGTCTTGGTCTCTTGTTATTTTGGACTCTTCTTTCTTTTTATATTGTTCACATCTAATTAGTTGTCAGTTTCTATCAGTTCTAATTTTGTGCATATTCAATTCCTACTCTATTTCTACCATTACTACCCTATTAAAGGGCCTCATTTTCAACTACCTGGACTATTTCAATATCCATCTAACTTGTCTTTCTTCACTTTAAATCATCCTTCTTACTGTTCCCAGGCTGATAGTTCTTCTACATAACTCTAATCAATGAAAAGATGGTACCACGAAGAGAGAAAATTCAGAAACTCTCGTCTCCCCGTCCACCCCATCCCCACCAAGCCCAATGACGGAACAATGTTTCTTACTGCAGGTACCATTTGGAGGCAACTATCATTTTCCATCCTGAGACTTCTCTTCTTCAGATTAAACATCTGCGAATTCTCATATACCATGTTATAAATTCCTTTGTCATAATAGTAAATACTCCTGAAAACAGTACTTCAGTTGTGGCCTGATTAGGGAAGATTCTCAATCTCAATGCAGGTTAAAATAGACTTAGTTTTTCTGATTGTCAAGGCACAAGTTGACTCTCACATACTAAAGACTTAGGCTATGCAAGTCAATGGAGACACAGATAAAGAATAAAGATAGTCCTTATTCTCAAGGAGTTCCCAGCATACTGGGGGCATAAAATACATATCAGGAAGAAGCAGACAAGGAAGGGAGCTTTAGTCTATGAATGGAGTCACAGGGTAATAGACTGTTACCCCCTGTTACTGTAGCAATGGCAAAACTAATTTGTTTATTATTTCTAAAGCAAGAGGTACAAAAAAATAGGGGAGGAGTGTTACACAAGTGACCACAGAACAGATCTCATGATTCCTAGGAGCTGGATGGGGCAAAGGAATTGTCTGGGTGCCAATGACCTGTAGAATGTGAAGGTGAAGGCTGGCTCTCTCAACTGTCTATCCAGGCAGCAACACCGAGGATAAAGCCAAAACCAAATGGATCATTTCTTCAAGGTGAGGGGTAGGATCTCTGGAGATCTGGGTCCAGACCATTGTTTCTGGTTGAGAGAACTAGCCCACAAACCACCACTGTATCCAGAAGACTAATGTTAGAATCTGTGTCAAATGCCTTGCCAAAAGTCAGGTATATTTTTTTGTTAGTCTAATAATTCTGTCCAAAAAAGAAATGAGGTTTGTAGAAGATGACTTATTCTTGACTGACCCCATACTGGCTCTTGGCACTCACTGCTTGTCTTTTTGAATACTCACAAACCATTCATTTAATAAA
Organism: Pseudochirops cupreus; assembly: GCA_028627135.1. NCBI lineage: Eukaryota > Metazoa > Chordata > Mammalia > Diprotodontia > Pseudocheiridae > Pseudochirops > Pseudochirops cupreus. Next base: position 308,730,908 of record CM053580.1, read on the forward strand.
TATTTTGCACTATTTTGACAGAAATCAAAGTCGATCTCATTGGTATGTGATTTTTTTGTGTCTGAATGTTTTCCATGATGCTGCCCTCCCTCCACCTAAATCTTACTCAAATCTTCAGTATACATGCCACCTCTTGCTTCATGAATAGGCAGTAATAACATTTTGTCCTGTAGACTTTGCAGATATAGAACACTCTGAACCTTTCCTATGCATTTGTCATAATAGTTATTTACATATGCATATATGTAGTATTTTACTATGAATAACCATATTGTAAGTTTCTTACTGGTAGGAATTGGCCGCAAGTAATAGATACTGGCTGCAAGTAATAGATACTTGATAAATGGCTGCAGAATTTGGGCTGGAAAAAGGATAAGAAAAGAATATTTATGGAAGAGGGACTTAGCATACCTATCCACAACAAAATCCCCTCTAAAATGGACATCCAATCAAAAGATTAAATAAGTCCTTTGTAATGTGAACAGAAGTGGATGACTGCAAAGCAAAAGGAGAGAGGTAGGAGGAAGAAGGAGGCACTGCTAGAAGCAATGGAGAATCAATAATAGGAATTGGGTCTTGGTTGAGGTTCTTTGGGGAATAACTAGCTCAGTTACAATTTTTTGATTAGTTTGTTTAATAGAAGAAGCTGTTGATGCTTAACATTAGTTGTAATAACCTAAGAAGGGACCAAATGTACACAGTGTTGAGATATTTTAGGCAGTGCAATTGAGACCTGGGAAGCATACTTTATTCACACTGTGACTAAACTGAAAATACTGCCAAAAAATAAGATTTGGAACAAGTTTTGGAATAAAAACTATTCATCTGTTTTGCAAAAAAGAAATCAGAAGCACATCAGCGTAATCAGTAATTTTAAACTTGCCTATTAAGTCAAGACACTGATGGCTAACAGATGCATTTATTTGCAAATTGCTTCAACAAAGTTTACAAGCTATGCATTACATAAAAAAAAATTACATGTTTTTTGTTGTTGTTGTTGCCTTAAAATATATGTTTTTGAATGCCTAAAAATGTACTCATTACAAATAATTCTTAGTGTCTCCAGTAAATCTCGTCTACTACAAATCTCATCAGAAAAACCAAAGGCAGTTCAAATATCATATCTAGAAAAGCTTTCCCCTTCCTCTTACAAACAACAGCAGCAACCAAGTTAAGAGTTAGAAGAGACACCAAAAAAAGATCACCTTTCCATAGCATGCATTTTAAGGTAACAAAATCCTTTTCTCACAATCACCCTGAGAATCAAGTAGCAAAAATATGATTATATGTTTTACAGAAGAAACCATCTCAGAGAGGCTAAGAGGCTTGTACAAATGTACACAGCAGAAGACAATGAGGATGTGAACTGAATCCAAATACAGTGCCAGTTAGTGGAAAACACTACCTTATTGGCTGTCAATCTGAGAATAACTACCTGCTACCTGAAGGATGCTCTGAAAACAAATGATATGCCAGAAGAAAGGTGCTCTTTAGAAGACTCTGACTCCAAACCACTCAGAGTTTCATAGATTTCACCACATCCTGGATTTGTACCTGAAGAACTTGGGTAGCAGGCACAGTTTCCATGTAGCTTCCTATAGTCTAATGATACCTTGCAGAGACAGGCTTTATGGGTAACCAGGACTACAACTTGTTTAGCAGTTTTTCGTGAGAGTTTCAACTATTGGGCATTGTTAACACAAAAGAGATAGATAAAAAATTTATTTTGGCAACTGTTACTAAGTGTAATTGTGAACAGGGGGAAAAATATATATATATATATATACATACAGCTATAAAAGAAACAGACCCTATCGAGTCATTGCAAGAACCACACTTACAGGTAGGAACTATGCACCTACAAAGGATGAGGAGAGGGAGTGACAACAATTTTAAAACAACAATGCTCCAAGGACCTCCTGAATCTCCGCTCAGTAACATTTCAAAGCAAAGTCCTGTATTTCCAAGTCAGGATTTCTTTCATTTTTGGCTCATCAAAGGAGCTATCAAAAGAAAAGTCCACATGAAGAACTCGCCTTGTGCAGACCACGTATCGTGTGAGAAATGCTAAAACTCTCGTTAAATGGAAGCAGCTTTCCTCAAATAAAAGCCACAGTGCCAAAGCTTCGGGAGAGTTTTAAGCTGCTAAAGAATTCACCTGAGACGCTCTCACTCTGTATGAAAGACCTCAAGACGTTGGTCACAGCTACGCTAGAGCTTTCAGGCCAGAGTCACTGGCGCTGACTCTTTGGCCAGGAGCTAAACTTTAGGGTTTTAGAAGCATCTTTTAAAGGTGTTTCCTATGCCCAGAACTAAAGAGGGTATGTAGCGTTAAAACAAATCAGCAACAATACCAAGTTTATGATCGGATGACTCTGAATACAACTGACACATAGAAACTTCCCGGCTCGAACGCAAAAGAATTACATCAAAACAAACCACAAACAGCATATCACAGGGGTCACCTGCCTTCAAGAGTGAGCACATTTCTTAGCCCTGTTTTCTGCTGCAATAGGCAAAAAAGAACATCTGTTCTTAAAATGGAAGGAAGCTCTGAATGGGGCGGGAACTGTGAGTAACAAAACTAGTGTACAAATAAGAAACAACTAGATTTTTAGGGAATCCCCAGCACACATTTAGATGGGGGAATCGCTTCCATTTTAGTTCACATCTTGAATCCTACTTTGCTTTTATTTGTATAGGAAACCCTTAGCTCCATGTTTTGGAGACATCTGGAGTGGATTACTGTAATTCACCCCTTATTAAGGCCAATTGGGAACTTCAGCAGATGTAAAATGAGGTAGCAGCCCACATTCAACAGGATGGGAAGCTACATACCATAAAATATCCTAAAATGGTCACACATACACAACGTCAGTACTGCAGAAGACAGCTACTAAGAAATCAAAATCAAAAGTCATGATGGCATAGACCACAGGGAGGAGTGGTCTTCACTCCCTTTTCAGGAGGAAGAAATCATTGAATTTAGCACCAGGAAAGGCCTTAGACATCACTTATTACAACCCATTTATTTTACAGAGGAGGAAGCTGAGACAGAGAGGTTAAATGATTTGCTCAAGGTCATACAGATAGTAAGTAGCGGTAAATATTAGAGACCCAATCTGCTCCCAGGGTCTTTGACTCCACACCTAGTACTCCTCGTCCTGCTCACTGCTGCTGCCTGGGTGCTTGTGCCACCCAACCGAAGTGTAATTTGAGTTCTGGGTTACATTTGGTTCTTAATAGAAAGATGTCATAAAATGAGTTTTGGAATCGTTATTCCAAACTCTGCACTGGCCTATAATTAGCAGCTGCCCCTCTCTGGTATTTGATGTTTATCTCATTTTTTGAAGCCCTGCTTAAAACTCATTTCCATTAATGTTTTCTTTAGGAAACTCAAATAGAATGAATGTTCTTTGCATTCTTCTGAACTTCAGTACTCCATTGTCAGAATTTCACATGCAATTTTTGGAGACTGCATGTGTGTTTTTTTTAAATGAGTATGCTCTGTTTTCACAGTTAGAATTTAAAGTCTTTGAGGGTGAAGATCCATATTTTAATGTTTACTTTACATTCCTATCTCCAAATATTTAACTACAGTGGTGCCACTGGGCACCTGAAAAACAACAATGAATGATTATCAGTCTCTGTGCTCATACTATATATTACACATAAAAGCTCCAAAATAACTTCCTTCTTTTGTGACAAGATAACATTCTAAGAATTATCATCTCCCCTATAATTCATTCACTTTTTAGAGAATATGAGAGCCACTAAAAAGTCACCAAGTCATTGTTGTTGACAGATTACTTTTCAAAGGGCCAACCAATGGTACAAATGCCAAAGCGAGCCTCTCAGCAGGGGTCTACCACCCTACCCTGCCCATTACTTTCACAGTTCACATTTCATTCTTCATAGCTGACCCATTTACAACCCCCACAACCCAAACAGTCATAAGTTAGCAAGGACATACCAGAAGACATACCCTTCTGTACCATGCATGACAGAAAGCACAGAAGGGAACCTTAGTGTTCTTTTCGAAAGGCTGCTAGCAAGCTAGACCGAAGTACAAAACAGAAAGCACAGATATAAATATGACTTATTTCAGTTCATGTGAACACTGAAGCCGTGGACACAAGGGAAAGTTTCTGTAATCCATGAGCTACCTGAAGAATTAGTTTTCGTCCCTCAGATCATTAGCCTGGATATACAAGTGTTTTCTCTTTTCCACAGAGCCACTATTATTTGATTATATTAACAATGTCAATAAAAAATTGTTGTTTTTAGGGATGTTTATTTGTCAAATATGAAGACTGCTGATCTTACGGCACAGAATGAGGCTGTTTATGCTCTGGAACCAACACAACCAAAAAGACTTAGTCAGAAAGATTGATACAGTTTTCAGGTCAGGGATATGAGCTAATATCTGGGATGATGATGATGATCATATAATAGTACTAATTATCATGCTGGTATAATGTAATATATACATAATATATGTAATATAATAATAATATTGTACGAACTACTAATACAGTTATCTCTTCTACATCATGACTTTCCCCATAGCAGTTTCAATATATTATGGGTTAGCATAAAAAAATTAAATGGGAATTTGGGGGGAGTTTTGCAGAAATTGCAAACAACATATAAGGGACAGTAAATGACACTGAAAAAGTTTAGAAATTTAGAAATGCATATATGTATAGAGTGTATAATATCAACACATTTTATCTTTTAACTCCATAAGAATTCAGATTTCTTCTCTGGTACAAAGGGAAGGTGAAAAATTTTAATGAGATTTTCAAGATTGTGGGGAAGCCATGCCCTTAATTCCTGCACTGTAGAAGGGATAATTGTGTGCTATCACCATGTTGCTATTCAGTCACTTCAGTCATTTCTGACTCTTCGTGACCCCCTTTCGGAATTTCTTGGCAAAGATACTGGAATGTTTGTCATTTCTTTCTTCAGTTCATTTTACAGGTAAATAAATTGAGGTAAACAAGGTTAAGTGACTTGCCCAAGGTCACACAGTAAATGTCTGAGGCTGGATTAGAATTCTGGTCTTTCTGACTCCAGGGCAGGCACTTTGTCTACTGTGCCACCTAGCTACCCTGTTATATAAATAACAAAAAAGTAATAACAACAATAATAGCTAATATTTGTAGATATTCTCAAGGTTTGCAAAGCACGTTAATAATAACAGCTAACAATCATATGTTGCTTACTATGTGCTCAGTGTTTTGCAATTATTTGATACAACAACCCTGGGAGATAGGAGATGTTATCATCATTTTACAGATGACAGAATGGGAAAAGAGCTTTTTTTTAAGTGACTTGCCAATGCTCATGCAGCTAGTTAGTTTTGGATGATAGATTTGAATTCAAATCCTCCTGACTCCAGGTCCAGTTTTTAATATTTTACGGGGACTATATGCTCAGTGTTAAGACCATGAATATATGACAAATTCATGCAGAGAATCTATAATAGCAGAATAATAGGAACCTTGAAAGGATACAGTTCACTTACCTCACTTCCTATATCATCTCTAAAATAATTATAACCTTATTTTATCCTGAAAAGCATATAAAGAAGATTCTAGAATCTTTCCCACCCCCTTCAATAACACATTCTAGTATATAACAAAGCTCATGATTAGAAAATTCTTTCATAAGCCCAAATTTCCTTGAAAGAAGTTGAAGTTCCCCTATCTTATTGAATCATTGAAAAATCATTGATAAAGACAAGCAACAGACTACTATCCTCCATAAAACCTTATTAAAGAAGCCACAATTATCTTAATTTACCTTTCAGTCTTTTCTTTTCAAGGGAGAATAATACCAATTCTCTATGATATGTGAGGAACCACTCACTTCAGCAGAGTGAGGTGTTTAACTTTAATATGTTATTCTGAAAGAATCAGAGAACTCATATGGTATTCAATGAGTACTGGTGAAACATCAGTAAAGAAAGAATGGCCTAGAAAAAATGCAAGGTGTAAACTTATAATGGAAATCTTCGTTTTGTATTTAGACATGCAGAATCTGAATGTACAATGACAGCTCACAGGGAATGATGTGGGATTGACTTTCAGAGTTCATCCCTGAAATGTTCTCAACTAGGCTAGTGAAGCTCCCAGACTTCTTACTAGGGGGAAGCAGGCTCTAACAGAAAGTCCAAGAAATCCTCCTGCACAGAAGCAGCTCAGATTCCAAAAGACACGCCCATCAGACAAACAAGGAAGGCACAGGGCTTAAGGCACCAGGGGCTCTCATCTGGCTTCAGCCGATGGGTAGACAAGGTTTTTATTTCTTTAAACCTAGAAATTTATGGGTAGTCCACAAGCAGATACTTTGTGATTCTCCTTGCGAAACTTCTCACAACAAAACAAACCCTAACTGGAGATCAGAACATAAAAATACAATATCCTAGAAGGTGTCTGACCAATGCTAAATTCAAAAGCATTAACAATGGCCCCTACAACAGCCACAGGACTAGCTAGTTCTTTGAAATCATAATCCTACATTATCTTGGTAAATGTTGGGTTCTGTTTCATTGTTTTTAGTCCATAAGATGCTATTGATAGTTCACGGTATCCATTTTAACGTTAAATCATTTTCTATTCTACAGATTTTTCCCAGCTTCTCTTTTTATAGTTCTGATTTCCTCTCTAGGTATAGTTTATATTCCTCCCTTCTGATCCTATTTCCAATATATCAATGAATCATTAAATTTTGACCTGTCTTTCAAGGTGCAGAGTAACATAGTATTTTAATTTGAGATGAAACATGGAAAAGAGAACTGACTTTAAATCCTGGAAGACTTGGGTTTGAATCTTGCCTCTGACATATAGAAACTATGTAAACATGGGTAAATCACTAAACCTATAGTGGTCTGGGGCCAGAGGTGCTAAACTCATACAGCCTGGGCCCCAAGTAGCCTAAAAAATTTTAGGGAGGTTTAACCAAATTAAAATCTAATGGGGAAATGCTTAACAAAACAAATAAAAATGCAGTATGGCATAGATAATGTTAATTTGTGGTTTTCTAAGTCAATATGTGGCCAGGAGGGATCTGTTTCTATTTGAATTTGACACCACTGGTCTAGGCAACTCTCTAAGATTATAAATCGCAGAGAAGGTGCCAATTTGCATTGGTAGGGAGAGCTTTCTAATCTTTAAGTTCTCTATAGAAATATAATTACAGGTCTAGCCTTTATTCATACTTATTTCAGTATCCTGTCTAAGAACTATAATCTCACTTATTTATAAAGTCAATGAACTTGTTCTTTGGTCCTTCGTGCTAGTAAAGGATCAAAAGGTTTGTCATTCCTAGGCTTTGGGATGCAAACAAAATCCCATTAAAAACTACAAATGATGAATCTTGAAACATGCAGGTGACCAGTTTGATAGTTGACTCTTCTACAACACATTTGTAAAATTTACTGATGAATATCATGTGAGACAAAATCAAAAGCCTTGGTAAAATAAAAATAAGTTTTGTATTATCTTGCTTTCTTTTCATTTTATTCTTTATAAAATCATGCTAATCATTCTTTTTGTGGTGGCAAAGAATTAGAAATTGAGGAGATGGTTGTCCATTATGGAAAGGCTAAACAAATTGTGGTATATAGTTGTGATGAAACACTACTGTGCTATAAGAAATGACAAGTAATACGGTTTCAGAAAAACTTAAGAAGACATATATATTGATGCAAAGTGAAGTAAGCAGAAACAGGAGAACATTGTATATAATAACAACAATATTGTAAGATCAACTGAAAGAACCTATCATGAAAAATGCCATCCACCTCCAGAGGGAGAACTGATGAACTATGAATATAGATTGAAGCATATTTTAAAAATTTCTTTATTTCATGTGTGTATGTTTTCTTTTGCAACATGGCTAATATGAAGAAGTTTTGCATGACTTAACAAGTATCTAGTAACATTGATATCAAGATATCAATGATATCTTACTATTTTTTAAAAAAGAAGGAGAGAGGAGGAAAGGAATGAGAACATTTGGAACTCAATTTTTAAAAATGAATTTAAAAACATTTTAAAATGTAATTGGGATATATTTAACAAAATAAAAATGTGTTTTAAAATTTTAAAAAGAGGAAAAAACACTATGATGCTTGCAAGTTAGAACTCTTCTGTTCTGGATGTTTTCTTGTTGGTTTATCATTAACATTAATAATAACTGGCTTTTTACATATCACTTTAAGGTTTGCAAGGCACTTTACATACATTATCTCATTTTGATCCCTTCAATAACTCTGTAAGATAAGGGACTATCATCTCCATTTCAGAGATGAAGAAACTAGAGACCTGGCAAGGTTAATTGACTTGCCTGGGGTCACAACAGTTAGTTAAGTGTCTGAGGCAGGATTCAAACTGAGAGCTTCTTGAAACCAATTCCATCACTTTATCTCCTATACCAACTAACTGCCTTAAGATGATTCCTTTAGCCACACAAATTAAGTTCAAAGGTCTGTATGTTTGCTTCCAGGACTGTGGCTTTCTCTTTTGAAAATATTGGCCTTAGATGATTTCTGTTTCAATCTTTAGACAACTCCAAATCCTCTCCCAGTTCACAAAATTGGAAAGCAGTAGTTTTGAAATATCATGAACAATTCTTTCAGTAGCTTGGAATAGAAACATTCTGGATTCGTAGATTTAAATAGTTTTATCTTATTCAAATAGTCTTTCAGTAATTTTCTCCCTACTCTACCTAAGTTTTTCAACCTTATTAAAATGCTTACACATTCCTATTTTCAGAATATTGTTTTTAAAAAATGGAAATAAGACAAACTTTAAAGTCTCTATTTTTTGCCATAACATAAATTATATATTACTTCCATGTTTAACAAAGGAGCAACATTTCCTAAAATACTTCTTTTTGCTTCTGCTACATTAAAAGGATATTTCCAAACTTTCTTTCATGTCATTTGACAAGATGCATCTCATTTCTGTCCTATCTGATACTATACATTTACTCTTTAGAAAGAACAGAAATCAGGAGATTTTATTTTTATTAGTATAGAAGCCAAGGATTGTATCATGAATACAGTGGCTTAAAAGTAAAGTGTGTTTTTGAGAGGCAAAATGGAAAGGTGCTACATAAAAGAGTAGGATTCTACTATCTTGTCTCTAATCCAAAAGAATGTCCCTAGGGATGGTGGCTTTGATCCTACTCTGGCTTTTGCAATTGAGAAAGCTGGCATACTCTGGAATAATATCACCCTCTAGAGAAGGAGGGCTAACTCTTGCACAGGACTTAGTACATTCCTGAGTCATGGAAATGTGTGGAGATTGGCTGATGTTTCACTCTTGCTTTCTCTAAAAGCAACTATATTTGACTTTCTTGCAGTTGATGGAGCTTATACATTGTGTCAGAGGAGCTAAATAAATTTTGTAACTCAGAAACAGTTTTTTTTCCCCCAAACACTGAGAAATTTGTTCTGATGCCAAAAGATCTCTGGGCCCATGTACAAAATTTTAAAACATTTCACATGAGAGCAATGAGAGAAAAGTACCACCCTTAAAACAGGAATAGTCAAGGGAAAAGGAGTCTTCCATAAAATATCAGAAGGTTAAGAAACTTCATGCATGCAATGCATTTTTAAAAAATTCATGGATAATGGTCACTACTAAATTGCTAAGATTGACTAGGTCTTAAACAACACCTATGGCTCACACTCCTCTGTCCATAGGACTTTGCTACATAATCGAAAATTTAAAAAACAGAAAACAAACCACCCATCATAATAACAGCTCCCTCAGACTTTTGACCTCTCATTTTGGCATCACACAGACTTTGAGCTTGTTTGGGGAGAAAAGGGGCCTCTGCTATCTAACCAGGGCTTTATTTTTATGCTGTTTTGTTTACTCGTTTTTTCTCCAAATCCAATGATAGCCCCTCTCTAGCTACTGCAACATTTCTACCAGATGCTACAAATCACAGGGGTATATTACGACTGATATTTTGTCCTGTGAACAAGAGAAACCTTTTACCAGTCCCCATGCTTCATCTTTGTTTTTCACATTCTTTACAAACTTTAAAAAGCTACATCCAGAATCTTTTGTTAAAATCTTATTCTTATATAAGATTAGAAATTTTAAAGTTTGCATTAATGAAATGTGGTTCTTGATTGTAAATCACCATACAAATGTTAAGTTATTAATTAACTCTCAGATTATAAGTTTCACTGTATATCACTGTATATCATATTGCCTTGTGAGTACTGTGTTTGTTTGGAGGGCAGATGAAGGAAAGTTTCTTTTACGATGACGGAATAGAACACCACAACTAATACTTAAAACAATGTGTTATGAAAATGGGGTTATAAATCTGATCGGTCTAACAAGTGAGCCAGAACTTGAGGCAGTAATATAAACAAAAATGTAAAATTCAGAACTTGGGACACATAAATCATAAAGATGATGGCTCTCCCTAATCTCAGGTCAGCTAACTAAGTGATCTTTCATAGTAGCTAAAATGTGCTATGAGGTCTTCATAGAGAGATTGTGAACTGGCCTTTTTGTGGTTGAAAGGTAGTTTTGTATTATCTCTGAACTATTCTTACCTTCCCATTGACAACGTGTTGCTTCATCACATGATCAAGGAGTCAGCTTCAACTATTTTATAAAAGAATTCAAAGAGTCTTCTCTATAAGCAATGGACCATAGTCACAGGAAGCCATGAAATAGTCTATGGATGTCATCCATTTCCCCCTCCCCGCCACGATAAACCAATTCAAAATCCCCAATCATAATTTGAGATCTGACAAATGGAAATTTTTTATTATGTTTTCATGTACCTTCCCAACAAAATATTTGCATATAACCCAACATTATAATACAAATACATTTTTATAAGATTTAATAAAAAAAATGTCCCCTAATATTTACTAAACTATTAGTCCTAAAATGCCACTCATTTTGAAGAAACTATTTCTCATAGATTAGTATTTTACTTTTGTGTTTATGGTCAAATCAGATATAAATCAATGGTCCATGTTACTAGATATCCTACTTAAGAATGCATGCCTACATCTTATTTTTATAAATTGGCTGACCACTTATTATATTCAGACTAATGGTCATTAATGCACTGAGCTGAACATAATGTGGTAGGGACATGAACTGGTTTAATGTCAGGACCTGGTAACTTTGATATTAAAACTCATTTGACTAGAAATGATTCCTAAATATGGGGGTTTAATATTAATCTACTTTGCTAATAGATTCAATCATCAATTATAACAGAAGGCAGTAAGAATCCCTCAAATAATTTTAAACAATCAAAAGTTTTTATTTTTTGTTTTCGCTTCTTAGAAAGGGTCAAGCTTTGAGATTTCTTTGTATTTCTTGTTTACCTCCTAAAGGAAATCAATAAATAGATGTTGAGAGGAGATTTAGAAAAGAAAAAACAGGAGTTAAAAAGAATTTTACATAGGTGATTTCTGGAGTGTGGAAATGACCACAATGCATATTAAAGAGAAGAGAATTGAATAATTCACAAGCCAATAATCAACCCACAAACAGCAATATCATCCTGTCCATACAGTGTGTTGTCGAGCCATTTTTCAGTCATGTCTGACACTTCATGACCCCATTTAGGGTTTTCTTGACAAAGATACTGGAGTGGTTTGCCATTCCTTTCTCCAGCTTATTTTACAGATAAGGAAACTGAGGCAAACAGAGACTTGGCCAGGGTTACATAGCTAGCAAGATCTGAACTTAGAGAAATGAGTCTTCCTAACTATCCATTGTGCCACCTAGCTGTCCTTCTGTAGAATGATGTAATGTGTTTCAAAGCTATTGAATATACAAGTTGTGATTCTACAATGAGGAAGTACCCTTTACTCCCATATACATTACTACTGCTCACAGCAATAACCTTAGACAAGGATCCACATAATCCAATGATGTGACCATCATTTGAAATATTTTTGGAGTTCCTCTTCTGGAACTGGTTTAAAAGCCAGATAGCAAGGCTTAAATCAAAACCAATCTCACTCCTTTATTAATTCCAGATACATGCAAATCATATATTATTTAGCTTGGTCATCCATTTCACTCACCAAGCCTGAGTAGTATCTTGCTGTTTCTAAATATCAAATGTACCTTTCAAAATGCAAATACTTGCTACCCTTTGGAATATGAAAAAAGACTGATGCTGGCAATTATCTTGTTCATTACTAGATTTGATCTCTATTACAAGGCAACATGGTTCGGTAAAAAGAGTAGTGGATTTTAGGTCTGAAAATTTTTTTGAATCCTGATTATATCACCTACTTAGTACTTATATGATTTCAATTTTGGCCTCCGCTTCTCATTTGTAAAATGTGGGAGATGGATTATATCTCCTCTAAATTTCTTTCCAAAATCCATATATAAATCTATAACCCTATGAGACTATGCTATCAGTAAAGTAAGTAAGAGTTGTAAACAAGTTGTTTGTGCATTTAAAAGAACTTGTAATAACAGGTAGTGTGGGAGTATTGTTCTAGTAAGTTATGTGTATTTCACATTGATCTGTCCAAATGAAGCTAATGGGGAAGCCTTCCCACCTTTTTTCAGAGGGATATTTTGACTCCTAATTCTAGGAGAGTAAGATAAAGGATGAGGTTGGCTCCCCTATCATCCTCAGAGAGAGGATACATAACTAAAATATTTATCTTTCACCTCTAAATACTATATGCATGATTTCTTTCTTTGGTTCCAGGTGCTTTCTTGGTCTCTTCCTTGGTGAGTGCCTTACACTTACACTAGAAGACTTGAGCCCTTCTTATAAAAAAAGACCATCATAAATAGTGAATATCAGGTTAAAAACAAATTATAGAAGTTATGTAGATTAGAATATATCAAATAATGCAAAGAGTGACTAAGCTCTCACTCCTGTTGGGAGCGAGATATTTCAATTCAAATGATCTCACCCAAAAGGAAGTACACTGAAATTTCTACAGAGGCAAGCTGGGATTTAGGAACAAATTCTGTTCTCTTTCTCTCTGGATTTATCTTCAAAGAGGGACTGGAACTGAGTGTGTCCTCTCTAATCCGAAAGGAAGAAGACTGACTCTCATGACCCAGGCTCTTGTGCCAACTCCATCTCCCATGCACTCATGCATTGCTAGGTCAACATTTTCTCCACCAAAAAGAAAAGTATTAAGCAAATGCTCCAGGTGTGAACCCAGGATTACAAATACATTAGAAGTGATTTCTAAAACTAAAAAAAAAAAAAAAAGAATAATGGAGTGGCATATCTGACATTAAACCCCTCAAATATTTCCTAAAAATAATTAGCTGGTACCTTAAATTATTAGGTGACAGGCATTAATACCTGCTCATCAGTCTTTATATTTTACTACCTTTTCTATGTTTAGTTATGTTTCAAGGGAACCTATCTTCATCCATATGATAATAACCATCATACACTCAGGGTAACTTTGGAGTTGAAAGAGGACTCAGAGGTGATCTAGTCCAAAATGTTCTGTCACTAAAGTAATCACCCCAGGTCAAACACTTCCAGTGACACGCTTTTAAGAGCATATTTCACTTATAGCAGTCTTATGTCTTCACTTTCAGTGACATAATGCTCAGAAGACAACTCTTCTCAATTTCTGAACAAATCTCATCATTGAAAAGATCTTCCTTGCATTGAGCCATGATTTGATTCCCTGTAATTTTATCCACTGGCATGTCACCTGGAGCTAGCAAGAAATAAGCTAAACTATGTTCCATATAATATTTCAAATATTTGAATACAGCCATTAAACTGTCTCTTTTCCAGGCTAAAAATGCCTAGTTCTTCATAAGACATATTTTCAAGATCTTTCACCATCCTGAATGCACTCCAGTTTGCCAATAGCCAGCAAGTATAATATTTGGAATAGTACATTATATTATAAATGTAGTTTAACAGATACAGAGTACAGTGGAACCATCACCTGTCTTGTTTCTTTTAATGCACCCTAACATTGTATTAGTGTTTTTTTGGCACTCAACATTGTTGATTCATTTGTAATTTCCAGGAAACTAAAATCCACATGAACTTCTGCTAGACTATGTCTTCTTCATTCTTACCCTTGTGCAATTGGATTTGTCTAAATGCACACTTCATGTTTATGCCTATTAAACTGTATTTTGCTACTCTGTTCCCAGCTCTCCTTGACTCTTAATTATTCAAATTCCCTTTAATGGATATTCAATAAATGTCTGCTATGGGTAGCGGGAAATACAAAGATTAAAAACTCTGTTTCTATTCTCAAGGAACTTATGATCATGCAGGGGAATAGGACACGTGCTGAACTTTAATAAAATGTGGAATATAAGATTGGAGAGGTCATACAGAAAAGGATGGAAGATTAGGGAAGGATCTATCCTAGCTTGGGGAAAAAGTGATTAGGTAAGGCAACATGGAATATATTTCACCTACAATGAATCTTGAAGGAAGAGAAAAATTTTACCAGGAAGAGATGTGAAAGAAGTCCATTCCAGACATGGGATGAGGCTGAAGGCAGGGATGGGGTAATTGATTTGCAAAAGTACAAAATTTGGTGAGAAGAAAACAAGGTTTGTCAATGTCTAGCATAGGCCACAACCTGATTTATGTCATCCACAGATTTGTTAGACATACTTTCTTGACTTCTATGAAAGCCACTGCTTTTTGTTTTGTTTTTTTTGAAAATGTTAAAAGATGACAAGAAAGTACTCTAGAATCCTCTAGAGACTTTGCAGACTGATATCAGTCCTTCAATCAACACTCTTTGGATATGGTCTTTCAAGCAGCTAAGAATACTTTACTATTATCCAGCCCACATTTCTCCATGTTGTCCACGAGGATATATTGAGCACAGAACATTTGTTGAATGCTTTGATGAAATCCAGATATACTCTGCAGCATTCTCCTGATGTGCCAGTTTGGGGCTCTCCTGGGAGTCCTTTCTTGAAACATGTTCACTCAGTATTGCTTCCTGGGACTCAGAGTATTTCTTCAACATAAGACAGGTCTCATTCTATTGCTGATCTCATTTTCCCATTGCTCACTTGCTATCTGTTTTGTAAACACCTTCAATCTGTATTCATCATGTGGAACATTCTACCTTCCTTATTTGCCAAGTCAAGGAGTCTCTTCAAGTCCCTTCTCAAAACATACTTCTTTATAAAGTTTTTTCTTTGACCTTGATTTAAAAAAACACACACAATTTTCACAGAATAAAGAACATTATGACATAATTTAAAAAGCAAACCAAAAATCTAACCTTAGGCCAAATGAAAAGTAGGGGAAAAGCCCAGCAACAAATGTTGAGAGTATTTCAATCATATTAAATCCCTTATCTTCCTTTAACAGTTTTGGTCAAATCTCCCTCAGTGACATCTTCTTTCTCTCTTAGGTACTATAAAACAACCTGCCCTCTGGCATGAAACAAAACAACAATAAGGATGATAATGAATTATGGAATTTTCATCAATAGATTTGACCTTAGAATTCCATTAAAATACACAAAGGAGAGCTTATGCTGGAAACATTTTTCCAAAATGCTTTTTTGTGTGTCTGAGCACATTTTTGGTAACTTCAAATGAACTCAAATGAAATAGAGCTCAATGTTGCTTTGCTTCATTTATATAAATTTAATAGTTTTCTTCAACTAGGTTCTCTTCCTGAAAGGTTGTGATTATATACAACTATCTCACTTCAAGGCTCAAAGAACAACTCCTCACTGCCATCTGGGAGCAGTCAAGTAAGTATATTCCATTCCATTATCACCTAAGTACCAGCCAACTCTGTTGTTACTTGTGTTTCCATCCTGGTTCCTCATTCCCACCTTATCATCCAGGAGGAACAAGTTGTGTCAGATTTTAAGGGAAGTTACTTACTACCACTGTTAAAGGAAACCTGTAAAGAATGGCTAGAAAATGGGCTAGAAGCAGTAACTGGGGGCCTTTGAAACTATTTTTTTTTAAAGAAGGAGGGGAGGAGGCTTTTTCCTTCTCTTTCCATCTGTTCTCTAACCCTTCCATTAACCCCACAGAGTCTCTTGTTCTTGCTCCCTTCCCCAGAACTTAAGCAACAGAACAAAGGACATCCCTACTCCCTTACAAATCAAGAAAAGTGGAATAGGTCTGATTATCTGCAAGGAAAAACTAAGAAGAAAAGTCAGTCACATGAAGTATATAGAATAAAACTGAAAAATCACAATTTTCACTGAAATTTAAAAGAAAAGGAAATACAAACAATTCTATATCTAATTTAGAAGTGCCAATCAGCCCAAATAGAAATTAAGCTGGTCACCTACTCAGTTAAACTGAAGAGACACATTGTTTTAATTTCAATTTCCAGATTCAAATCCAATTGTGCCATTAATATTACCTGGCTTTATGGGTAATGAAATGCTTTCTTCTTTCTTCAGCTGCTCAAATGCTCCAATGTTTTCCCCCCAGTTTCACTTTAGAAGTGTAGCTGACTGTTTTATAATTTGTCACCTTTTGTCTTTTTTCAGCAGTATGTCATTAAGTCTTTAATTTGGCGTTTCCTGTAGTCTGCAGTAGGATATATGCTATTTTAAATCGAAAGGATTGCAGACATAGATGGTGGGTAAAAATCTGTGAACCATAAGTAAATTCTTATAGGGAACATACAAAAAAGATTGTTCTTCAGTCAGACTTAAGCCATTACTTTCTTCAAAAGAAGAAAAGGCACAAGTTTAGAAAAAGGCACCGTCAAAGACCTTCTGCCCAAATGTGCATCTCCATGAAGTTTCCTGCTGAGTGCATATGAATGCACTGCGATCTGGGAAAAGGATCCAAATAGGATTTCAAACATCCAAAAATTTTAACTCAAACATTTAGGTATTTCACCATGCTGCTATTCATTCATTCACTGATTTTTTTTTGTCTTAGTTTAAAGAGATGCTAAACCAAAGGAGACGAGCTCTACATGTATTTACATTCCAAAACTAAGCTCCCCTCACCATCCCCCTAGTCTGTCATCCCTTCACAGCTAAACAAACCGTAAAGTCTAGCCCTATGTTCTCCAAGTGAAGTAACAAACATGGTACGCAAAGGTTCCTCTTTTCTTAAAAAGAAAGAGGAGGAAAAATGAGAAAACCAAAGTGGTTTTAAGATATTACAGTTTGCAGTGTTGTTTTGTCTATGAATTGCTGACTTCCAGATAATGTGGACAGACTAAACTAGTTGAGGAAAGGGATCAGTTTCGTGACTATTTTGGCTCTACTGGCTTCTTTGTTCTTTGACGACTTTTAGTCATCACAAACAACTGGCATTTTCATCACAGGCGTTTATATCAAACAAATTTTTTAAAAAGTATTTTTATAAACTTCATAATGTTTGAATAATAAAAAAGGAAACACTTAATAGAGATAACCTCCTAAAATAAACATTTTAATTTACAAGCCATGGTCCAGCTTCTAATTCAGAAGTTATACAGCCTTATTATCTTACAGTTAAGGTGCTTGGAAGTGATTTTATTTATGATATATCCATATATACCTGCTCTAACTCTTTAAAGGTAAGCAAAGTAGGTTTTGTTTAAATTGAATCCAGTTTACTTATAGGCAGGTCTTGCTTGGGTAATCCCTTTGGTATGCCATATTCTTAAGAAGCTATGACATATTACCCTGGAAAGTTTTATCTTATAAATGGTTAGAAAGCCTTGATAGCCATTAAAAGGCCAAGTTTAGTGAGTTTTAGAAGGTTGTAAATATATGTAGGTGTCTGTGTATCTTATTAGAATTTTTAAATGCATATTTTGAAGAACACTTTTAACTGGTAGCATATTATACAATATTTTGCTACCTTAACAGTCATAGAAAAACGACCTAAATCTCTGAACATTTCTTGTGTTTACAGATATTCAAGTTTCAAATTTAGATATTAGGCTAGAAAGATAACAAAGCCTTTCCTGAATCTAGAAAAGATATGTAAACATTATAATTTGACATTCTATTGAATATTTTCACACAGTCTTCCACAAACACAAACATTTCCATCAAAATCTGGAAAAAGCAGTATTTCTAGATCTATTGGCATAAACTTAAGTAATAAGAATCTGAGCACTGCTTATTTCCACGAAAAAGTCAACTCACTTATGATTTCACTCTCACTTTTTCACAGAATACCTAGAAAAGCATTAGCCCTCTCATCTGCAGAACACTTCATAATTATTCTGTTCTCACGTTTGAAAAGCAAATTAGCAGTTCTCAAATAATACCTGCTACACCAGCCAAAAATTTAAGATTGTGTGTTAAAACTAGTCTGATGAAAACTAAATATATACTGATCTACAGTTCTGAAAGAGATATACTCGAGTATGTGCAAAGGAAGAGAAGGAAATCTCAGAATTAACTATATGATAACCTACCATAAAAATCCAAAATGCCAAACTGATTTATAGTAAACATATGGAAAATAAATAACAATAATATATATGAAGACCAGTGTGAAACCTTCATGTATACAGGAAACTGCATAATTATAATGTAGAATTTATCCTACCTTCTATTATACTATTCTATACATTCTATTATACTACATTCACATTTTCTTTGAAAATTAGTCATCTGTCTATGGTATTACTCTGAGCTAACCAGAAGGGCCAATTAGCCAGAATACCTCATACCCTAGTAATTTTGGTAAAAAGTAGTTTATTATATCATGGGGAAATTATTACCTATAAACTCTCTAATATGGAATCCCAAAGATTTAATAATTAGGTAGTCCATTGAAAGAATTCCAAAAGACATTCATTATGTCTTTCCTATATTTGCTGACAAATGGAGGTCTTGGGTTATCTGTAATGATCTAATATGCTAATGTCATAATATCAATTTATCACAAATAATATGAAGTATATAGTGGGAAAGGGCACAGAAAAAAGAAAAAAAATTCACATGCTATTTCAGCTGATTATATATGCAAAAAAACTACTGCTGAACTTAAAGCCAATATTCAAAAGGAAAATAATCACAAGGATGCTTTGTTATAATACACAAAGGCAGCATTACTTTAAATTCTCCAAATGGAAAGACCCTTTGGATGAAGCAATTGTCACTTTAGGAAGCAATAGAAAGGATAATACACGTTAGGTAGTTTTGGATATCCATAGTATAATGGCCTTGTGAAGAAAAAAAGAACATTTCATTGAAATAAGCACCGGCGACCTCACATTCATCATACCAAAAACTACAAACTTGATATTATGGTTTATGGAAAGCAATAAGAGGAATTCAATGTCATATCATTAATTAGAGTCTTGCAAATAAAATGCAAAGCAAGTGTTGAAGGGAATTTCCAAGGTGTGCTGAACACATTTTTATGTACAAGTGTAACTACAAGAATGCACAAGCAAAATGTCATAAATCTCTTAAAGAGACACATAACACCAAAAAAAAAAACAACTTGCTTCAAATTATTTTATCATTTTGATGTGAATGGTACTAGAGCATCTGAACAGATATCCACCCCAGTCCATCCACACAAACACAAAGCTTAGATTATTGGGATGTAACTTGGGAAAGTTTAGTTCCTGTGTAACAGAAACAACCCTAGACTTTCCACCGAGCAACTGATTTTAGGATCTGTGATTCATCAAATGAGGAAACTCATAATGTAGGGTTAAGAATATCTGTTCTAGAGATACCTTTCAGAGACTATGATATAATCACTTTGCAAGAGGAGAATCAAAATTCACTGGTTAAAAGTATGCTTAAGTTTCCTCCTTTAAAGAGCTATTGCAGAGTTTTTGGATTCATGATCCATGGACATAAATCCAATATTATGTTCAAGAAACTCTAGAAAAAAATCCAATACCAATTGTGTAATAGTTTGTTTCACCTTGTTTATGGCTTCTATGTTACCATATAAAACTTAACTATGACAATCAATCAATCAAAGCATTTATTAAGCACCAACTATGGGCTAGGCATTGTGCTAGGCACTGATATAAAAATAAAATTCAACAGCCATGGCCCACAGGGGAGACATCATTTGTGGAAAATATAGGGATAAGGACTGGACCTGAGGAGGGATTTTATTCAAAGAGGGAGCTCCAAATGAGTGAATTCCCACTGCCAGTGTAGGATAGCATCTTCTCTGTACCTAATGGTTTGAGTGAATTGCCTAGAACACTAAGATGCTAAATGATTTTCTGGTATGTATCTGACAGAACTTGAATACAGGCCTTACCCACTGAGGCAACTCTCTATCCACTATGCTAATGCTGCTTCTAATATTTAACATACACCTGTTCCCCCTGACCCCAAGAAAGTAAGGTAATTTGGGAAAGGAGAACACTAGCAGTGGAGGGGAATGACAATCTGGAAATCCTTCATGTGGAAGATGGTACTGCATATGAATTTTAAAGAAAACAAGGGATTTGTAGAGGTGAAGGTGAGGTGTGAGGGTATTACAGGCATGGGGCTGATTCTTTACAAAAACATAGAAATGGAAGATACAGAATTGTGTGGGAGGAACAGAAAGAAGTCTTGGTCCAACGGGAACACTATATGTAGGAAGAAAAGCAATATATAATGTCCAAAAGGCAGACTTTGGCTGGACTGTGAATGACTTTACAAGCCAAACAAATTTTGATCCTACAGGAAATAAATAATTATTGGAGTCCATTGAGAAGGAAAATAATATTGTTAGACCTGTACTTTAGAAAAATCACTGGGTAGCTGGATGGAGAATGGACTGGAGAATGAAGAGACCAACTTTAGAAGATAAGCTCTAAGCAACAGGGGAGGAGAGGATGAACTAGGATAGTGGACACAGTTGTAGGGAAAGGAGCTCTTATGGATGGAATGCTCTGGAGGTATAAATGACAAGATTTGGCAACTCTTTGGATACGTGGAGAGAGAGAGAGTGAGGAGTAGAGGACAATGCTGAAGTTGTGAACCTCAATCAATGAAAGGATGTTAGTGACCTCAACAGAAATAGAAGAGCAATGAGATGTACCCATAAGCCCGTGGTTAATCTCAATGTTCCATACTTTTTCAAGAACAGAGGGCCAGCAGAGGTCTGACAGGACTGTAAAGGCTACCTATTCTGCCATCTTCGGGATCTTTCAAGCCCATTTTGGGAAAGAAGTCAAAATAACCATGTCCTAAAGAGAAAGTTGGTGAGGATTCAAATGATAGACAACATAAGGAATAATAATGTGTGTATTATCATTAAGCAAGTAACAAAAAGTCCCAGTCATTTCTCAGACATCACTGTCAATGAAAACCCTAGAAAATTTAGGCATCTTCTGACATACATTCAAGATGGACAGATTTATCCAACTACTGTATGTAAAGAATGCTTTTATATATAAAAACAAAACAAAACAAAAAATCGCATTCTGGTAGCAGCAAAAATGATATCAAACTTCAGAATGTCTCTATATCTCCATGAGATGAATTTACTGATAACTGAAAAAAGAGCTTTTGTTCCTCCTTATTTGTTCCTCATTTAAAATCAGACTAAAATTTTCAATCTGCTAGAATTTCTTATTTTTTTATCACTCTAAGCTTTGAGTAGGCAAGACTGGAAAAAGAAACATGTCATTCATTATTTACAGAAAGTATCACATTGACAGTCAATATGACCAAATATCTAACCCACCAAAAAAAAAAAGTAATAAAGCTGTGATTATAGAGATTTTTTTTTGAAAGTACAACTTATCTTGTCTTAACCAGTCTAAGGCAACTGTGAATGGTAAGATTCCTCTGCATATTACTTAAACTTCCTTAATGAAATTCAGGTGCAATCCCTGAGGCTCTAGAATGCAGTACATTGAACTCAATTGCAGAATATGACATTAGACAAAGAGGGATTAATTATGTTTAGATAGATCTACTATGAATACCGACAAAGTCTGAAGTCACTATATATTATAAAGTACAAAAATAACTGTTGAATAAAAAAATTTAAATAACACAATAGTGGAATACCTGTCAACTCTAACAATCATGTCTCAGTACTTTTCGAG
Source organism: Pseudochirops cupreus (assembly GCA_028627135.1). Taxonomy (NCBI): domain Eukaryota; kingdom Metazoa; phylum Chordata; class Mammalia; order Diprotodontia; family Pseudocheiridae; genus Pseudochirops; species Pseudochirops cupreus. The sequence continues at coordinate 308,752,907 of CM053580.1, forward strand.
AGACTATATTTTCACTTTGGTTGTTAGCATTTCAATCATCACTTGTCCCAAACTGCTATGATCTTCTCTCTTTCAGAGGAAGATCGAAGTACAATTTCGGCAACCGATTCAAGTACTAAGGCCTAACAAACACAAGTCTCACAATTCAATCTAATTCCAAATATTCACATTCTCATTTTTTCTCTGCTTCCCTCCCTCCCTCTCTGTTCTCTCTCTCTCTCTCTCTCTCTCTCTCTCTCTCTCTTTCTCTCTCTCTCTCTCTCTCTCTCTTTCAGCTTAACTGCAGATCCGGTTTCCTTATCCCTGCAAAAACATGGAAGGGATCTTTCCTGGGTCCTTTGCATTTTTTCCCAATAAGTACTTTTCCTGGGGGATTTTCTATGTTCTATGCCTTCAAGTGATATAGGATATTTCTACACTGCTTTGATATGGTTTTCAGCTTAACTTCACTTTTTTCCTCCAGAACATCATCTTCTCCTTTGACCAATTGATAAAAGGATTTTTTGCAAGTTGTCAAAGTACTACTGTTTCTCCTTCAACAATACTGTCATACTATCTATATAGAGTCATGACTGGACTACTCTAATTTTTGTACATGACCTCCTGCCTCTAGCCTCTTTCTCTAGCTCAGATAGTTCATAAAATTACTGTTAGAAATAATCTTGTCTTACTAGCTGTGTGACCAATTGCCTACCCCCCCCCCAAAAAAACCAAACAAATAAAAGAAATAGTCTTGTTATATAATTTACATGGGAAACATCTCTCTCTAATCACCCATATCAATATCCCATAATAGCTCTTTATCAATGATTATTTCCCATTTGACAATTATATGATTCTTTTCAACTTATGAGTCATAGTTTTATCACCTTAATATAGCAGTGGATGTTGGAATATTTGTTCTCTCAGGTCATTTCTAACTTTAAATTATTATAATCTAAACATTTATAATGTTCCCATGTAGTATGTATAATAATAAGACACATAATTATTCCCTGTCCTTATGGCATTTACACTAGAAGAAAACATAAAAGCACTGAGTATCAATTTCACACCAAGGTTGAAATTAGAAAAAAAAAACAAGAATAAAACACATTTTTACAGCAAGTTAGGAAAAGGTCGTTTATCCAATATTCTAACAATAAATATCTATTAATAAGTACTCCTAGGACTCATCATTACAACGACAATTCAACTTCAAGAATGCTAAACTGACAGCTGCTAGATCTTGAAAAGACCTTTGGAACCACAAAGATTAAATTGTGCTCAATATACTCTAAGTGTAAAGTGGCAGAGTGTATGTATAGAGCTGACTGCAAAAATGGGAAGTCCTGGGTTCATGATCTGTCTATATATCTAATACTCTAGTATCTAGATAGTACTATGAGATATATAATTGTAGTAAATATATGCGTATATATGTGTGTGTGTGTGTGTGTATACACATATATATGGTGAGAGACAGAGAGATAGAGACAGAGAACAAGAGCGAGACAGAGAAAGAGAGAGAAAGAGAGAGAGAGAGAGAGAGAGAGAGAGAGAGAGAGAGAGAGAGAGAGAGGGAAGGAAGGAGGGAGGGAAGGAAGGAGGGAGGGAGGAAGCACTTCTGACCAATTTACATGCTCTGGACCTCTTTTATTTCTCAAACCTAGGCCTGATCTTCCAACATTATTTTCAATATTCTTTTCTGTGGCTTCCTTCACATTGGAGTAATTGAGTATAAAAGCATATTTTGATAGGGGGCATGAAGGGAGTATGAAGAGATGTTTATCAAGCTCTTCAGAGAATTTCTTTCTATTATTTACAAAATAAAATGACATCTGTCTTAATGTTGTTTGTGTCAGGGGAGGGGAGGGAAGAGAAGGGTTGGGTTATGCTTATTGTGAACACAGCCAGAATGAATACTAGTAATGAATAGTATTAATACCTAGCATTTCTATAGCACTTTAAGGTTTATAAAGCACTTTAAATATGTTAACAAATCTGACCCTCACCACAACCATGTGAAGTAGGTGCTTGCTATTATTATCCTCACTCACAAAGGAGAAAACTGACACTGACAGAAGTTGCTTGTTCATGGCTGTACACCTAGTGTTTGGGGGAGGACTGAAACTCAGCTGTTCCTGACTTCAAATCCAGCATTTTATCCCCTCTTTAATCCACTTTTGCCACCATTAACTGGGACACAGAGCCAGTATGTACTGGTGCACTAGGACTGAAAGAAGGGGTACTGAAATCCACCTGGCGACAGTCCTGACCCAAATACTGCATAGGGCACAGATTTACTCAGTAATTGTAAAGTAAATTCCTAGTGTGAAGAGGCTGAGGCAGCTTTATATTCTAGCCCTTGAAGTATGCCTACCAACAAAAGGGGAAAGGGGTCAGAAAGTGACAGAGGAATAGAATAGGAAAGGCTAAAACTAACAAAGACTTCCACGAGAAGAAAATTTAATTAAAAATCTAGGCACTATCTGATAAACTAATAGAGAAGAAACTAAAATTAGAAGGAACAATGCATACTAATGACTAAAGAAAAATATAAACTTTAATAAATACAAGACAAAATTCAACAAATGCCTGATAAAATACAGAACTTTGTGAAATCCCAAGAGAGCTTGGAAACACAATGAGATATTCTAGCATGGACCCAAAGAGAAATGGAAAGCCCAAGAGAAGTTAGAAGGGAACAAAGGTCAGGATTCATGTCCTGCATGATTAGACCAAAAAAGCTAATCCTACAATGGCCACTCCCTTCGAAGAAGCAAAGGAAAGAACAACAGACAAAATAGAGATGCCCAGAAGTAAAGGGGAATCTGGAGAAAGAAAAGCAAAAAAGCAACAATACTAAATAAAAGAATACACTTTCTATACAAGTGTAATAGTAGTTCTTTGGTACCAACAACCAGGAGACCAGGTGTGTTACATTTCACCCCTGCCCCTGGGTTCACTGGGATGCTTATGATGTTGAGGAGGAGAAAGTTGTCTAATCTCTGATTAGTGCAAGCCCCTAAAGGATTTTGTTCACCAATTTTAAAGAGTATAAGCATCCAATTACATTGTAAACTTATAATAATCAGATTAGGTTTTACAAAGGAGTATTTATTTCAAATGTATAAAGAGAATAAGCAAAAATATTTCCTGAAATATCTCGGAGGTATAATATCCCTGCTCCCAATCCCACAACTATACCACCTTGGTCTCTGGGGAGGGGAAGGAGATTAGGTGAAGGGTTTAACATGAAGTTCCTTCAAAGCATTTGTCCTACAAAGTTTGAGGTACAAAGGGCTAGCTTCACAGAACCTAGGCTTCTCAGGATTGCCCTGTTCATCTGCCAACAAAATTTAGTCTGGACTCTTGGACTCTAACGTCCCAATGTCCCAAGCTCTCAGGTTCAGGGCTACTCTCCCTGCTCCTAAAAATGAAAATGACAAATAGTATAAGGGCAAAAGCCCAAGTCCTTTTCTTAGGGCAACAGGGTCTAAGGACAGGGTCAGGGAGCCCCCTTGGTTCTTTGCTTTGTGAAAATGAGAAAAATGATTATTAATAACCAATATCTTTTTTTTTGGATGGGAGAAGAGCTCTTCTCACCGAACCCTCATTTTCTTCTAAAGTCCTAATTTAAAGTTCAGTTTTTCTTCAGAAGGTCATTACTGATGAGACTGCATAGACTCTCCTTATGCTGGTTAGATCCCACCCAAGCTTGCAAGGAATTTAATCTAAAGTGGGGAACCTCACTGTGTTCTACTGAAGGTTGTAGGGAGACAGATTCTTTTGTCTATATAGTCCAAGGCTGGGAGTGGTCTGGTATAGAAATATTTGCTATATCCAGAAGTGAAATGAAGATGGAATGACATTATCCCCCTTGGAAAGGTATATAAAAACTGTGTAGCCTAGCCCCAAAAGGGGTTCCATTCTGACTACGGCTTTCATGCATTCATATGCATGCCCACCTGCCCACTTTGAAAGAAATAAACATTCATACAGCCTAATTCTGTTTGGCTTTCTTAGACTGAAAGTCTGGAGGATGACACTTTTTACTATGTGATGATCATGTAGTACCCACTCTGAATGAATGCGTCCTTCATCCTTGAATGTTACCAGAAAAAAGGAAGATTATTTTTTAGTTAGGTAGAATGAAAGACACAGACAATTCTCTCTATTCAGCTTATGAAAAAAAGTTGTTCCCAACAATGTGGTAGGGGCATACAGGATGTCCATGCATGCAACAGGTCTGTGGTTTCTGAAAAGCAGGTCGCTGAACTCTCCCACAAGAGTGCCTTGACTTTAGGTGGTCTGGGAATATGCCAAACCCTTCTAACACAAGTGAAACAGAAGACTAATAAATATAGAGAAATTTTAGGATCAGAATTCTTCTAGAAGAACAAGACAAAATGGAAAGCTGATAATAAAAGAAAACTGTCCAGAACTTCTGCATGTAAATAAAATTAACTTCTCTCCCCCACCCACACCCCAAAACAACGCAAAACCCAAACACATCAATAGAAAAAATCCTCAAATAGACTGGGGGTAGGGATGGGGAAGTGTAATAGGAATGGGAATTTGTTTTTTTTTCTTTTTTTTTTTTAATTTTTTTTATTTACTCATTTACTTTTAATTTACAAGATTCAGTTCCACAATCACATGAGTTTCAGATTTTCTCCTCTCCCTTCCCGCCCCCCCCCCCCATGGTGGCGTGCAATCATGTATAGGATCTGCAAATA
>CM053580.1:308758127-308853738 GCA_028627135.1 Pseudochirops cupreus
AGCCATTCCCCAATTGATGGGCATCCCCTATATTTCCAGTTTTTTGCAACCACAAAGAGAGCTGCAATAAATATTTTTGCACATATGGGACCTTGGGAATGGGAATTTGAAGATTTTCCCTGCCCCTTAGTAGACCTAGGGGTGAGTTTGAAGACCTCCCCTGCTTTGAAAGTAAACTCTGCCCCCTAATAGGTTGAATGCAATCACATGGAGCCTGTGGTGGGAGGAGTTTGCTGAAGGGAAGCAGAGCCCACAGGAAGCTGGTCAGAACTAGTGAGACGGTGGGGGAGAGAGGACACTTAGACAAGGAGTCAGATAGTCTCATGAGTAGATATTGATCTTGTATTGGTTTGTGGGAAGGCTGACGATGCTATGGCTCTCGGTGTTATTATGACTTCTGAATATCTTTGGTACTATGATGGAATCAGCTTACTGGTTTTGGGATTCGGTTTCCTGGTGTCTAAATAAATGCTTCAGTTCTATCCTCTATCTGGAGAGTTTGCTATATTTTGCGATAGAATATTGCACTGGCACCAAAGGAAGGTATACCACTGAAATGAAAAAATAAAAATTCACAACACAGAGGTAAATGAGGAAATTACAAAACACTTAAATGAAAAAGACAAAAATCAGTATTAATATTAAACTTCCATGCTTCTACCTGTTATAGAATCTGAATTCATAAAACAAACAAAAAAAAAGAAATGATTAGCAAAAAAAAGACAAATTGTAACACAACAGAAAGAGGTTTTGATGTATCTCTTTCAGAGGTAGAAATAAACTTAAAACAAAGTAAGTATATAGAACTACCTATAAAAGATAAACCAAAAAGGGAGAAAGAGGTTTTTCTGGTCCTGATGGATCTGAAGTAAAATTCTCTCAAACTTTTAAAGAATGTTTAAAACTTGCAGTACAAAAATTATTCTTAAAATACAAGAACAAAGCAAGCAAAGAAAAGAGATCTGATATCTAAGTGAAAGAAAAATAAAGCAAAGAAGGAAATATACAGACCAATTCAATTAATAAATATAAATTTTACAAATTAAATAAAATCTTGGCAAAAAACAAATTCATGCTTCAACATTAGGAAAATAATCAAAATCATTAATCATATCAATAGGAAAAAATATGCAAAACTACATGATTATCTTAATAAATGAAAATACCTCTGACAAAGTACAATACTCATTTATGAGCGGGAAAGCCACTAAAATGTCTAAGCATAGAAGGATATTTTTTTCTTTTAACAAAAAAAATATATCTAAAAAGTAAACACCTTTGGCAATGGAGATAAACCAGATATTTCCCAACAAATATAGGAGCAAAGCAAGGATATGCCCTTTCCCTAATATTATTTGATCTAAAATCTAAAATGCAAACAATAAGGAGGAAAAAAATTGAAAATAACCTCTTTGACCTAAGATCAAGTATAGTTCTACAAATGCTAACAACAAGAAAACAAGAAAAAATAAATTAAATGCATACAGATAGGCAAAGAGAAGACAAAATTATTTGTGCTGGTAGCATTATGGCTTTCTTAGGAAATCTTAGGGAGTTAGCAAAAAAACTAATAATCATGGTTATTAGCTACAGCAAAGTTTCAACTCTCAAAATAAACCCACATAAATCAACAGTAATTCAATATAATTATAAAGAAATCCAGTGGGCAACAGAATAAAGAGGAAGTCCTTTTCAAGATAAGTACAAATAAATAAATAAATAAATAAATTTGAGAGTCAATGCACCAAAGAATACTTGATGGTTTTATAGATTGAATTATAAAAATTTCCTTAAATAAAAAAGGTACAAATTAAATCACAATAGAGATATTCAATGCTAACAGGTGGGCTATGGTGAAATAATAAAAATAGACAATACTACCAAGTTAATTTGGAGACTTCATGCTAAGATAATTAAATTATAAAAGAGATAATCATAGAATTTGATAAAACAATAACAATTTCATTTGAATAACAAAAGATCTAGAATGTCAAGGAAAATCATGAAGAAAACAGGAATGATTAGGAATAGATTCCAGACCTCAAATCATATTATACTGTAGCAATCATAAAAACCTTTTGATACTCGTTTAAAAATAGAAAAGAAAGCCAATAGAAGAGATTACACAAGGAAATATCAAAAACTATGGAATGTAACAATCCAGTGTTTGAAAAATCAGATAATATAAATAATTACTTAGGAAAGAACTCCTTATTTAATAAGATCTACTTGGAAAACTGTAAGGCAGTCTGGCACAAACTACTCTTAGACTAACACCTTATTCCACAATAAATTCAAAATGAAAATATATAAATATTAAAGATAAAACCATCAAAAATTAAAAAGATCACATACCCTTTACAACTATGAGTAGGAAATGAATTTTTAATCAATGACAAAGGTTTAGCAATTTTAAATGATGAAATAGATCATTTTGATTACATGAAATTGAGACATTTTTGCACAGGCCAAAGCATTTAGGGTGTGATGACAAGTAGTTGAGAAAAAATAATGGCAAAAAATTTATCTGCTAGTGTGATTTGGTATCCAAGATTTACCCATAACAAAAAATATATAAGAACAAAACCCATTCCCCAAAAGGAAAGTAGTCAAATGAAACAACAACAAAACAGTTCCCAAAAGAAGAATGGCAAACTATTAAAAAATAATATGAAAGACGGCACCAGATCATTAATAGTAAGAGAAATGAAAAATTTAAACAATACGAAGGTTTCACCTCATAGCCAACAAACTGACACACCTGAAAAAGATAGTCATAGTCAGTACTGGAAGGGTTGTGAGAAGGCTGACACAGCTAAGAAATACAGTGTTGTGAATAAAAACAATCATTCTGAAAACTGTTATGTTATAAAATTATTAAACTTTATAACCTTTGATTATAAAATTCTGTTGCTGGGTATATATCTCAAGGAGGTCACTGATGTGAGAAAGAATGAAGGAAGGGAGGGAGGGAGGAAGGAAGGGAGGATGGAAGGAAGGAAGGAAGGAAAAGGAAGGAAGGGTGGAAGAAGGGAAAAGCCTAATATCATATACACTAAAATATCAGAGCTGCATTTCTCATGCTAACAAAGAACTAGAAATAAAATGGATGCCCATTGATTGGTGTACAACCAAATAATTTATGGTATAAGAATGTCACAAAATATCAGCGCCCTATAATTGGTGATGAATACAGAGATTAGAAAGATAGAGTGGGAAAAAATAAAAACAAAACCAGATTCAGAGCCATGAAAACAACCAAGGTTGTTGATGATTTGGTGGTTATTAAGACATCTCAAGGCGTTTACTAGGAGGAGAAGGCTGAGATAAGACAGGATGATGATGATGTGTGTGCATGTGCATGCTCGTGTACATGTGTATATTAGTGATATGGAAAGGTTATGTGGGTAGCTTTTCAAAAATAAAACTAAATCTCTGCAAAAAGAGCATACAAACTAATATTATTCTGAAGAAATAGTGCTGAACATAAAATGATCCACAATCTATTCAAAAAGGTGGGCCCACTGACAGTGGGTCTTTTATTATAATTTGCTCCTAAAAATTATTCTTTGTTACTGCACAAAAATAGTTGACAAAAAAAGTCTCTAACCCAAAACATTTTATCTTGTTATCCCTAAATAGACACAACTTGAGGAATCTCTAATTGACAAATGATAATGAAGTTTTTTCTGCATGTAAAATTCAAGTTCTGCAAAGCCAAGGAATAACAGTGTATATATACACAAATACATACATGAACACAATGAGCTACAAGTATAGACCAATATTCTAAAAAAAATTTTAAAAAGCAAAAAACAAAGCAAAACCAAAAACCCTGAGGTTTCCTTACTTTGAGGTCAGAGACAGGAACATAATTAACATGTTACTTGACCTATAACAACCGGTTTTTATAGCTTTATAAAATTAACCTGCTGTTTAGCTAAAGTAACGGTGACCAAGCATTAAGAAGAGAACCCCAGACTAGCAGATGTGTTGGGAAATAAAGAACACATCTTTTAAGAAAAACCATAGAGACCAAATAAACAAATTCCCATGCAACATTAATGGAGTCCTCATAAGTCAAAGGATGATTCATTTTATTCTTAAATTAATTAGAAAAATCTTGATTGTTTTAGAATGAAATACACTTCTGAGGTAATGGCAGGATTATATGAATATGACCATAATGAACTTTATCATTAGAAATAATATGAGAGAAATAAAAAATTTGATAAAGTGTATGCCTGGTTCACGGTAAGGTAAGACCAAGGAAGTACAATCTACAATCTACATTTTGCTAAAATAAGAATATATTCATTAATTACATTTCTATGAGTAAACTGGTAAGCCTTTGGGATTAACTGAAGGTTATAGCCCTCATAGAAGATAGGTCAAAAACATAATGAGGAATATTTGAAAAGAAAACTCCATGTAGAAAAGTGAAAATTAGAATAAAGATATTTCATCTGTTCAAATTTAGATTACCTAAATTTGGACTCATTCACTATTCTCTTTTGTCAATATCAATAATTTTAAGTTGACTATAATATTTAAAACATTATCGTTTAGTAAGATAATATTCAAGATAATTTGGAATTTTTTAGTAAAGAGAATATATGATCTGCTATATTATTATCTCTGAAAAAATATGTTAAAGTTGTTCCATTCTCCTCTAATAGGACAATGTGGTTCAGATAAAACAGTATGATTTCCAACTAATCATATTCAATATAAACACAAACATTTAAAATTATATGTTTAAACATGTCTATAAATGAAATACAAGGTTTATCACTTTAAAAAGAGTATTTATGCTTTGTAAGCTATTAAGTCCCTTTTTTGGCACTGACTGATTTAGGGGACAAAAAAAAGGTATTTTGTTCATTGAATTTTGTGGGATTGATTTCATTTTAAATTCTCAAGCCCCTTTAACAGCAGAACAGTGATGAAAAATAAAATGCTTTCTATTCTATTCAGTCAGATGGGGCTGAGAACTTGGAGGCTAAGTTAAATGAGAGAATTTCCTATCAATATTGCATTCAGGTAAAAGAGAAAAGTAATGATGAGTTTTACTTTCTAGATTATTGGTTACTTTAGCTAATTATTTAAAATAGAGACAATACAGTACAGTTGAAGGAAACTAAGTAAGGAAAACCAAAGTCTGAGAAGGGTCTCTGTCACATTTTGGTTGAATGACCTGGGCCTTTCATTGTTAACTTTTCAGTGCTTCGGGCAATTCTAAGAACATAAGGAGAAGGGTAGGTGCTAATTTGTATTTGTAGAAGGAGTTCATCACCAACATTCCTTTTAAAAATGAAATTACAAGTCTCATCAAACTAACAAGCAAAAAAAAAAGTTCATGATTACTATTTGGAAAAAATCCATATAAAAGTGTAAGTAAATTTCCCCTAAATTTTTGGTTAGGATCAACAATTAAATTAATTCAGTGGTTAGCTATCATTTACAATTTGATTTCAAAATAGAGTTTATTTGGAAACTTGAAAATACATAATTATGCCACACTAGTTAAAACTGTAGTACTGTAAAGTAAAAACCTAATTGATATAAAAAGAACCCAAAATAAAAAAGAATGGGGTTATTCTTAGCTCAAATTTATAAAGAATTCATAATATATACATATATATGTATATATTCCCTAATATAAACTGGTACAGCAAGTTTGAAAATAGATCCATCCCAACCTATAAAACATTATATACAAATCCCGCATATAGCTCCATGCACTGTAGAAGTGAAGCTTATAACTAGATAATTTTTTTCTTTAAAGTCTTAAGAAGCATAAACTTCAAAGTTTGTTTTATTACTTAATTTCATGATCTTACACATAAAATCCTTTGACAAGTAGTACTGTATTTTTTGTGAACATGAACTATTCCAATGGTCTTGAGATTGTGAGAATTCAGTCTCCTTTCAGGTTATCCAAATTATCTCTGCATCTTAAATAAAATTAGACTATTACTAGGCATTAAAAAAAAAGAATTCTGTATCTTTGAAGATGTCTTACATTTGTTTGAAAGTTCCCAAATAATAATTTAAATATTAAAATCAAAACTCTTTAAATAACAAATATACTGCTAAAAGAATTATAGTAAAGTTAATTTAAAAAATAATTTTCAATGAGTAGTAATTTCCATCAAACTTTTTGTCATGGGTCATTTGTAGCATATTATCATACTTCTTCCAACAGAAATTAGAAAATACTATAATTTAAAGTTCCTCCAGAATTAGAGAAAAAGTTTATACACTGTTCCCCTGAGGAAGTCTAAAGTTAAAGGAAGAGGCATTTGCTAAATATTCACTTAATGGCTTAGTATAAAGGAAATATCTCATTTTTACTCACACAAATTAAATAGGTTGTTCTGTTTCTGGACACTAAAAACTGACCACTCAACTCCCAAAGCAACAGCCAGAAATAGTCTACATGTTTGCCAATGACTCCACCCTAATTAGAGTTAGATGGATCAAGTAGAACAATTTTATCTGGAAAATGGAAATAAAATACATTTCAGATGTGTCTGGGATTTCAGTATATTCTACATGGAAATGTTCAGAATCATTGGATACTTTTTCTTAGGAGTTACTTAAAAATATGATGCTTATGTGTAACTCAACACTTACACTTACATCAACCTCAAATTTTAACCAAGTTGGAAATGTTATATTAGCAACTCTTGGGATGCCTTAGTGTTCACTAAAACAGTCCTTTTAATAAACATTCATATTTACTTTCCAGCAAAACATCTCCATACTTTATTGGAGCTCCTCAAAAGTTTAGATCTTTAATCAAGGGTCCAAGTTGTGCATTTTAATCCTGGAACTCTTCCATGTCCTAGATAGAGTGTGAAAATATTATGTATCTTTTTATTTAGCAATCAAAAGTGCATTTTAATTTTTGTATAGAAAACAAATCAGACATAATTTAGGACCCAAGTAAAATTTTAATAACAATAATTTAAAACACAGGAATTAAGATACCTGATTCCCATGTATCTGGATGTTTTGACAAGGGAGAGCTATATGCAAGATACTGTTTTTTGTTAAATCTTTAGTATGTGATGGTATCTCTAAACTTCTGTCTAGAGAGAGAATCTGCTTGTATATACCTTGCTTAAGGCTATCTGGAAAACTATAGTTTATTCAAATACTACAAGCTGCAATAACGGCATAATTCAAACACGACACTGTCTTGGCATAACTCTAACCCACTGCAGAACTGGTCTTGATGGCATTTAAGCAGTCTGGTCAAATATACACAGAAGTTCGTTTGAAAATATATCTCTACAAATGTCCCTGCATGAGCTTTAGTACAATGTATTAAAACGAAAGAGCTGTGTGCGCAAATGTTCTGGACCTACCATGAACTAGGTTTATATGAATTAAATGATAAACCGTTAAAAACAATCTGCAAAACTCCTGACAGAAATTTTCCAGAAATGGAAAAGAATCAAGTTCCATAAAAATCTACTCTAATTTTCAAATCCAGTACTTGTATATTTTGCTTGAAAAAGCTCATTTCTGTGATCAAGAAAAAACAAAGCAAATAGATTCCAGGTAATCAATGAACAGTTTTGAACACAGTAGTACTTGTGTATAAACCATAACGTGCTTAATGTATGTTCCATTTGGGAAGTACTCGAAAGAATGGCTTCAGAAGCCACCTTTTCCTGTCTTGTCTTATTGTACAGACGCTGACAAGAAGCTGCAGTGGTTGCACTATCAAACAATACCTCCAAAGAGGAGATTCAGCAAAAGAAGAGACCCGTTCCAGTCTTACAGAAAAGTATATAGTCAAAAGAGATAGTCAAGGCATAGCTTTAAATAAGAGAACCAATGCTAACATGTGGCCCCAAGAATCATTCCCATTGTTAATTTACTGAGTCCTGTTCCTGTCTTACTGGCATCAGCACAAAATATCCTTTTAAGTCACTTATCAAGCACCAAAACATTGACTCTACATTTCTATATTCACAGTACATAATTTTGAAAGTTTCTGAACCTTCATCTCAGGAAGTATATTTCCTTCCATCGAAGTGCTGAGATCATGGTGAATGAGTGGGATAGGTTGGGATAGTGGGGGAAGGGCTGTGGCAATCAATCAAGAAGCAGGTACTGTGTGCCAGGCAATGGACTAGATGGTATGCTGGGTGGTAACTGCAGTGGAGTCCAGGACTGGAGCAGTGATGGTGAAGTGCTGCTGCCAAATTTGTCCCTTTCCTCTCTGAAGAATCCTGGCAAATGCTGGGGATGGGGATGGGGATGGGGAGGAAGGTGAGAGGGTGATGATGGCAATCCTCTCAAAGAGCCATCAGGTGAAGCTTCATGATCTCTTGGCCAGTCTTTTCAGACTGGTGAAGGATTCCTGCTTTCTAAGACATGCTTAGAGAAATAACTAAAGACTAAACCAATGTTAATACTTTTGGGAAATAACAGGGAGAGCTATCGATAAACCCTTATATAGGTGAATTGTAACATAAAGTTGCTCTGGATAACATTCTTTCATAATAATATCATTAAGATAAAACTCTACACTAAGGTTTCCACCTATGTAGTAATAAACCTCATATAAGTCTGTATGAAGGCTCTGCTCCCTTCATCTCTGTCACCATGAAACTTACTGCCCTCAGTAACATCTCAGCTACTGGGATGTGTTCAGATAAAGGCGGAACCATTAAGGACATTTGGTGAAGCATCTTTGTACTGACTCTTTTTATTGACTATTGACTCTTTTTAATTTTGGTGTTTAGGACTAGAGACCCCTATGGAATATGCTGTGCTATTATACATACGGGGGAAAAAAAAGTTAGGCATTTCAGGAAACCTGAATATAAAATAAAAATAAAGCAGACATCTAGCCCATCATTTGAAGCATCTGCTACGAATTAAACATAAAGATACTATTCATGTCTGCCATCTAACATGAGCAGAGGTAGTCACTGTATAATAAACATAGATTGCACATAGGAAATTATCAGAGCACAATGTTGATGTTAAAACCCATTTATACTAAGCTAAAACTGGAACCTAGAATATTAAAATTATAGTTCTGTTCATTTTGGCAAAGCATCAGTTCTAGGACCCTGTGTATTTACTTGCAAGAGATTCACAGAACAGTTTTGACAAAATTCTAATTTTGATTTTTTCAGTATTCCCTATCTATAAATTTTGGTGTGCATTAAAATCTTATTTAGACTTGTCTGACACCAATGTCACATTCTTCTTGGTTAATGGGGTTACACAGAAATAAATCATTTTAAAATGGCCAAGGGGGGGTGGGTAAGTGGCACAATGAATATAGCACCAGCCCTGGAGTCAGGAGGACCTGAGTTCAAATCCAGCCTCAGACACTTAACACTTCCTAGCCATGTGACCTTGAGCAAGTCACTTAACCCCAATTGCCCTGCTTTGTCCCCTCCAAAACTAAAAAAAGCAGCCAAGCGTATATCAGTAATACACTTCAATTCAATTAAAATAAAACACTTCCTACTATAAAAGAAGAATTATTCAGCATCTAAGTTCCAGTGAGATAAGGAATCCAAAAATCAAATATATCAAAACATGAGTCACCAGACCATCTCCAAAAGCAACTATAATTTTCAGACAATATTCACTATTGTTTTTTGTCAGAGAATCATATTTCTCTTCAGCTTTATGCAAAAATAATTGCAGTCAAAAGCTTGGATTTTATGCCTTGTTCCAACAAAGTATGAGCAAAACATGAAAAACAGTAATTCAATAAGGCTCTGATCATAGCAGGGCTTGTAACTGCATCTAAAACTTTTGGTTGTTTGCTGTTGGGTTTTTTTTAACTTTCAGGAGCCACGCATAGTTTGGAGCCATATGTAACATGGCCACAGTGTTATAATTACTGTTTAATAATTGCTTGGGTTAATGTAGAGGAAAGCATCTTTGGAGAGTTATTGGTTACTACTGTTAAAAAAAATTATACTGTCTATAACATGTCAGGGAATTATTCTACAACAATTTTTACAAACAGTATTAGAACACGCTTGTCAAGTGCTGCTCAGTTCCCCACATGAAGAAGGACTAACAGCAGGAATCTGTTTGTTTTTACTTTGTGACTCCTCATGTTAGGGCCAGAGTCTCCTTAGGATCTCATTTTATTCCCATGACTGCAATACCACTGCCAGTTAGCGCAGAGCAGACTTGGTCACTCTTTTGCTGAAGTAAGCCAAGAAAATATTCTCTTGGAGTAACATACGCCTTACTGATTTCAGAGCCAAAGGAAAAAATGAGAAACATACAAGACAATGATACGTAAACCAATTAACCCAACCCCTCAAGAAAATCATCTCCCCTCTCACCATCAAGCAGGGCAGTATCTGGCAACATAAATTTACAAGCTATTTATAGATTAGTTAGGCTAAATATTTTATTGCTAAAACAGAAGGATCAAGAATTACAGAATGCTCAAGAAATTATTATTTGCAAGAAATTTTGTTAACCTATTAAAGACAGAGATTGATTTATTTTTTTGCTTGTCCTGAAAAAAAGGATGTGTGATAATGTGATGATGCCGTGACCTTGTGTTTCAAGGACATCCGTGACCTTGTGTTTCAAGGACAAGGCCACTCACACACTTAACACCCAAAATAAAGAGAGAAGAAAATGACACCCCCTGCCCAATTTTTAAAAAGATGGAAAATGTGGTTCAATAACTTGAACAATGCTTTCAGGCACAGCACATTCAATGAGTCAAAGGTAGCACAGTAGAATGAAAGCAAAACAAAACTATGTAATAATCCATGATGTTAGTCAACCAGACAAGAAGCATTTATTAAAGCACTTATATGCCAAGCAAAAGTATAGTAACTAGGGCAAAGTAAGAAGCATTAATATACTATGCACCAGTTACACAACACTTTTATATTGTGTACAATTCTAAAGACTCCATTTCAAGAAGCATATTTACAAACTAGTGGATGCCCGGGGAATAGTAATCAAGATGGTAAAAGGTCCTGGAAAAAAAAAGAAGGAATGTTTGTACAAGCCAAAGATATTATACCCAGAAACAAAGATGTAGTTGGGGAGGAGGGGAAGGAGAGAGGGACGGAATGAAAAAGCGGTCTTTAAATAGTTGAAAAGAAGGCATTTATAGAAAAAAGGAGATTTTACTTATTGGATTTACTTCTTGAGGAAAAGAATCTCATCCAATGGGTAGATGACCCTTGGGAGACAGATTCCAGCTCACTATAAAGAAAAACTTTAACAATTAGAGATGCTAATGGGACAGGATGTCACACAGTGGTCATGTAGGTAGGATCTGAAAGTGTTCAAGTGAAATGGATAGTCAATTGTAAGGTATCCTGTAGTAGAGATTCCCGTGTTGGGAGGGAATATGGAATAAGAGAACTTTGTTTGCTTCCAATTTTAAGAATCTATGTTTCTATGACTGTGAGAAAGCTGGCGATGGAGCTGAAACTATAACTTAAAACAGTTATTTCAATTCACTTCTTTTTCACTGACACTGATGATTTTGAACCTCTGTTGCATGAAAACCAGTGATTCTGTGGGATGAAAACCCAAGTTGTACAATAATAATAACTAATTTTGTTGCTATATTTTTGAAGGAAATTATTTAAAGTATCTCAAAAATGTTTAAAACTTGGAGAGGGAGACCTATAATTTTTTTTAAAATATCCTTTGATAGCAAAGGAATTTAAATTAGGTATGCCAGTGCTAGACAAAGTTGGAAGGGATTTTCAAAATTTTCCAGTTTTGAATAGTTTGAAAATTTATTCTTTTTCTTATATGATGATGTGGTTGGGCTGCCATTCCTGGACAATTTCTTCATGGGCTTCCTTTACACTAGTTTTATTATTTATGGCACTTTCAATCACTCTTAAATGTTTTTGTACTGCAAAAATAGTGATGCGTTTTGATTAGGTAACCCTTTATATTTCCAGTTCAAAGGCACATTAATTATGCCTCAGTTTGCAAGACAAGTCTGTATATTTTCCCTAAATTATTGCTTAACTCTCTACTTAATGAAGTAATATGATGTGTACCTATGTTTCAAGTCAAAATGCCTTAAACATCACTCTACGATAAATTTCTGTGAAAAAATACCATCAAACACTCAAATGGAATTGTGATCTCATCAATTAAAGGGTTCCTTCCATTGCTGCAATTTACATCTCTCATCTCTGTTCTCCCCTAAGTATGCACTTGGGTTTGGTGCCCTGCCACCCAACATGCTGAGGGAGGGGTTTTGCAGGAGGAGAGGCTTCCTTTACTTTCTCCTGACATTGGGAAGGTACCAGAATTTTTTTCTTAATTTTTGTTATGGCAACCCCATGAAACAAAGAAAAAAAAATAATAAAAATTAGTTCATTATTCCCTAGGACACAGCTATCATGAGATTGCAAAAAACAAACGAAAAAAGCCAAACATATCTTCATTAAAAAAAAAGGTTATATTTTAACAGTTGATACAAAACATTGTATTTAAAATTGGTATATAATGAACTAATCTTGATTTTTTCAAAGAAAACAAAGTCAAAGGTATGAATTAACATCTCTCTCACTAACCTCTATTATTGATCACTGCTCAATTTTACAGCAATCCTTCCTCTGGATTTTACACAAGGAACCTTCCATAATGGTGGGCAATCACTTGTAGTAGATATCTGTCTCTTTAACATCTTGCTCACATCAATACACAGATTTTTGAAAACATCTTTATCGTCATGTCTCGCAAGTCTTGAAAAATTTGGCATAGTCATAAGAAAACTTTTCTAAGCAAAGCCTTCAAGACCACATTTACCCTTACTAAGCTGCTTTCTTGAGTTAAATGTAGTGGGATATATACACATATATATACATACATACATATATATATACACACATATACATATATATATATATATATATATTTGTGTGTGACTATAAAGATGTGATGCCTTGTTTTACAAACTTAATTTGACTTTGTTTCAACATATATTAAGTGACTATTATATGTAAAGCATGGTATTTGGTAATATGGGAGAAAAGTCTAGATAACATCTGGTCTCTACCTTGAAAGACTAAGAATTTAGAAGGAGGATAAGATATATTCAAAGACAAAGAACACAAAATACAATTTTCCCATATTTTCACTGAAAATGTGGTCAATGTATATATAGACCATTCTCTTTAAGAGTTTTATACAGATGAGAAAGCAAAATTGGAAGTGATCTTTTCAACTAAAATTTTTAAAACATTTCTTTCTAGATCATAGGATCATTAATCTATAATTAAAAGGGACCTTGGGGTCCATCTAATCTAACACCCTTGTGTTATAATTGAAACTAAAGTTCAGGGAGGTTAAAATGATACTTAAATCTTCCTTTAACCTTTATCAATTTCATTCACATATCATACATGTAGATGAGCACATGGTTCATCTTCCCATTAAACTGTAATCTTCTTTAGGACAAAGATTATTGTTTTTGTTTCCATTTTTTTCCCACTGTATTAGGAATTCAACAATAATTGAGTCAGACAGAAGACATTTATAATTGTTAACATCATCTTAATTGTTTTTCCCCATTTACAGATGACACCATGAAATTTCAATGAATGGCAGAATACTACAAAACCTCCCATGATTCCAATAATATAAAAGAGAAACATTCTGCCCTGTTAAAAGAGAGTTGCTAAAACACACACACACACACACACACACACACACACACACACACACACACACACACACACACACACACACACACACCCCTATTTGGCCTAAATTGCAACATATGACTGGATAGAAAGGGGACCTGTCAAATTAATTGATTCATCTGTAGAAAATCTTCTGAGGTCCCTTCCAAATCTGAAATTCTATGATTATGTGCATGGAACCTTCAAATGGACAATGAATTGTAACTGAATGGTGAGTTTTAGCCATTGTGATTTCTGAAATTCTAATGTGTCACCTAGGTCTTATTCAAGAATGAAGACAGATCTGGGAATGGATAAATTTACCATAAGAGGGAATATATAGGGGCAGCTAGGTGGCACAGTGAACAGAGCACCGGCCCTGGAGTCAGGAGGACCTGAGTCCAAATCCGGCCCCAGACACTTAACACAAAAACTAGCTGTGTGACTTTGGGCAAGTCGCTTAACCCCAATTGCCCTCCAAAAAGCAAAAAAAGAGGGAATATATAGAGAAAAAAAGATGAGAGAACCCCGGATAATATTTAACTTAAGGGGTCAGGAAGTAGACAAAAAGTTAGAGAGACAGAAACTAAATCAATGAAGTATGATGTTTCTGAAGTTAAGCAAGGAAAGAAGATACAGAAGAGAAAGATAGCAAACAATACCAAATGTTGCAAAGTTATCAAGGAGAAGAAAGACTAAAAGTGGGTATGTTGCCAAAGCAATGCTAATGAGTATTTATATAGAGCACACTGAAGTTTACAAATTCCCAAGCACTATCATCTTGCACCTATATAACCTAAACCTCTGGGCCTCCCCATCTGCCCTATTCCTATACCACTCTCACTTCAAGACCTTTCCATTTACACTCCAGCTAAAGTCTCATTTATTTGTTTTATTCTCCCCAATTATACAGTGAACTCTTTAAGAGTACAGTCTTAACATAGAGGCAGCCAGGTGACACTGAGGATTGAATGCTGGGTCTGGAGTCAGGAGAATGGAAATTCAGATCTGGCCTCAGACACTAGACCTGTGTGACCCTGGGCAAGTCACTTGGGTTCTCTCAGCCTTGGTTTCCTCAAGTGTAAAGCCAGGATAATAATAGCATCAACCTTTCAGGATTTTTGTGAAGATCAAAGAAAGTACTTAGCACTATAGCGCCTGACACAAAGTAGGTACCTTAATAAACATTGGTTTTTTCCCTTCCTATTCTTCCTCCTTATATCTAAAGGAGGATTTAGAGCAGTAAGTGCTTAATAAATGCTTTTTAAATTCTTTGATTCATTCATTCTATGGCCTATCCCTTTTCCTGTGTTTGATCCTACAACCTTCCTTTCACATCCTTGAAGATCTTACTCTATAATACACTCATTCATTTTCCCCCTCTCTTCCTTCTTCTCAATGGTTCCTTTCCATCTTCTTTCCAACATTCTCAGGTCTACCCAGAGCTGAATAAAATAAAAGCATGTCCTATTATATTTCTACCTCATCCAGTTATTATCACATTTCTCTCTTCCTCAGTGCTTATGAGCACTAACAGCTGAAAAGTCTTCAATAGATTTCCACTTGAATTAAATTGTAAAGGAAAATTAGTATTTGAAGAAGAAGAGGTAAAGAAGCAATATTTTCCTAGCATAGGGGAAAGTCTGTAAAAGGGCGTGGAAAGGAGAAGAAAAAAAAAAAAACATTGGCATGTTAACAACAGCAAGATAGCCAGTTCGGTTCAACCAAAAATAATGTGAAAGAGAATTCAAGGAATTATTCTTTGGACAGCCTTCCTTAGGAGTCTGCTAGAGAAGTATTATTCTATGAAGATTTCAAGTCAGTAGCTCAAAAGAAACATGACATGCACAAATTTAGTTGTAAATATTTATACGGGACTACTTTGTGCCCAACCTGTGGAAGAGCCTGACGAGCATATATTGATCTGATCTCTGAGTCACAGTCAGAGACGCTGTACCTTGATCCTGATAGTCATGATGTCATTTTGGTCCTCTTTGAGTATGAAGGAAAACAACTACCATATTATTCCATGAAACTTTCAAGTCAATAAGCTTCTTTTATTCTAGGTAGCAGAAAAAGGAAAAGATAAGAAAATAACATAAAATCTCTACTCCAACAATGCAAAAACACCCATGATTTTTTCCAATCATGGAGTGTTAGAACTGGAAGGAACCTTAGGGATGTATCTAGTCTAACCTTATTTTGTAAATAAAGAAATTGTGACTCAGAAGACTCACATGAATTAGCCAATATAACATAACTTTCAACTGGCAAAAGAACGATTTAAAAAAAAAGTTCCCAGTGTCAATGCCCTCTCACAGTGACAGAAATGACTGGCTTTCTATAACACACTTAAGGAAGAACTCTCCCATCCCTTCCCCCCACAGTACGAATGAATAGCTCTCTGTAAACATTAAAATAATTGTTAATATTTAAATGATGTTAGCAATTCCCTAACAACTTGAAAAATTTATAAGTAACTTAAAGCAGCCAGGAAAAGAACCTCAGAAAATATTCCTACAAAATTGTGTAGTTTCCTAAGCAAACATTTTCAAGTAACTTTAAACACTATTTCTTAAAATAGACATTAAACTTAACTCTAGATAAATATACAGATAAGTGTATTTAATTTTTCATTCCTACATTGGTATACCATCATATGCAGTGATTATTCTTAATTTCATTCTTTATATAAAAAACAGATCCAGTTTCCAGTTCCAATTTATTTTACTCTTAAATACCTTTGAATATAATCACTGATAAAGTTGTATCAACAATTTCAATGAAATTGTAGGGAAAATAATTCTAATAACTGCACACACCACATGATGGGAATGACATTACTTTACCTATAAAAACTTTTAAAATTTACTACATTAAATGCTTTAAATATCTTATTATTTTATCAAAGACCTTTAGGCTCTAGAGGTCCAGTTTAATAATCAGGTTGCAAGGAAGACTTTATGAATCTACCAGATATCACGAAATATCTGACAATACCAAATTTCTATTTTTTTAAATTAGGAAATTTATTTTAAACAGTGTCTTTGTCAATTAGCATTTAATAAGTGCTAGTATGTGCCAGGCCCTGTGCTAAGAGCTCAGTTAATAGAGCTAAAACTGTTTAAACCATTTGGTATTGCCTTTTGGGGTTCTTTTATTTTTGTTTATTTTACTACACCTCTTTGGCTAAGGCTTCAGCAAGTCTATTTTCAAACTGACTAAATTTGTATAATTTAACTACCAAAAACTCAGACGAATTACAGTGAAACCCAATTATAACCCAAGTCTCTATTCCCAAGACACGAATACACAAGTCAAATCAAGTTCCCTGAAACAAAACTTCCAGAAAATGTTGAAAGAGTGATAGAACAAAGTACAAGCCAATGTTTTAGGACTATGCCCCAACATGAACATTTGAAAGTAGTTTTAGTATATTCATGCTATAGGAGATAAAAACTGACCAAAGAACCAAAAGACCTGAGTTGAAGTTCTTTATCTGGTTAGATGACCTGGATTTCCAAAAAAATCACTTAACTTTTCAGTGTTCTAGGCACAGAGAAGGTGCAGACCTGCATGGATAGAAGGAGTTTCTTCTTCAAAGGAGTTCCCAGTATCAATGAAATCAAAATTCTAGTCCCTCTCCCTAACATAAGACACATATTTTGAGGTAATGTGCCACCTCTGCTCAGCAAGTAACTTGAAAAACTGTAAAGTTAGATTGGAGGCACCTTCAGGGTAGTAAACATTTCTCTCCATAGTTTTCATCCCTAGCTACCTAGCTCACATAGCATACCTACAAATCATATCTGCTGATAATAACGACATACTCATTTTGTTAAATGCAGACAACTCGAGGTGACAAACATCAACATATATTCTTGGATGGTAAACTGTTTTCTATAATAAAGGGGGAACAATCAATTTTGAATACAGTATCTGAGATTAAATAAACAGTTCAAAAAACGGAAAACACTTAAGGCAGATAATAAAGTTTGGCTTTTAATTTTTAAATTCAAAGCAGCAACTATATTTTATATATGTGTGTGTACATACACATATGTATATGATTATATATGCGTGCATGCATGTGTATGTATGTGTGTGTGTGTGTATATATATATATATATACACACATATATATACACTCCTAAATATGCACGTGTGTATATAGGCATGTGTATGTGTATGTGCATATGTATGTATCTATATTCTTAATTACTGGGCTCCCATACAAAAGCTATCAAGCTCATTTCTACCTCTTCCTATTATTAAATATGTACGACAACGGACAGGAGTCACCATTTCTCTGAGTGTTTCTCACAATGAAAGACCTGATATAACTGGAAAGCACTAAGAACTTTTTAAAAAGGGGTTAAAAAAGAATAAAGAGGGCAACCACTTTCTAGGCCAGTTTTGCAGTTCTCTCTGTCTTACTATATTAAACTAGATTCATATTTTTCTTAGTAAACATGACTATTTTCTTTCCCTTATAAGGGAGCTGATTCTGTCTCATGATATAAACATGTATGTATGTATATCCCTTTCTGTCTATGTATGTATGCATGCATGCATATATGCATGTGTATACATACTAATCTATCTGTCCCTCATGATGTCAGAGAGAAAGATGAGAGATGTTCAGACACAAAACAAAAGGATTCTAAAGCATGGGTGACTTTTGCTGTTCACATGGCGAAGGGAGATTATCTCCTAAATAAAAGTACTTATCAATTACCTTCTACGTATAAGGCACTGTACTTGATGGCAAAGCCTATAGGAAGAGGATCTTCAATTCAATGAAGTTTAAATAGAGTGAGAAATGTGTAACATAAATATGTGAAAACTCAAGTAATGATATAATGTTTGAATAAAATTTCAAGAGCCCCTCCTGGATCACTGCCTCGTCATGGCAGAAGGGCTTACATAGCTCAATGAAACTACAAGCTATGCTGTGAAGAACTATGGACAGATGTTCATAATGTTATACAGGAGGCCGCAACAAAAAACATCCCAAATGCCCATCAATTGAGTAATGGCTAAACAAGTTGCGGCCTATGAATGTAATGGAATACTATTATGTTGTAAGAAATGAGGAGCTGACAGACTTCATAATAACCTGGAGAGACTTATATAAACTGATGCTGAGTGAGGTGAGAAGAACCAGGAGAACAATGTACACAATTACAGACATATCCTATCTGTGATGACTAACTTTGATAGACTGGGCTCCTCTCAGCAATGCAAGGCTATAAGACAATTCCAAAGGATTTATAACTGAAAAGGCTATCCACATCCAGAGAAAGAATTATAGAGTCTTAATGTAGATTGAAGCAAACTACCTACTCTCTTTTTCATTTTGTTTTCTTTCTTCTTTCTCATTATTCATTCTATTGGTTATAATTCTTCTTTACAACTTGACTAATGATTAATGTGAAAGTATATGTAGAACCTATATCAGACTGCATGTTGCCATGGGGCGGGGGAGAGGGGTGAAGGGAAAGGGGAGGAGAAAATGTGGAACTCAAAAACTTACAATTGAATGTTGTAAACGAATAGTAAATAAATTTTAAAAAATTAAAAACAAAAAAAAAACATCCCAAAGAAAAAGAAAAGTAAGAAAGCAAAACAGCTGTTTGATTAGGCTTTATAAATAGCTGAAGAAAGAAGGAAAGTGGAAAGTATAAAGGAGAAAGAGAAAGATATATACAATTGAATGCTTAATTCCAGAGAATAACAAAGAAAGATAAGAAAGTTTCTTAAATAAGCAACGTAAAGAAATAGAAGAAAACAATAGACTGGCAAGGCAAGAGGTCTCTTCAGAAATTGGAGATATCAAGAGAAAAAAGGAGCAAGATAAAAGACAAAAATGGTAGGAACAGAAACAGAAGAAATTAAGGAGAGGGTAGCAAGAATACATAAAAGAAATACAAGATACAAGAAAGATCCTAACAACAATGGTGTGGCCACAGATCTAGAGCCAGATGTCCTGGAGAATGATGTCAAATGGGCCTCTGGGAAGCACTGCACCACAATAAGGCTAATGGAGGTGAGAGAATTCCACAAATTCTAAAAGATGTGGCTGCTAACGATGATGCACTTGACACGCCAGCAAATTTGAAAAATTTAACAGTGACCACTGGATTCGAAAAGATCAGTTTACATCCCAATCCTAAAGAAGGGCAATGCCAAAGAATGTTCAAATTACTGAACAACTGCATTCATTCCACACACCAGGAAGCTTAAGATTCTGCAAAGCTAGGTCACAAGAACACATGAACCAAGAATTATCAGAAGTGCAGGCTGGTTTTCAAAGAGGCAGAGGAACTGGAAAACAAATTGACAACATTCTCTGGATTACTGAGAAAGCAAGGGAGTTCCAATAAAAACATCTATTTCTGCTTCATTGATTACACTAATTCCTTTGACTGTGTGGATCACAACAAAATGTAGCAAGTCCTCAAAGAGATGGGAGTACCCTATCATCTTACTTGTCTCCCGAAGAACCTGTATGTGGATCAAGAAGCAACAGTCAGAACTCAACATGCAAGAACTGATTGGTTTGAGACTGGAAAAGGAGCACGACAAGGCTTTATATCAAAACCTTATTTATTTAACTTGCATGCAGAGTCCAGCATGTGAAATGCCAGGCTCGATGAATCAAAAGCTGGAATTAAGGTTGCTGGGAGAAAGATCAACAATCTCAGATATGCATACTATACTACTCTGAGAGAAAAAATGAAGAATTAAGAAGCCTCTTGCTGAAGATAAAAAGAAGAGAGTATAAAGCTGCCTTGAAGCTTAACATAAAAAAACAAAAACCTAAGATCATAGCAATGGGTCCCCATCACTTCCTGGCAAATAGGGGAAAGAAGAAATGGAACCAATGTCAGATTTTATATTTTGGGGCTCAAAGATCACTGCAGATGGCAACTGCAGCTATGGAATTAAAAATGCTTGCTCCTTGGAAGGAAAGCTATGGAAAACCTGGGCAACATAATAAAGAAGCAGAGACATCACTTTGCCAACAAAGGTCCAAATAATCCAAGCAAAGGTTTTTCCAGTAGCAATGTAGGCCAGTGAGAGTGGGACTATGAGGAAAGCTGAACTCTACCGAACTGATGTTTTCAAATTGTGGTACTGGAGGAAACTTCTGAGAGTTTGTTGGATAGCAAGGAGATCAAATCAGTCAATACTTAAATTAATTCAGGCCATTCACTAGCAGGTCAAATACTGAAGCTGAGGCTTAAATATTTTGCCACATAATGAGAAGACAGAATTCATTGGAAAAGAACCTGATATTGGGAAAGATTAAAGGCAAAAGGAGAAAAGGACAGCAGAGGATGAAATGGATAGATAGTGTCATGGAAGCAATGAACATGAGCTTGGACAGACTCCAGGAGACAGTGGAAGATAGAAGAGTCTGGTATGCTATGGTCTAGGAGTTCATAAAGAGTAAGACATGATGGAAGGAATGAATAATAACAAAAATGTTCAAGATAACTGCAGGGTGGTCACAAGGTAGTGTATAATCAGTTCCCAAATTAACAGTAATTTTATAGAAGTTCAAAGAAGACAGAGATTACTTCAGGAACTGAGGGTCAAAAAAAATTTTTTTTTAATGGAGGGAGATGGGATTTGAGCTTCTTTTTCCCAGAGAATCACAGAATTTGGACCAATTAGGATGAGGTAAAGGCACAGTGGGAGCAAAAACACAGAAAGAGGAAAAAAATGCAAAGCATGTTCAGAGGATAGTAAATAAGCTATTTTACCCATTATAATTTGTAGAATAGATGAATTGGGGAGGGTTAGAAAGGCAAGTTGGGTCACCTAGCAGAAGACCCTAAATGCCATGGAAAGGAATTTTGACCTCATTCTTAGACAATGGAGACACTGAAGTTTCTTGAATAGGGGTGTACCATGGTCAAAATAATGTTTTAAGATGAATAATCTGGTGGTTATGTAGAAGATGACTTATAATCATAACAGAGAAGAAGAAGCCAAAATACCTAAGACACAAAACCTAGAGTGGTAAAATATTAGAGACGGCATGGATTATATGTTGAAAATGATCTTTAACCCTGTAATAATCCATCATGTATAGTTGAGCTTTTGGTTTTTTTTCTTTGTAAAGCAAATAAAAGCAGCTATTGAAAATTCCATTATTAATACCTGATGTCCAACTTTACTCTTTTACTCTCAATATTTCAATGACTTATTTTCTCTTTTGAAGACAGATTTTAAGCTCTCTTTTGTTTTATATCACTAGATTTCAATGTATGACTTCACCTCTCCCAGGGAGCCATCTTCTATAACAAAGAATAAAAAGGGGGAGGAAAAAATCCCAGGTGAGCCAACTCAATACATTTTAAAAATATATGATATTATATGTAGCATTCCACATCAATAATGTCCCATTTCTGCAAAAATAGTGAAGGGGTTATCTTCTTATTCATGGCTCTTTGTTGAGGCCAAGTTTGCACATTATAATTTCAGAGAATTCAGTTTCAATTGTTTTGATGTTATTCTTGATACATAATTTAAACCACTGTATACATATTTTCATGGTTCTGCTGTTTTCACTTCTCATCTGTTCATATGTCTTTGTATGCTTTCTCTGTTTACTATATTCACTGATTCTTACGGCAGAAAAATATTCCATGGTATTCATGTACCACAGCTATTTCCCAAACCAAGAGGTCTATGGTTTATTTTCATTAAATACTTGGAAACACATTTAAGTAGGGACCCTCATTTTATATTTCATACTGCTTGCATATAACTTTGCCAGGCTCCCTAATTCTTCTTGCTTTTAAAAACTTCTAAAAGAAATCATTCTTAATCGTGGCACAGTTGACATGCTTTTCTAACTCTTATCATCACTGCTTTAACAACCTTGGATTCTAATGTTTAACATTAAGTTACTATGAACATTTCAATCACTACAATATTAGTCTCTTCATTTGGAACTTACCTGCCTCTAGAGAGATAAGACTTTAATAATATATATAAGACTTATGAACCTCAAAGTGTTAGGTACAAATTAGTGACTCTTACTATGATTATGCTTCTGAAGGAACATCCTCAACAAAAAAGCAACTCTCTCCATTTTCCTTTATATTTTTTCCTATATATTTCCTATATTTCCTCCATTTTCCTCTCCATAAGCCTATATGACACCCAGACTAAAGTTGATTTATTTAACAAAGTAGTTACACACACACACACACACACACACACACACACACACACACACACACACACGTGTATGTATGTATAGTGTATGACTTCACCTCTCTCTCCCAGGGAATCATCCCTTATTAAAAAAAACTAAAAAGAGGAGAAAAAACCCAGCTTAGCCAGACTAAGCAACATATTTTTAAAATATATGACATTCTATATAGTGCTCCACACCTATAATGCCCCACTTCTACAAAAGCAGGGGAAGGGTGGCTTTAGGTGGCATTTTGTTCTTGTGAACAATTTATTTCCAATCAGGAAGAACAGACAAGTTGATGAAAGTGCTTCCTTGAACAGACCCCAGCATATTCCGACATTATTGTGCTATCCTTCCCCCTCCCCCATGACCCCTAGCCATGTGCAGGTAATTTTCTCCTTTTGTTGGTTAACACTTCTTCCTCATCTGGATTGACTTCAACTATGTGACAACAAAAAACTCAAACACAAAAATAGCAGCAGCTTCATATCCTCTGCATGACAGTGTAATTTCTTCTGCCTTAAGGCAGTGTCTAGCACTGAAATCATAGCCTGTTTACTTGGATCTGGTGCTACATTACACTGGAAGCGACTTAACTCTTACTTATAAATTCAAACAAGGATTAATCTATTTGCATTGTTTTGTTGACAATTAGAAATGAAATAGTGTAGTTCTTTTTGCAGCCAAAGAAATCACACGATCAAGGTGGAATATTATCTTTCAACTTTATTAGATAAAAATGTTCACCACTGTACCATTGGCAGAAACTCTGGTGTCAGAGGGAGACAGGGGAACAATCTCTGGAGATCACTTTTTAAACTACATTAATTTTCTTGCATCTATTCAAACTACCCCCAGAAACTGGTATTCTTCAAATCATATTCTCTTCCAGAACAAATACATTCAATCAACCCTAGTTCATCAAGTTTTTACATTTTAAACAAAGGGTACATGTGATACTCATAGACCTCACCCTCTAGATGGTTAGCAATGAATAATTAATACAGCAGAAAGAAAAATTATAATTAGAAAGAAATTTATAGCTTCATAAAACAAAGGCTGGAAATCATCAATGAAGGGAAATTAACTCTAGAGCAAAGTGATTTATGGTAAGACAGGAAGGCGTTATAGAGCCAAAGTGG
Organism: Pseudochirops cupreus; assembly: GCA_028627135.1. Taxonomy (NCBI): domain Eukaryota; kingdom Metazoa; phylum Chordata; class Mammalia; order Diprotodontia; family Pseudocheiridae; genus Pseudochirops; species Pseudochirops cupreus. Next base: position 308,782,166 of record CM053580.1, read on the forward strand.
AAATAGTACCATTAATATATATTTGCAAAATAATGTAGAATCTTTTCAAATAAAAGGTGCTTTATGAATGCAAATCATTCTCAGATTTCTCCAAACCTTGCTTGCCTTTAAAGACATTTTCATATATAACAATCTAATAAAACTGGAATTTAACAACAACTATGTTATCATAAGTCTTTAAAGATTCTCAGCATTGCTTTTCTTCAGAAATAAAAAACCTTAAGGCTAGCAACTTAAACAGATGTGATGAAGGAGAAGATGCTAACTCAGAATCATACCATTTTTTGAAAGGAGTCATAGTTTATCAGAATATTTTTATTAGCCACTTAATTTGTGTAATTTTCTATCATTAGAAGAGTAGCTGATGAAATTTTAATTTCCCACTAAAAAGGAGAGTTACTTTTCATTATGTAATGTAGAGAATGGTTTATAAATTACCTTACAATTTTTTAAATACTACTTATGGATAATATTAACACTAAAGACTGCAGAATTAAATGTATCAATTTATCATTACTTTACATTTTATACCTGCCATTCCAAGTTATTTTTAAAAATAACAGCTGACATGTCTATGGCACTTTCATCATAGCAACCCTTTGGTATAAATAGGGTATTATTCCCCTATTTTATAGAACAGGAAATTGAGGCCCAGAGAATTAAGATGACTTACCCAAGGTCACTTGTTTAGTACATGGCAGCAAGTATCTTGGCTCTGGTTCCTGTTCACAATGTACTTACTATAAGATGCCATCTCCTATGAGTCTCCACACTTCATCCTCAATCTCTTGCTTCTAGTTTTTTTAGTTTTTACCCTGGTTGTTCCAAATGACTGAAAATTACTCAATTATCTCCTTCCCACCCCTAACACCTCCCTGCCTTAAATCACAATTCTAGGACCACTTACCTTCTATCTCATCAAGGAAGCTTCCTTAGTAAAGTCCAACTAAGACAGAATCCATCCAGTCTTCTGCCACCATGCACCACAGTTACCACATTACAGGTTATAGATGCTCCCTTTATTGACTCATCAGCAATATGAGAGCAGAAAGAAGCACCTAAGGGTCTTCCCCACCTATGTGTTCTCTAATTTGACATCAAGGATTTTCTTTTCAAATAGGGGAAGACAACACATATTGAGGAGCAAGGGTTGGAAAATTAGTGGAAGGGAGAGGAGAGTACATGGCAAGGTAGTCTGGTGTGGAGACGGTCAGAAAGTAGCATAGTGCCGTACCTTACTGCTTTTTGGACACAACATAAAAACTAGCAATTATGCCAAGGTTTCCTCAATAATCAATTATAATCTGTAACCAAGCTATAAGTCTATTCTCAATGTGGTAAAACATGAAGTGTTTTATTAAGTCAGCTATCTTTAGAAAATTCATCCCTCAGCCTCTCTCCCCATTTGCTCCCCTGCTCCCTACATTGTATAGAGATTAAACATACATAAGATCTCAATGAGTCACAAATTCAGAAAAAAGGTAGAGAGAACAACCTGCAGATGACACAGTCTTGTCTATTTTTGTCCCAATATTGCTATGAAACAGAACACTAAAGACCTCAGAACTGATGCTAGATTTTATTATAACTGATTTCATGAGTCCTACAGAATCATTGCAAAATATGGCTTTTGCCTTTAAGAATATACTCGAATTTTCAAATAATAACCCATTAAATGTGATTTTAAAAAGTTATGAATGTCATTTCATGATTTTCCTAGATCTGTAAGTAATGTGATCCATGTAAGCCTGGTTTATTAGATACCTATTAACTTGCGTTAATAAGGTTCATGGAGCATTTATTTACATACTATAAATAGGATTCAAGAAGCCATTAGAAGTGATTGAGATGTAATATTCTAAACAGGTTTTGCAGGAATATTTACTTTATTGTTTCAGGAAGGGAGCGATATGCTACCAGCTTTTGAAAATGTTGATACCCATGAGCCAACGTAAGCCTTCCAATTGAAGGCTTACATAGCATAAAGGTAATGCATTTTTTTTTTCCTAAGACACAGTCCAGCCCCTGCCATGCTCCTCTTTTACCCCCCTCAGGGGGATCTGTAAGGACCCTTCCAGTTCTATAATCCTACTTCTGTGACAAGGCTACATCAGGGGAAGTAATCTTGGTACTAGCTTAGATCACAGCTGACATTTAAAAGACAGGTATTTTACAGAGATTAAGGGACAAGGAAGAAGCAAAGAGCTAGGAAGTCAAATGGACACTTTGGGAACAAGAGCTCTGAGATTAATTGGTGATAAGTAGTTCAGTAAAGGGTTGAAGAAGGCCCTCTGCTCTTCTACAGGATTATCTCCATTGGTGACCTTATCAATTTCCATGGGTTCAATTATCATGTCTATGCAGATGACTCTCAAATTTATGTATCCACCCCTGGTATCTCTCCTGCCCTCTATTCCCAGTTTGCCAGCACCATATTAGACATTTCCAACTTGAAAAACCATAAGCTCCTCAAACTCAATGTATCCAAAACTGAGTTCATCTTCTGGGATTCTCCCCAACCCAACCCTACTCCACCCCTTCCAACGTCCCTTTCAGACCTCTTTATTTCTGGACATGCACTAACATCCTTCCAGTAATCCAAGTTCACAACCAGATAATCATCAACTTCTCACATTTTCTCAAGATACATATCTAATCTGTTGTAAAGTCTTGTCACGTCTGCCTCCCTAATAGCTGTTATATCTGTCTCATTCTCTTGGTTTAGGCATCTACCACCATAGTTTAGACCCTTGCCTTACCACAGTTTAGAGTCCAAGGATGGGGAACCTGTGGCCTTGAGGTCACATGTCGTCTTCTAGATCCTTAAGTGTGGCCTTTTGATAGAATAAAATTTGAATTCTGTCAAAAAGCCACACTTAAGGATCTAGAATGTCAAATTTGGCCTCAAGGCCACAAATTCCCCACCCCTGGTAGAACCTCATACAAGGCATCTATCTTGTAACTGATCTTTTTGCCTCAAGTTTTCCCTATTCCAATCCATTAAACACATAGAATCCCTTCTCAGTCACATTTCCAACTCACCCTACCTACATTTTAGTCCTCTCCCACTAGAGCTTATATTCCCATTCCTGGGAAACTGGGCTGTACTAAGCTATAACCTTATCTTACCCAATGGTACTGGTAACACCAGACACATTTCCAAGGCATATTGCCTGCACTCTGGTCATCTCCTTGCTGGACTTCTCCCTAGGCCTTGAGTTCTCCTTGGTCAGCTATCACTTTATCATACCAACCGCCAAGGCCTCAAATTCCACTGTTCAGGTATCTCCAAGCCAAGCCACCTCACATGTGCTCTACATTCTCCTTCTTTATTCTCCTGACTTTCAAATTCCTGCTCCCCTATAAATGTTATCTTCCCCTTTAAAAATATAAACTCCTTTAGGGGAAATATTATGTCTTGCTTACTGGTATTCCCGGTACTTAGCAGAGTACCTTGGACACAGCAAATACTTTTTAAAAATGCCTTTTTCTTTCTTTCACGCAGGACTGACCATGTTACTTCTCAGCTCAAACTACAGTGACTCCCTAAAAATTCAGGATAAAATATAAACCCCTGCCCGGCATTTAAAATCCTTAGCAACTTTACTTATATTTACCTTGACATGTTCATACCTTGAGGTGAAATTTGAACTCTGGTCTTCCTGACCACAGTCTCAGCATTGTATCCACTATACCCCCTAGCTGCTTTAGCTACGAGTTCTATGAATTTGTGATCCTAAGAAATATATTTTGATTTAAAAAGAAAAAGAAGCATTGAGTTGAGTAAAACTAAGCTTTTTAAAATTCCTCCTACATGACATTTCATCTTCATTCTCTGGATCTTTGCACAGGCTGTCCACCATGTCTAATGCAAACCCTCTCTCCTCACCTCATCACACCTCATCTCTTTCAAAATCTAGCTCAAACACCATCTCTCACATTACTTTATATCTACTTGGCATACCTCACACAACTAAATATTGTCACTTTTACTTAAATTTAAACTCCTTGAGGGCAAGGATTGTTCCTTTTTTTTTTTCTCCGTGTATCTTTAGCACTTACAATAGTGCCAGGGGCTCCATACATGCTTACTGATTGAGCTACTGACTAAAGTAGGGATTTATATAATCACAATTGGCAAGAAACAAAACTTAATGGAAACAGATATAAGATCTTCCTAGCATGAGTATTTTCTCTACTAGTACAAATTACAACCCATTCAAACTTTCTTATCATATGCAAATTCTGCCTCCTTGTAAGTTCTCCAAAGTTTTTTTTAAATATTAGAATAATTTCTTGATATACACTTAACCCACTCTCAGCCACACTCTGAATCCTCCCTTGTAGAAAAAATGAAGGGTCAAACAAAACCAACCAAACAAGGAAAAGGCCTTCCTTCCTCTTATTCTTTCCACATTTCATGAATCTGTTAGTGTAGTCCTCTGGTTGCATCTCTGTTATTCCTTACTCTTATTAGAGACCAGTCTGCCTTATTTTCTGGTCAGATGTTTTCTTTTTACAACCAATCTCCTGTACTCTTTTCATACACGTGTCAGGATAATATGCTTCAGTCTACCTATACCCACCAAACATCTTTATTCTGCCCTCTGGTCCACCTGTAAGTTTGGTTGTGCTGATATAGGAGCATAGTGTTAGTGCTTAAAAAAAAAAAAAGAACATGGAGGTCGTGAGTAGACCTAATTAAGGTCAATTACCTTTAGTTTGGATTAGATATTGGAATGAAATGAGATGGCCATAAAGAACACCCCCCCCCAAAAAAAGGCTTCCTTAATAGAGCAGAAAGGATATTCATTAAGAATAGAGCAAAACTTAAGTAGACACAACTTTCTCGTCATCTCTGTTCAGAACCACACCTGATCATTATGCCATCTATGGTCTTAAGACATCTGCCAAGCCTGAAAGACTCCAACTTCACAGGGGTGGATCTTTTTAGGTCCTAATGTAACTAAGAAGCCATATTAATATGGCTAGAGGCCACAAAGAAGCTCAATCAATGGAGATACCACTTGAGCCTTTGCTCCATGAACCAATTAAGACTTAGGGACACCTTCCTCACCATTTAGGAAAAGAATTAGCCTTTTGGGGATAAAGGGAGGACCCTGAATACTGATCCTATCACAGAAGTCATCTGTTCCAATGTTCTCATTTTACAGATAACAAAACTGAAGCCCAGGAAAGTAACAAAATTTGCCAAAGATTACACAAATAATGTGCCATAGAAGAAATCTGAATTTATTGTCCTCTGACTACAGAGTCAATATTCCTTCCACTGTATCACACAGCCTTATGGGTATTCAATTGGCAGCCATACAGAACCATTAAGTAAATACTGATTTTGAATTAAGAATTAAAACACTTAAAACATAAAAGTATTTTCATTTTCTCCTTTAATGTTTAAATTGTTGCACAATCTTATTTTCTTAACACTTATAACAGTCCTAAAATATTAGGACCATATAATTACAATTGTCCAAAAATGGAATGTGCTGCTTTTGGGGGTAGTGGACTATTCCTTCACTAGGGATTTTCAAGTGAAGGTTGGATGCATTTGTTTCAAATATTACAGATTATTATTATAGATATTATTAACATTAGGATATTATTCAGACATGGTTGAATGAGGTGACCTCTAAGACACCTTCCAATGCTGGGATTCTGTCACACACACATACACACACACACACACACACACACATATACGTCACAATAAACGTCTATAATATTGAAGTAAATGTGTTCGCTCTTCTAATTCATGTGAATATCACAGAATTTCAGGATTAGAAGGTGTCTTAGAGGCCACCATACAGATGTGTGTGTGTGTATGTGTGTGTGTAAATCCTATCTTTCATACCTTATCTCAGTATTCTCCATAAGCTCTGCATTCTAAATGTCTAAATAGGACTTCATAGAGCATCCTGTACAAGTTTCATCCTTTCTGTCTCTATGGCTTTGCTAAAATTATTTCTCAGACAAGGAATGCCCACTCCTTTTCCCACTTACTGAAATAATGCCTGTCCTTCAATAGCCAAGCTAAATGCCTACTACTCAAAGAAACCTTCTCTTATCCCAGACACTGCCACCCACTGTCAATGGCTGACAATGAATTTTTCTTTCCTGGCGACACAGAATTCTGAATCTCATGTGCTTAAGTTATGCTCTGTACTATAATTTATTTTGGTTCATGAATTTTCTTCTGTATTAAACTCCAAGTTTTTTAAAGGGATGGACCATGAAGTTCCTTGCACCCTCCCTCCCTTCCTCCCTTCCTGCGCCATGTTACCCAGGGAACAGATGTTTAATAAATGTTTACTAGGATTGATTTAAGGGACTCACATTTTATGAAGATTAAACTAGGAGCACACGAAGTTAAGCAATGTGCCTACATACACAATCAGTTAATCGCCACATTAGGCCTAGGTTTCAGATATTTTAGCTGAGTTTCAGGCTCATGCAGAAATATGGCACCCAGTAAAGATTTGTCCATACTGATGACAAATCATGGTATTTCTCCAGAGAGTAGTCTACAAAATCTGACAACCAATTTCACGATGTTATAAAGCTGTTTGTGGACATCAATACCTGATGAAAAAGGAGATTTTTAGTACATTCTGTTTTCTAAACTGCAAAATGAGTAGCTCAGGCCTAAACAAAGTAAGGGATCATCTCCATTTCTCTGACCATCTTGTGGTTGAACACCTGTCCTGTCACCCCTGCCTGAAGAGTTCCTAGACTGGCTTCAGGCAGCAAAACCACACACGAAATAGAAGCAGGACCTGGATTCAAAACCTGACTAGGATACTTTGTGTATCAACTTTCTAACCTGTAAAATGAAAAGCTTTGATTAAATGTCTCTCAGTGTCTCAGCTCATGAAAGAAGACAGAAAAAAACCCTATTTATTAAGTTCTTACTATATTCCAGGCATTGTGCTAAGTGTTTTTTGAAATATCATCTCATTTGATCATCACAATAATTCTGGAAGCGGAGTGCTAAAATTAGTATTATTTTTTAATAATTGACTTCTTTTTATTAACACACACACACACATATGTTTATTTGTCTTCTGGTTTGTTGAAACAGTAGGTTAGACAACACTTAGACAACACAATAAAGCCTGTCAAAATGGCTAGACACCAGCACCACATTCAGCAAAGAGCACTCTCTTCAATGGCAGCTAAATCTTGTCATTCTCATCAACTGCCGAGCACTTCAGAACACCAAACGCAACTCTCTTTCTCTTATGTTTCTTCTTTTTGGGAGTGGCCTAAGACTATCATTTTCTTCTTGGCACCACCATGAAGTCTTAGAAGAAATTGAAGGGTAGACTCCTTCTAAATGCTGTAATGAGACAAAGTACGTCCATCTTCCAGTTGCTTGCTCCCCCAAAAAATCAATCTTTCTTGATCAAGAGGAATACCTTCCTTATCTTGTATATTGGCCTTGACATTTTCAATGGCATCAGACAGTTTTAACCTCAAGGGTGATGGTCTTTCCCATCAAAGGCTTCACAAAAATCTATATCATAGCACTGGGTCCACCAGATGATGGCAGATGCCAAAGACAGCATGTACTATTATTATTGCCATTTTGCAGTTAAGGAAACTGAGGCAAAAATGAAGCCCAGGGTCAGAGTCTGAGGTGGAATTTGAACTCTGGTCTTCCTGATAACAGTCTCAGCATTGTATCCACTATACCCCTTAGCTGCTTTAGCTATGAGTTCAATGAAGTTATGATCCTAAGGAATATATTTTAAATTAAAAAGAAAAATAGAGGCATTAAGGTGAGGCATGTCTTCCTAACACCATGAATAAGCATATCTAAAAAAGTATAAATCAATAATGGCTACATTATTTTAACTCCTCTATAGATAATCAAAAATATAAAGACTAAGGTAAAATGCGTCAAATTCCCTCCCCCCTCAATTACTCAGACAAGCTGACTTATATAACATTTTTCCCTTAATGAGGGACTGTCTGCAACTTCTTATTTTTTCTTATTTAATTCTGTATACTGGACTAACACAAATTACCACAAATTAGCACGTCTTGCACTTTTAAGTTAAAAATAAAGCAAAGCCAGGAAGTGTTTGAAGCCTTATTAATTTCAACAACCATTAGAAGTGGCTCTGATGTTAACAGGTCTATTTTTAAAATTAAAAATTCTCTTCCCAATACTGTTGCTGTGGCCACAGATTTCACCCTATGACCATGGCATCCTTTGCACTTATTGTGCAAAGTAATGCTTGACCAAAAGTTCATTACAAAAGATTTTTGTATTTTTGTCAAAAACCTACTTCCTTTTTTGTGCTTCTCCACCTACCCCTCTCCATCCACATGCCTCTGGAAATTTTCTTCAAAGCATCAGAAGCAACAATTTCTCCTTACAAATACTTGGGTCAGATGAAATGTCTAAGCACAAAACATTTTCCCAAGTGAAGTCCTCCTACTCCATCCAGTCTGGACAACACACTGGATGACTAAAAACAAGTCAACAGAATGCCAGCATAAAAATGGTTCACAGACCAATTCCACAGCAAAGAGATCCAAAGGACATGTTCTCTTGAGCAAGAGGGTGCCAAAAGTTTTCTGTGGAGTGGAGCTACAAAGAGAAACCAAATATGAGTTAAGTCCATCCCAATGGAACCTGAGTTCTCAACACTGCTAAAGAAATCATCTCATCGTGACCAAAATGAGAAGTTGCAATAATAAAATAAAGAGGAACAGTAGCCATGAAAGACAGAATGATTACAATGGAAGAAATCAAAATGTTAGTAAACTTCAAGATTTAGAATTTCAGAAAAAATAATATTTTCCAATTTTTAAAAAAATCTTGCTAAGGTAATAGATTGATTTGGGGAAGTTAGGCCTCAATATTTCAGAAGTGACCATCACCATAAATACAACTACATCATGGATCATACTGGTCACTGATGTTCACATATTCATCTAGTGGTGTTTTTTATCTTTCTATACAGTACATAAAACACTTATAACAGTTTAAAAAATCTTATTTCTATAAAATAATATAAAACATATAAATAAAAGGGACAATCTCTCTATCATAAACTCCACAGCCCTTTTAATTCATAATACATGGGACCTGCCACTAGCTTCACCATTACTAAATTCTTAATAGTCTGTTATATGTGAAGTATAATCAATGTCCAAGTGACAATGAATATAGCTATTACTTCATTGTCTGTCTAAATAGTTTTCTTTAAAAAAAAAAACAAAAAACAAACGCATTTCTACCAGGCTTGGGAAAAAGGCCAATTTTTTCTGCATCTTGTTTCTTTGAAATGAAATGAAATTCCTAAGAACAATGAACAATACAGAATAGCCACCACATAAGTATACAAATTCCATTGCATTTTAGCTTTTGGGGGGGTTTGGGGAAGAAGCAGGGAGACTACTAATATAATAATCACTTCCATTCCCAAATTCCCAGATTTGCTCAAAACAGACTTTTATTCTGAAAGTCCATTTTAAATCTTTCAATGATTCAGAGTGAAGCCCTAACTGGAGGTCCTCAATAAGTAAGTGTGAACTGAGTGATTGATGCATTATCTAATAGCAAACTTTTAACCATGAGATCTCATTTTGTCAAACATCATAATATTTTCCTCACTCTTCTGAACAAAGAAGATGTTATAGATGGTATTATTACAGAAACTGACAATTTAAGTGTGCTGTTATTTACACTAAGTAGCTGAAGGGAGAGTAGGGAAGCTAAGAAATTACTTGTGAAACATTCTTTGTTACCTACATCAGTTTATCATCTTTGTGATGAAAAGGAGAAGAAAAAACCTGCCTATGGTACAAATTCTATTAAAAAAACATTCACTGAATGAAATAAACTACTTTCACTAACAGATTATCTGACTAAAGTTACCATAAAAATAGATATATTTACTCTGCCAAGAAGCATGAATGAAAATGCATCTACAAACTATTCATATCTTTCTCAATTCAATCACCTACAACAAAACAGAGTGTGGAATAAAAAAAGCAGCCTGTTACCATTTTTAAGGAATCTATTCAAATGCTAAATGGCACTTTCAAATTATAGAAGGCTGAAATCTTTTAAAAATTGTCATGCTAATATATATCAGTTGATCATAAAGCAGGTAACTAGCTTCCTGATCACCAAGTTATTTGTGCTCCTTAGTCATCCTAGAAATTAATTTAAATTCATTTTATGGTTACTTATATGTAATCGTGTTGTTCCACCTAAGCAGAATGTAAACTCTTTGAGGGCAGGTACTTCTTCATTTTTATCATTTTTCCTCAGAACCTAGCACCGTACCTGGTACATGGTAGGCCCTATTAAAGAGTTTGTTTAATTAAGGACCATTCCATTGTTTCCCAAAGAAACAAATGGTTTGACCTTATGTAGTCAGAAAATCTACTTATAAGAATATACATGAAACTTATACCTTTTCTCTGACTGCAGATAATTCCACTGATAATCCCATAAGGATTTTTCCTTGGGAAGAACTCATACTCTTTTACCTAGTCTTTCTAAGCATTCATACACTAAGATCAAAGTTGTAGAATCTATAATGCCTTTCTCTCATGCTTTTTTTTTTATTTCTCACACTGGCTACTACAAACTCTTCCACTGCATACTCTGAGTTCTGTACCTTTGCCATTTAATCTTATTGCCAAAACTAATTCTTCATAGTTCATTTTTATTTTTACCATGTCTACACTGGTTAATCAGGGACTATGTGTATATATCTATAATCTGTTTAAATTCTGTGTGAGTTTACAATTTCCTTCTAATTATTTATATGCCTTTATGTATACCCAACAGCTCCTACACTCTGGAAAAAACCTTCTCATTTATATGTGCAAGCTGATACGTCTTACAGAGGAAACTTCTTAGGGTCCGAAAAATGGGTTTTATTTGATTAGCTTCTATGTGCCACACTTTCAAAATGTTTACTGTAACAATTTCAAAAGATCAAGAAAGTAGTCCAATTTGGAATTATGTAAGAGAGAGAAAAAAAATTCCCCAAGACTAATTTATCTATACTCTTCTACCCAATCAGCCCACATCTAGGAATATACCCCAAGAATCTCAAAAACAGAAAGGTCCAATAAACATCAAATATTCATAGTAGCACATTTCATGGAAAGAATATGGATGTTCATTAACAAAGGAATGCCAGAAACTGCTTTTCTATTCTTTTGTATTCCTCTTTTTGCTAGGTTTTTTTTTTATTTCAATTTGTTTCAGTAAGACCAACATGAAGTTTCAAAGAAAAAGAAAATTTTGGAGGAAACTGAGTCCTAGAAAGATGAAAAGAATTGACTTTTAGGCCTAGTGATAGGGGAAGTAGTTAATAGTATGGACAGACAGAAGGGAAAAGAAAGATAGCGAAAACAAAAGTAAATTTTACAACTCAATGAGAAGTCTTACAAGTTTAATTATTTTATAAAGGTGCTTATAAGGTTACAATATTTTACTAGATAAAAGATGTGACTATAAATAAAAGAGTTAGATTTATTTTCACAAGTCCCAAATGTAAATCATTTCATACATATGTCCTTGTCAGTACTACTTCCTTCAGGAAAAGAACAGAGTCTATTTAGAGGGTTTAAAATAATTTGATTGGCACAGTGGCGAGAGCACTGAGACTGGAGTCAGAAAGACTCATCTTCTGAGTTCAAATCCAGCCTCAGAAGCTTACTATGTCTATGACCCTGGGCAAGTCATCTAACCTTGTTTACCTCAGTTTCCTCTTCTGTAAAATGAGCTGGAGAAGGAAATGGGCAATTACTCCCTTATCCTAGCCAAGAAAATCCCAAATTGGGTCCCAAAGAGTTCTACTTAATGGGAAAATGACTGAACAACAACAAACCTAAATTTGCTTCTGCAACTTCCAGGCTTAGCCTCTAATTCTGCCCTTTGAGATAAATGGCAGAAGCCTATGGCAAAATATGCTCTATGTAAACAGCTAATAATTTCCACTAGAGATGAGGTGTTCTCTGTGGAAGTACCTCACCTTCTAAATGTCATACAGTCTGGCTGACTCTATCTAGTACGCAGTAGTCTAAAAATGTAAGATCTAGAGACGGGGAGGAGAACCTGCAGCCTCGAGGCCACATGTGCCCTTCTAGGTCCTCAAGTGCAGCCCTCTGACAAAATCTAAACTTCTGTAAAGACCCCATGTGGCCTCAAGGCTTCTGGTTCCCTGCCCAGGTGGTATTCTTATTCTTTTTTTAAATCAGACCTATGATTTCATTGGTATAGAGATCACCCAAGGAGGAAACTACACAGACAGATACCTGCTCTGTAACTTAAAAGTCTTAGAAATTTGCTTGGGGGCACAGAGAAGGTAAGAGACTCATCTAGTAACTCAAAGCCAGAAAATCAAAGATTCAAACTAGGTTTGGGGTTTTTTTCATTCTGAGGCCAGTTCTTCATTCTTTATTAGAGTGTGTGGGTGTGGGTGTGGGTGTGGGTGTATAAAAAATATAAAATGTTATGCATGTGTATATATAATAACAAACTGGTCAAAAAAAAAGTTTCAGTTGCAAGCTTCAGGAGTATAAGATTTATATAACTCAAAAAATATTTTATAATGATAACATATCTATATAAGAAATAGCAAAAGACAGCCTTTAAAATTATTCAAGGCATTTTAAATTCATTACTGTTCAGTTATTTCAGTCATGACCAACTCTTTTGGATCCTATTTGGGGTTTTCTTGGCAAAGATACTGCAGTAGTTTGCTACTTCCTTCTCCAGTTCATTTTCCATAAGAGGAAACTGAGGCAAACAGGATTAAGTTATTTGCCCAGGGTCACACTGCCAGTGCCTGAAGCCAAAGTGGAAATTAAGAAGATGAGTCTTTTTGACTCCAGGCTTGGAACTCTATCCACTAAATCATCAAGAATTTTAAATTGCTTAACCCTATTTTAATTACCTCTTAATTACAATAGTATATTTTGATAGTCAAAATCTTTTCACATTTTAATTTAACTCCCCTATTTCTTGTTAGTTTTTAGTACCACCAGTGCAAGTTACATGGAAGTAACTACAAAATAAAATCTCCAGGTCTTTAGGTCTTTCCCCTGGAAAAACAGCAAGAAAGCCATACCAACACATACGTTTGGGGAAAGTCTTCAAGAAGAAATGAAAAGGATCACTGGGAAAGAATAAATCCTTCCTCAGTATGATGCAGAAATATCATAATGCTACATCTGGCACCTTGTTTCAGATGACCACCCTCCAGGGGAAGAAGCTCAAAGAGTAACTGATAGATAGCAACAGATTAGAAAAATTATCTTATCAATAACAATACTCTCTTAGAGATGTAAGTCAAGGAACATCATATCATCAAAATTCCGAATGCTGAAGACCAACAAGGCAATGAAAGGACATATGGTGAGTGTAAGTCTACAGACTAGAAGAATGTTGAGGGAAAGCATTAGAGAATCTAAATCAAAGAGTAATAATTTCCCAAGTCCAAAGGGAAAGCAATGTTTAATTACCTGAGAGGTATGTAGTACAATTTAGGTAAAATATACATTCTTCATCCACCCTGATCTTCCCTAGAGCATCTAGCACAGTGCCTTGAATTCTGTAAGTACCGACTGTCAGTTGAACTGAATTCCTATATGGATACCTAAACTGATCTCTTTTGAGGTACTATGGTTTGTCATCGAGAAGGTCTTCCATACAGAATCCTAGAGAATCAAGTAAAAAACTATTCGAAATAATAATCAACTTTAGCAAAGTTGCAAGATATAACAAAGCCCAACAGCAAGAGATAGAAAGAGAAATTTCATTTAAAATGACTGTAGACGCTATAAAATATTTGGGAGTCTACCTGCCAAAACAAACCCAGGAACTATATGAACAAAATTACAAAACACTTTTCACACAAATAAAGTCAGATCTTCCAATCTAAACAATTGGAAAAACATCAGTTGCTCATAGGTAGGCCAAGTTAATATAATAAAAATGATAATTCTACCTCAATTAAACTACTTATTCAGTGCCATACTAATCAAAATACCAAAAAATTATTTTATAGAACTGGAAAAAATAATAACAAAATTTATCTGAAAGAACAAAAGGTGCAGAATATCAAGGGAATTAATGAAAAGAAATGCTAGGGAAGATGGCCTAGCCATACCAGATCTTAAATTGTATTATAAAGCAGCAATCATGAAAACTACTTGGTACTGGCTAAGAAATAGCATGGTGGATCAGTGGGTATGGGTTAGGTACACAAGACATAGTCATCAATGAATATATAATCCACTATTTGATAAACTCAAAGACTTCAGCTTCTGGGATAAGAACTCATGATTTGACAAAAAACTGCTGGGAAAACGAGAAAATAGTATGGCAAAAACTGGGCATAGACCAGTATCTTACACCATATATCAAAATAAAGTCAAAATGGGTACACAATTTAGACATAACAGCTGATACTATAAGCAAAGTAAGAGAGCAAGGAATAGTTGACCTGTCAGATTTATGAAGAATGGAAGAATTTGACCAAACAAGAGACAGAGTACATTATAAAATATAAAAGGGATAATTTTGATTACATTAAATTGAAAAAAAAGTTTTGCACAAACAAAGCCAATGCAACCAAGATTAGGAGGGAAGCAGAAAACTGGGAATGAAATGTTTACAACCAGTGTCTCAGATAAAGGCCTCATGTCTTAAATATAGAGAACTGGATCAAATTTATAAGAATACAAGTCATTCCCCAATTGATAACTGGTCAAAGGATATGAACAGGCAGTTTTCAGAGGAAGAAATTATAGTCATATGAAAAAATGCTCTAAATCACTATTGAAATGCAAATCAAAACAACTCTGAGGTACCACATCACATCTATCAGGGTTGCTAACATGACAGAACAGGAAAATAATAAATTTTGGAGAGGATGTGGGTAAATTGGGACACAAATACACTGTTGCTGGAGTTGTTAACTGATCCAACCATTCTGGAGAGCAATTTGGACCTATGCCCTAAGGGCTATAAAACTGTGCATAGCCTTTGACCTAGAAATACCACTTCTGGATCTGTATCCCAAAGAGATCATACAAAAGGGACCCACATGTACAAAAAATATTTATACCAGCCCTTTTTTTGGTGGCCAAGAATTATAAATTGAAGGGATACTCATCAGTTGGAGAATTACTGAACAAGTTGTGGCACATGAATGTAATGTAAAACTATTGTGCTAAAAGAAATAATGAGCAGGCAGACTTCAGAAAGACCTGGGAAGACTTTAATGAACTGATCCTGAATGAAGTGAGCAAAATCAGGAGAATATTATACACAGTAATAGCTACAATGTGGGATGACTAACTTTGACAGACTTCTCTCGTCTTAGCAATCCAAGACAATGATTCAAGACAACTACAAAGGAGTCATGATGGAAAATGCTGTCCAAATTCAGAAAAAAACTATGGAGTCTGAATGCAGATTGAAGCACATTGTTTGCTCTCTTTCTCTCTCTCTCTCTCTCTCTTCTTGTTTGTTCCATGACGAATGTAAAAATAGGTTTAATATGAATGTATATGTAGACCTATATCAAATTACATGCCATCTTAAGGTAGGGGGAGAGGAGAGATGCAGAGAAAATTTAGAACTCAAAATCTTTTTTTTGTGAAGTGAATGTAGGAAACTAAAAATTAAAAAAAAAAAAGAAAGAAAAGACCTTCCAATATTTTAGGTATGATATAACCAGCCCAATGTAATCTGCAAACAGATGCATCAATGCTTGAATGCCTCTAGCACAGAGATTCTTTGTTCCTATTTGGTCAGGTTTATCTACACTTCTGAATTTTATCTTCTTTCAAGACACTACCCAGGAAGTTGGGAAGAGAGCCTATTAGATGGCACATCAATCAATATATCTTAGAAAAGAATGACAACAAAGAACTGGCTTCAGAACTAAACAGGAGATGGGATGAAATTCCATATAGGAAATTGTGTAGCATTTTCAATAATTTCAAGTTGCTTACACAGTCACACAAAAAGTGCATCATTTTAATACCAATATTCTCTTAGTAATGTTTTATAGCTGCAAGTCATGGAATATGATATCACAAAAATTACAATTGCAGATGGCTAACAGGGCAACAAAAAGACATGTGGTGAGTATAAGGCTACACAGAATATTGCCAATAACGACCTGCATGGATCTCCATATTTATCCCTCTTTACTTCATTATTAAAGGAGCTTACTGGGGTGTTTTAGACCCAATTTTGTCATCTAATATATTATCTCTCTCTCCCAAATTTATGTCATCAATTGTCATCAACTCAATCTACGGATAGTTTTCAAATCCATTTTGTTTCTGTTTTGTCATTTTTCAGTTGTGTGTAGCTCTTTGTGACCCTATTTCAGGGTTTTTTTTTTTTTGGCAAATATACTGAAATGGTTTGCCATTTTCTTCTCCATCTCACTTTCATGATGAAGAACTGAGGAAACAGAGACAGTGACTCAGCTGGAATCACACTAAGTATGTGAGGCCATATTTGAACTCAAGAAAATGAGTCTTCCTGATTCCAGGCCCAGAGCTCTATCCATTGCACCACCCAGCTGCCCATATATTCAAATTAATATAGGCATATAAAAATAGTATTTGGATGAAATAATCCAAATCATTCATAATCAAGGAAACAGGAAAAAGATAGTGTCCCTGTAGCCTTCTACTAGATAAGTCCTCAAAGTTGACACTGATGCAATAATCAAGTCATTGAGGGTAACTGGTCAACCAGTTATAAACTCCCCTGAGGATACTATCAGGCAGTCCATTGACTATTTTTTCCACAAGCACAGTGTAAGATTATTAAATGTTTTGCTGGGGGGAAAAAGATATTTGATGTCAAAAGCATTCCTCTCGGCTAATAAACTTCAATAAATCTATGATATTTAACACAGCCCTTCCTCTACTAACCTAATACCAAAGGGGAAAAAAAGGAAATGAGATTAAATGTGGCTTACTGCTTACAAACACTATAGAAGAATGATTTCATGAAAAATAACAGGTAACAAATAGGTTTATAGTGATCTAATCTTTCTGCTCTTATTACAAAACAGACCTTGGGTAATTCATTCTGGAACTTTATTCAGAATCTCTGAATCTCTGTCTAGTTAACTAAAGTCATAATCTGCAGTACCCATTTTTCTTTTATTTTTTTTAATCAAAACAAGTTTTCCTGCCTTCAAATCTTTAAGTTTATTAAAGTCCCTGAGTTCTTTTCAGAAAAGCCACTTGCTCAATCCCTATTCACCATATGTCTCAAATGTTATCAGCAACAGTTCAATCATTATATCCCCAATAATTTTTAATACTCTGAGAAGCAGGCCCAGGTGAGTTGAACTCACTAAGGGCAGCTCAGAGATCTCTTGCTACCTCCCCTTTTATTTTGCATTATAACTCCCTGTAAGCCATTTTGTTCTAACCCCTCCTCCAATCTGAAGAACATCCACATTGGCTAAGAAACACAAGAAAGAAGAATGAGTGGTTCTGAGTAGTTCTGCCCTTTCACCCCAACTATGTTCTTAACTTTTTTTTTAATCTTTCTTTTGATAAGCAACATAGCTAAAAATAAATTTTAAAAATTTAAATTATTTTCTTTTTGTCTTCAGCAATAACCACAAGCCTCTGCTCATCATCAGTTTTAGCCTTCATAACAGTATTTTCAGAGGTTCTTGCCATTCTTTCATATTACTTTTTACTTCTATCTTATGTATTTCTTTATAAAATCTGAGTGTCAGTGAATTACCACTACCGATTGGCCTGGTCAGATCTCTTACTCTTTCCTTCTCATTAGAATAACTTTTTACTGACTTGTCAGAATTTCATTTTTGAGGGTCTCTCATTTTTTCTCAGACAACCTAACCTCTATTAAACAGTCTAATTCACCACTGAACTCTTGGAAATCTACTTTTTAAAAGTCTATTGGAATCAGTATTAATTCTAATCAATCACAGGTCTTAAGGCCCATACTGGAATAGAAAATTCTACATGCCTAATGACAGAGAATGTCAGAAAAAAAACCTGTAAAAATAAGCAATAGCAATGTGTGCCTTTACCCTATACAGAGAATTAGTGGTTGACTGGGGCAAAAAGAATAACCAGCTACATATAGGAGACCCAGATATCCAAAATTTGAAAAAAGGAGCTAAACATCACTCTCCTCTCTGTGAGCATGCACAGACACACAGATACACACACACAGAGACACACACAGACACACAGACACACAGACACACACACACACACACACACACACACACACACACACACACACACACACACTCTAAAGGTGAAAGACTCACAGGGAGCAAAGGAATCATAGTTCAGCCCACAGCTTCTGAGCATAGAAGCAGTCCCTAGAATTTCTACAGTGTGTCAGAGATTTTGGCTGCCAAAGCCCACCATATACTGTTGAACTATGTCACTGAATTCAGATCAAATCATCAAACTCAAGGATTAGTAACTGTTAGCATAAAAAATACATGCTTTTCCCAAAATAAATTTCTATAAAAGATACCTAAAATTTCTCTGACATTGAGAACCTCTCTTTGCTTTGCTGTATGACAATAGGGTATTTCTTTGGAATCACACTACTAAAGAAAAATGTTTGTATTTCATGAGTAACAATAGATAACAAAAAAGTTCCCCATCATCAGTCCTGCCATCTGTCTTCCTGGTTTCTCCCCACATATGGGCTTGGTTGAACAGATTTTAGACTGACCAAGGTCACTGCACAGCCAGCCTTCACAGATGGGGACAGTGTGAAAACCTTAATTGCAGCTGTGGACAAACACAAATGATGACACACATGGTTGATAAGCATCCCTGGTCTAGACAGGATGGTAGTTTGGTGACACTGCATGCAAAAAGCAATGTTGTTGTTGCAAGGGACCACCCTACCTCCCTCACTGCAAGGATACTGCAAGGGGTAATACAAGAATCAGAAATGCAAAAGTTATGAGGTCTGAATTTCTTCAAAACCTCTAACCATCAAGCAATGGCAACAAAGGAAAGACTTTTCCCTGTTGTTTATATTTGTCTTACAGACTTCCCTAGATGAAATGCTTTTCTTGACCAGGCAGACATAGGCTGGCAATTAGGCCAGTACAAAAAAAAAAAAACACCAAAAACTTATGCATGTTCAGAAAAATGGCTCTTATCTATTAGATGCACAAGAGGGGTGGAGTTGATGATGGAATAGGAATGCTTCATTTCCATATGTTTATTTAATCTGTATCAAAATTTCCTTTTTTCCATTTCTTTTCCAAACCAAATGACCTGGGTAGAAAACTATACTACTTCTCCCACTCCCCCAACAGTATTGGTTTATTTACATATTCCTTTATTCTATCTCAACTCCCAAGAAACTCAACAAACTGAAATTATGTAAACTTTTGCGCTTTTAGGTTCTCTCCTAGAAAAAAATATTACATATGTACACTACACACACATATGTATATCTATGTATATATGCATGTGTATGTGTGTGTATACACACACATACACATATATGTAGTATCCACAGGACTTGGATTGCCAATGTTTTTCTAGACAAATATTCTAGTCACTTGGCCTTAATAAAAACAAAAAATGAGAATTTTAACAGAATGTTTTTACTATTTTAAATAATTTATCAAGTCAGTGCTATTTCAAAAGATTGTTGATAAAAAAGAACATTTAACTGTAACAATACTGAACAGACAGTTGATTATAGAAAGACATGTCAGTGCACATATGGCAGCCGGATAAATTATGCACATCTGGATTACTTTTGGCAAGAACCACAGCTAAGTGTCTAAAGCCAAGTTTAGCAATCTGTCACTAACAATATGTACATTTATTTTAAAATGTCAAGAGCTCAAAGTCATATTTTCTATTTCTTCATAAACTTTCCAGATCTTCCTAAGACAGCAAACAGGTGACAAAACACATTGCTCAAACTGCCAAAGGCTGTATAAATAGGGATGATTTTGAATTTCTCAGCATATATACAATAGTGCTCAAAATTGAAGACCAACTTAACATATATATATATATATATATATGTATGCATGTATATATATATATTAGTATGATGCTTAGAAACATAGTTTTAAAAATAAGTATTTTACAATTGTTAAAACTTAACCTCCCCAAAAAAGTTCATGTAAAACTAAAACATAAGAGTCAGTAAATGCTGAATTATTCTAATAAAATCACACTCATTAAGTTTTGATGTAATACATTAAACAAAGAAAAATTACCATTATTACAAAAGTAATAAATAGACTTTTTAAAAAATTGTGCTCATTATTACTGACATTATTTAAACATATAGGGAAAGTTCTCCAAGGTCTATTCCCTTGGTTAAAAGAAAGGCGAGAAGAGCCAACTGAAGTCCAGACTAACAATATCCAGAAGTTCTTGACGAGTAGGGGTGGAGTGGGGTGGGGTAGAGTGGGGGAGGGGGGTTCTATATTTCACTCTCACCAAGGTGGGAATGAAGTAGTAACAGTTCATTAGCTGGATTTAAAAGTGCCAGCTGTGCCCCCACTGTATCCATTTTAAAATGACAAGGGCTTTTGTGCATTTGTTTTCAAATATCTTCAGCAAAAAAAAAAGGGGGGGCGGGGTAAGACAGCACAGGATTAGTGGTCTTCCTTTAAACATTACAGCACTGCAGAACATTTTTGTTTGTTATGATGACATTTTTAAAAGCTTATGTTGAAAATATCCATTGTTTACCTAGAGATTATCTATTCATGGATACTGATGCCCTTTGTTCCCATCTTTTTTTCTCTGCTTATCAATCTGACCATTTTGCCAAACCACAGCATCTAAATGGTAAATTTCCCAAATTCAGAAATTGAGTTCAATCTAGCCAGTATATTTTACATTGTCAAAACAATGTCATGGACCAAAGAAGACATTTAATAGACAAATGAACAATAACAATGGCAGAAGAGAAAAAGTAATAAGGAGAAATACAATGAAAAATATGCTTTTAAAATCCAAACATATCAACTTTTCACTTGCATTTGCTTCCATAAAGCTTAATGGATAAGAACAATCAATCACATAACTTGAGAGCTGGAAGGGACCTCAAAGGCCACCTAATCCAATCCATACACAAAACAAATCCCCATTATAACATACCTGATAAGTGGTTATCTACCCTCTGCTATAGGGCCTCCAAGGAGGAGGAACAAGCCCTTCTACTTCTACACAAAAGTTTCCCAGACATCAAATCTCAACTGGTCTCCTTTGCAACTTCTACCCTCTGGGGTCAAACAGAACACATCCAATCCATCTTCCACATAGGAGCCACTTAAACACTTGAACAAAGCTATCATGTCCCCTACCCCGAGTCTTCTCATGTCCAGGCTAAACACAGCCAATTTCTTCAACTGATCTTCAAATGCCAGACTCAAAGCTCTTTGTCATCCTCGTTGCTATCCGCTGGCCACTCTCTAGCCTTTCAATATCCTTTTTGGCCAGACTCCTCCTTAATACTCTGATCCTTCACCTGGAAGATGGTCATCTCCATGAGAACCAGTGTGGCTTTAGAAAGGGTCAGGGAATGGTTCATGAGGTGTTTGCTGCCCAACAACTCCAGGAAAAATGTCAGTAGCAGAACAGAGGTCTGTATACATTTGCTGATCTGACCAAGGCATATCATACTATCAGCTGTGAGGGTTTGTGGAAAAAATTATGGCAAAAAAAATGGAGAAGTTTATCACTATTGTACTTCAATTTCATGATGGCATTCAGAACCTTGCTCAGGTTCTGAAAATGGACAATGCTCTTGTGCTTTCTTGGTCACTAATGGAGAGATGCAGAGCTGTGTATTTACTCCCATACTTTGCATGATGTTTTTAGTGATATCATCAGACTCTTTCAAAGAGGACAAAAATGGCATCAAAGTCAGCTACTGCACTGATGGCAAATTATTTAACTTGAAAAGGCTACAAGCCAAGACACTAAAATAGAGGGAGAGTTGGGGCATGAGTTTTTATTTACAGATGATTGTGCAGTCAACACTAATTTTGGCCTAAAACCACCAAAAGAACACAGGTCCTTCACCACCCAGCACCACACCATCCATACATGAAAACACTGATTACAACAAATGGAGAAGTATTAAATGCTATGGATAAGTTCACTTACCTTAGCAGTATACTTTCCAAGCAAGTTCACTTAAATGATGCATACATTGCCAGGGCCAGCTCTGGGTTTGGGAGGCTCCGAAGAAAAGTTGGGAGAGTAGAGGTATTAAAGTACCTACAAACTGAAGATCTATGTGGTAGTTGTGCTGACCTCATTGTTGTATGCCTACGAAATTTGGACAGTATACAAACACCACGACAGAAAACTGAATCACTTCCATGTGAATTGTCCTTAGTCAGATTCTGAAGATCACCTGGAAGGATAAAGTACCTGACACTGAGGTCCTTTCTCAGACTACGCATTCAAACTCTACGGCAAGTAGTGCTACTCTGATGGGCTGGCCACGTGATTTGAATGCCAAATGTACATTTTCCTAAAATACTATTTTAGAGAACTCACACAAGGTAAGCACTCACATGGAGGTCAGAAGAAGCAATATAAAGACACTGGCAAAGGACTGCCCAGCATGGCATGCCAGCATCAAAGAAGGCACTGTGCTACATGAGTGAAGCAGAATTGCAGTAACTCTAAAGAAACATGAGATGTGCATTTCCCCTCCAAGTGTTCATGTGGACTAAATTATTTGTGGCTGAACTATGGTAGACCATTCCAAGCTCATATTTGTCTGATCAGCCACAGTTGGACACACTATACCTTGACTCCAACATAGTGATGCAATTTTGGTCCTCTCTGAGAAAAGTCACCGACCAACCAACCTACTAATCTGTGGTACCCAGAACTGAACACAATACTCCACCTGAGGTCTGATCAGCACAGACTACAGACAATTTTTCTAGCTTACCCCTGTTGAATTTCATCATATTAAATGTGTCCCAATGCTCTACTATATTTATCAACACCTTTTGGGATTCTGATTCTCTCATTCATTATATTAGCCACCCCTCCCAGCTTTGTGTCACCTATAAATTTGATGAGTAAGCCATCTATGCCTTTTCTAAGTCTTTGACAAAAATGACACAGGATTAAGCAGAGAGTTTATTGAAGGAGAATTGGGAAGGGGGGGAGGTGAGGAAGGGTATGATATAGACAGATCTGTACTTTAGAAAGAGTAATTTTGGTAACTGAATGGAGGATGGACTAGAGTGAAGAAAGACTTGAGGCAGAGAGATCAACCAGCAGTTTAATGTAATAAATAGCCCAGTAGCAGAGAAATAAGGGCATGCACCAGGATGGTGACATAGTCAGAGGAGAGAAGAGGGTCTAAAAAAAGGGGAACTGCAGGTTTGGGGAAGGACAAATTTTTACAAAAGGTAAATTTTAAAAGATAAATTCAACAGAATTTTACAGGAGATTAGATATTCCAGGGGGAGTTGGATAGTGGACAATACCTATGTTGTAACAGGAAGAGAACCATGATAGAACAACATCATAGGAAACTAGAGAGAAGAGAGCTGGTCATGATTCTGGCTTACTGTCCAACTCCACTTGCAGTTTGAGTCCCCAGTGGGAAAACTGTTCAGTTTCAAGGCACTCTGTTGGTCTACACTCCTAAAAACCATAGTTCACAACCCCTCACCAATGCTAAATTTGACAGATAATATCCATAACAGGCTCTCTTCTCTCCAGTTAGACAGATCACACTCTTCTTGTGTCTTGCTTATAAAGAACTATTCAACATGCTCAACCCTTTGCCAGGCAACTGCTATCCTCAAAGTCCATCCATTCTGATGAAAAAAGAAGAAATAAAGTACAAATCCTCCTTTATACTTAATTTTAGGCCACAATACCTCTTTGTCTCTTCTACCTGTTTCTTATTTTCTGTGATTTCATGAATCAGATGAAAAAAATCAATTTCTCAAGGGTGTCCTAAACAACTCTGCTCCTTCCCTCCCCAAAACACCAATAAATCAATCAATATTGAATGAGAGAGAGAGAGAGAGAGAGACAGAGACAGAGAGAGAGAGAGAGAGAGAGAGAGACAGAGACAGAGACAGAGACAGAGACAGAGACAGAGACAGAGAGATGTAAAATCTTATATATGGGTTCAAAAAATCCACTTCAAAACTGTTCAGTGGAAACAGCAGCTTATGGGAGGCGGGGGGCGGTTGGAGCAGGAATCTGAGGGATTTAGTGGGTCGAGAGTGTGATATGAGAGTACAGATAGCAAAGGCAAGGAGAAGCTTCATTAAGAGAGGAAAAGTATCTAGGACCAGGGAAGTTAAAGCCATGTTTTATTCTGACATGATCAGATAACTTTTAAAATATGACATTTAGTTCAGGTCACTTTATTTAGACTCTTAAAGCTACACATTTCTTTATAAAGATAAAGTTCATTCTATATTAGGACCATTTGAAGGAACTAAAGATGTTCAGTTTAGTGGGGAAAAAAAGACTCAAGAAGGACAAGACAGCTGTTTTTAAATACTTAAAGACTTGTCATGTAAAGGAGGCATTATACTTGTTCTCCTTTACTCCAGGGAGTAGAACTGGAAACAATGGGTAGAAATAACAAAGAGGTTCACTTAGGTTTGATGTTTATCTAGTGGACTGCTGAGGGAAGGAGTTGTTCCCTCTCACTAGAGTTCTTCAAGCAAATGCTAGATGACCAATTATTAGCTATTTTGGAGAAAAGACTTATTATTAAGGGATAAATACAACCAGACGACTAACTCCAAGGTCACTTGCAGTTCCTAGATTCTGGAAGTACTGCATGAGTTAAACATTATCTTGTTTGAAGCAAATCAGTTGCTATTACTTCAATACACATGAAAATTCATCAATATAGGTACTACTTTTAATGGTATTAACCAAGCTTTCTTATCCTAAATGACTTTTGTCTATGTCTTTCCACATCTTCCACAGGAAATCCACCCATGTAGTTGGAAACCTTTCTCAGTCTAGAGCATTCAAAGTTCACAGGCAAGTGAATGGAGATATTGGCTATCAAGATTATTCCCTAGTCTCACTACATAACTATATCACCTTCTTTCACTTGACCGCTCACATATTTTCTTGTCACTACCTAATCACTTTTATTTAATAAAACCATGGAAAAACCCTACTGACAAAGATATAATCACTGGGTTGGTCAGACTCCTCTGGGTCCTCAGAGAAGTTTTGAAATTGATCATCTCATTTCCATATCCCTAATGACCAGTTCTGGGGTTTCTCTGGGTTCATCTTCCATCACTGAAGAGATGATACAAAAATTACCTAAAGCCAAGATATACAGAATCACAGCCCCCAATTATGGATGACACTTTACTTTTACACAGTCATTTATTCATTTCAAATCATTTTCACATAAATTATCTCATTTATAATCTCATTATAAAAATTCTATTTGTCAGATATATTTCATAGCTGTAGAATTCAAGAGTAAGAAAGAGTAGTTATGTGACTTGTATAGGATCCTCTAGTTAGTTAAGTGATAAAAAGTAAGGTCTAAATAAATCAGGTCGTACTCACAGTAAAGGAGAAAGCTTCCTCTTCAAAAATATCCCAAATTATTATTACTTGACTTTAAAGGCTCATGAACCATTGATCTCCATTGCCTGACTTCATGTCCTTTCAATAGCTGTCCCCTAAGTGTGGAATTTTCTTCCCTTCTCACCATCACTTCCTGTCGTCCCTCAAATCTCAGCTAAAGTTCTATCTTCTGCAAGAAATTCTTTCTGGTCTCCTTTAATGCTACTGACTTCTCTCTAAGATTATTTCTACTTTATCTTGTGTTGTTTTGGGTGTTCTAAATGTTTCTAAGACACATGTAACACACTTCCATGTGTGTCTATGTACTACTAGTCACCGCATAAATGAGCATCAATATTAACAGAACAAAAAAAATGCACAATTAATAATGGTAAAGAGATACATAAATTGGAATTTCTGTATAAATCTGAAAAACACAAAAACATGAGACTACTAGTACTTCTGATGAGCCAATAACTTAAAAAAATTAGATTTCCATTCACAAAGAAATCTATCTGATATGGCACTCATGGGAACAGGAAATTTCTGCTTATTTTAAAAGGATCAAATTTTCTATTTTTGATATTATTTCTTCCTTTGAAAAATGTAAATAGGAAGAAGTGCACATTTCATTCCAATGGAATCAGAGCAAAAACCCTCAAAATTAGTCAAGATGTTTTATCTTTTGCTCTTTTAAAGTTTAAGAAATTCCCCAAACCTCAAGGATTTCATCTATGTTTTAATAACCAATTATTTTTCCAAATATCTACAGAAAGATGAAGAAGACTAACTTTTTTGAAAACATTTTAAAATAAACACTAGAATATCAGTCTGAGGTACAAGAAGAATGAGAACACTTTGGACTCTTTAAATGAGCACAATACATAAAAGTACTTATCTTTTACAATTCATTACAGCTCTTCTGCATTACTCTTCACAAGAAGGCAATCCAAAGAACAAATATTTACCCCCAGTCCCTAAATCTAACACAAATGTTAACTAAGCCAAGGGCCTCAATAACATTACTATAAACCTGTATTTAGAAATAAGTTGTTGAAAATTTGGAACTTTGAAATCATATTTCCTGATACTCTTATAATAACAAAACTTCAGGGGGAAAAAAAAGGCAAGAAATGGAGAACCTATTTTATTTCCCATTATCTATGTAAAATTATCTTAAGTTATTCATATATACATATATATAATTTAGACAATAATCTATTATATATTTACTTATATAAGACGTGTGTGTGTATTCTTATCACTGTTTTGCAAAAATTTTATAGAAAAAATAACATTTTAAGATAATGAAATTAATGACCAAATTCTGGAAAGGTAGGGAGGAGAAATAGAAAAATTGTGGCCTTAAGAACATAAACAATATAGAATACTACAGAGCTAGAAAATGAAGAAATGAAAAATGGAAGATGTAAAAGATTGATAATAAGAAAGAAAATAAGAAAACAAGCTGAATAGGGCCAATTTGAGTAAAACATACTGTTATCCCTTTCTGATGAACAAGTAACATCTCTGAGAAATGTGAAAAGAACATACCATGGCTGTCAAGGGGAAGAGAATTAATAAGACTTCTGTGACAGATACATACACATGCAATGTATATTTGTAAATGTAAGCCTCCAATAAAGATTTGCTTAAAAAATGGGGGGGAAGCCATTTTCCTAATATCCTTTCCTCTAGCTTTCTGAATTCTAGGTATACTTTGCTTCCTGTATCTCCAGTCTCTCTCCTTCACATCCAACTTTAGTCTATCGCTGTCTTCAGTAAGTCTACAAAAACTGATGTAAAGGTCCCACAAGCAATTTCTTTCAGTAATATTCACTGACTGAATCTCTGAAGTGGCCCAAGAAATCAAACCAGTCTGCTGAAAGAAGCCTTTTCAATCTAAGAGTTAATCCTATTGTCAGCAAACTTTGAAATACAATGTTTTAGTTCATTTGCTCATGCTCATATAAATCCCATGAGATTGCTAATTAAATACTTTAAGAGGGAAGTTACTTATGTGGATGGTAAACCAATGGATAGTTAAAATGAATGATGCATAAACACGGTGAATATTTTGTTTAGTAATTCTATCTTTACTGCACTATGAACTTTCTAGAGAAAATAGTAATGCCAACTACTTTAAAATGGAGAGAAGAAATGGGGGTAAGCTTGGTTTGCTCCACTTCAAGACAATCTTGATCATTTATTTCCATTCATTTTTTTGGGTCCCTCAGATTCTAGTTTATTTTGGACTTGGAAAAAAAGGGGGAATAAGTGAGGTTTTTGAGGTCTTGGTTTTTCAAACTTGAGTTTAAACAAGGTCATGTTTAATGCTCCCCAGAATAGGCAGCTTGGCTTCTAGAAGAATGAACATGTAGAAATTATGTGAAAACAGCACAGTACATATAGTCGCTAGGAAGCAATTCACAAAATTTTTTGCCAGAATGAAGCATGAACACATCCCTTTAGATTGTCCACTACATTCTTCAGAGGTCAGTTGCATAAAAGTGCTAATGACAAATGGTTGCAATACCCCCAAAAAAGTGAGCTTAGGAAGCTGTACTGTAACTGAACAGAACATGTATGGCCATGTAAATAAATAGGTAACAGGAAAACAAACCCACCACCAGGGAACAGGGCATGAACTATTATAAAAAGCCAACTGAATTTACTGAAATTTCTAGGTCAGATGTTATATGAGAAACTGATGCTTATTACTCTAGAGAAAAGGTCATGCACTTGTACTAAATGTTCTTCTGGGGTACTTGATCCTTAATTAACATGCATTAATGAAGTCCCAAGTTTGTAAAAGATAGCTAGTGGGTCTCATAATACTGATGTGGGCTAAGTACCTTCACTTAAATTCAAAATGTTTTGCAATAATTTCCCAATAACACATCATGGCACAGAATCTTCTTTTACTTCAGTACAGGTCAGGGGCCTAGCCATTTAGTAACGATCTGAGCATAATGGACTAGACCAACACGGGGAGGTCTGGTATTACAAGCTCATATTTTACACATATTCCAAAAAACATTTTACAATGCATTAGTGACTAAAAGCCTTAAAGCATTTGGGGAGTCCAAAATACTCCTCCCCCTCTCAATGATTTAATTCATAAATCATTATGACTGAATTTTTCTTAAATTATGTTAATTTGATTATAATGTCAATTTCAGTAATTCCTAAACTAATTACTGTCTTGGAACAATAGCTTTACCAGAATTTAAATGAAGCCACCATATGATCCTTTTGATTTCTATGTGCTTTGTCTCTTTTCTTGAATACTCTGTTTAAATTAGTTATAAAAAATAAAGCAAATACATTATTTTCATTGCCTCTGACGACACTGTTGCTGGGTTTTCTTCTAGCAACTTGGCACAGACCTAAAATCCCTCCTTGGGTTTGCTTCTTTCTCATCAGCATCCACAAAGACTAAAATGGCAAAAGAAACTCAGTACTACTTTTGCTTGAGTTATATGTAATATACATACACACACACACACACACACATATACATATATGTGTGTATATTACTCCTCACGTACCCCACATGTACACACACACACACACACACACACACACACATACACACACACACACACAACTTCTTCATCTAACTAGAAAAGTGAGAAGAAATTTAGAGTTTATGCCTACTAAAGCAGCAACATATACTGAATACCTACCATACATGGTCTTAGCAAGGAGGATTTACTAAGAGCAAAGTAAGAGTAATTTTTAGAAAATTTGAGAGAAAAGTGACTAGTTCTTTTCAAATTATATGCTAATTCCTAATGAAAGGGCTATTTTTTAAAAAATGATCTGCACATCACATCATGTAAGATATGGAATAAATAACCTGTGGCCAGTGCTCAGATGTGAAATTTTCTTCAAAATAAATGCACTTAAGAGAAATTATCATTCTAGACACAGTAAGAACGAATATATATGTCTAAGAAAAGTGAGTAGCTTCAACTGAGAAATAGTACCATGTTTGTGGCAACTATAAAAGTAATCATAAAACCTCAGAGATGGGAGGGACCCAGAGGTTGACCATTCCCATACCTGAATAAGGATTTCCCCCTACAAGTGGTTGTCTATCTTTTATTGGAAGACTTTTACTGAGGGGGAAATCACAGATCTAGGACAACAGGGACCCAACCTGGAGTCTGAAACTTGTGTTTTTATTTTAGTATTTTCATGACTGTATTTCATTATAATTGGCTTCCTTGTTAATTCTACGTATTTTACTTTATACATTTAAAAACATTATTCTGGGAAGAAATGCATACATAAGCTTTATGAGACTGCCAAAAAGGCTCCAGTACACAAAAAAGGGTCAAAGATTCCAGATCTAAAGCAAGAAAAGTTCTTAAGAAATCATTAAAACCTACCTACCTTCTCATTTTACAGATGAGGAAACTGAGACCCAAAAGTTACATGACTTGATCTAGAAAAGAAGATACAAGCTATGATACTTAATTTAGGAGAATTTGGTAGTGACTAAACTAGATGAATAAAATAATTTTTATCACAGGTACTACTCTTCAGATAAAAAAAAGAGAATGCAGTATTTTATTAAATAATAAAAAGCTATTGATAGCTTATATAATTCAAAAGCTCTCATTTCTCACGTTTAACACCAAGATGATCAAGTTTTATGAACTCACTTATTAAAAAGTATAGTACAGCATTCAAAGTTTTCACTTTACAACAATGTCTCTGGTTTAAAAAAAATTCAATCATTCAGAATATAGAAAATAATACAGATAAAGTTAGACACTGGGGCATCCAAACATGGATCAATGAATATACCATGCCATTAACATTACTAGCTGAAAATAAGTTGGCTTTTTGTCATCTCCTCACTTCACTATGATTTCACTGTATAATAATGCATTGAAGTTCATTACTCAAAAGGTCCATTGTTAAATAGTACCAAAACCACCCAACCCAATAACCACAGAATAAAGAGTTGAAAGGAAATAGAATCTTACATGGGTACTAAAAGGAAATCCTACCACATGCAAACATTATAAAATTCATGGACTCCCAAATAAGTGCTAATGCAAAATCCTACCACATTCAAGTCACTCAACACCCAAGCACTAACTTTCATAATATCAACACAATCTTATTTACATGATCAAAATCAACTTTTGAAAAAACAGACAGCTCAAGAAAAATGACATCAAGAAACATTTAAAACCCACAATGACAAGGGTCATCTTTTACCTACCTGTCCCTCTTTCTAACCCTGCTAGGTTTTTTGCTCATGTGACTCAAAGTTTTGTCTACAGCAGTCATTCTCAACTCAGAGTACCTCCAATTATCTCCATTAAAAAATTATTGAAGCAAAATGAATTTATACAGTCTTGGCAAGGACGTGACACGTACAAAGGACTACTATATAGCCTGAACATGGAAAACAAGTTTTAGAAGGATGCCACCAAACTCCAAGTTATCTATGATTTAGCAGATAATTCCAAGTGAGTTGCCTGAGGACATGAAAGTTAAGTGACTTGTCTAAGATTACACAACATATATGTATCAGAGGAAGGATTTAAATGTACATCTTTCTGACTCCAATCTAACAGTTTATACAGTATAATAAAGCTGCCTAGAAAAAATAATAAGGAAATCATAAGAAATTTGGCAATCATTCATTGGCTATGATCATCAGAAATCAAGGAGGGGCTAGGGAATTAAGAAACAGAACAAAGGTCACTCTTGCTTTGTAAGAATTTACTTATTGAGATTCTCTACCACATTACAAGTTTAGGATACTCATTCAGTTTAGTTATCTTGATTTGCCATCTACATTTATTTTACCTCAAAAATGTCTCTCTGGGACAATCAGCACCCTCTAAATAGTTTTCTGACCAAGAACTAACAGAAACATATGTGTCTCCTGTAACAGAATTTCAGACAACTAAAAGGATGTCTATAGAGAAAATTTTGGTTAAACCATTTTCCAATAGTCTTACAGTGAAAAACTGTAGATGTGTTGCCCAAAGAAAGTTTAAATCCTAAGAATAAGTTTAAAAACAAAACTGTATTTAAGAATTCAGCAAACCCTTTGACAATTCACATTTAAACAAATATAAAGAACACCCACAGTAAGACATGGATTTACAAAGAATCTATTTCTATGGGGTTCAATCAATTGAGAAGATATATCCCAGAGGATTTCTCTGTTATTTAGAACGTTTTCTATGGGGTTAAATCAATTGAGAAGATATATCCCAGAGGATTTCCCTGTTATTTAGAGTGTACTAAGCAGAGGAAGGGAATTATTATAATAATCAATCTACAAACACTTATTAAGTTAACCTACTATGTACCAAACGCTGTGGTAAAAAGATGGCCTACAAAAACAAAAATGAAACAGCCCCGACCCGAGGATCTGGAGGAAGAACAATCTGAGTTCAAATCTAGTCTCACATTGGCTGTTCCTGGAAAAAGCACTTAACCTCTATTTAGCTACCCATCTACCTACCTAGATATTTCACTATCTAGCTATGTAGGCAGCAAGGTGGCAGAATACATAGAACTCTAGGCCTAGAGTCAAAAGACCCGAATTTAAATCTAATCTCAGACATGTACTAGCTGTGTGACCCTGAGTAAGTCACTTAACCTCAGTTTGCCTTAGTTTCTTCGTCTGTAAAATGGGAATAACAAAAACCCTACTTCCCAGAGTTGTTGTGGGAATCAAATGAGATAACTGTAAAGTACTAAAGCACAGTACCTGGCACATTACCAGCCATTATTATTATATTGTAATATAGTGATAATAATAGCCTTGACCTAGCAGGGCTGTTGTCCCATTTATACATTTATAGTATTTAAATTGAAAGTATTACGTTCATATTTAAGTATGTTATGTATTATATTTAAGGATTACATAAATGTATATTATATAAAGTATTATATAGATGCCAACAATTATGATTACAGTTGCTAGTCTGGGCTGAGCATCTCCAAGGTTATTGTAGGTTGTGTAGAGCTCCCCACACAAATCCTGCCCCCTAGATCATGGAGGGAATACTGCCCTCTTGAAGTGCTAGCTGAAAGCAATTTCAGGCAGTTTCCACCAAGCTAGAAAGTCTTATAAAGTACAGGCCCAAAGACTGTCTGCTGCCTGAGGATAACCCAAGCTACATCGAGAGAAACTCAGTATCAAGAAGCAATTAATTCTTTGTCTTGGTGGTCCACAAAACAGATGAAAATACCAAAGAGCCCTTATTCCTCAGAAGCCCCTTTCTGTTTTTCTTTTCTTTTCTCTTTTTTTTGTGACTACAACAGGATCAGGGTGGCGGGTGGGGGTGGGAATAAGTCTTATTGTGGAATGAGAATCAAAGAGTATTTGAGAGGTTATCATGATTACGAAATAAATATTTGATTCAGTGGAGCCAAACATAGCCATAAGGGCGCTCCTCCAAGTAAGATGTCTCCTTTATGTATCATGTGCTAAAATCATAAGAGAATCTTTGATAAAAGCCACCAGCTGTACCTGGGTTCAGTGATCCTCTGAAGGTTAACATTAAGCAAAGCATAAAACAGGGACATAAACCATTACCAAATTGCTTCCAGTGTCATGGAGAATATCCAAATAGAAGGATTATCTAGAGATGGTGAAGTTGTCCAGATGCTGCTATTGACCCTGGACACTGTGCTTATGACAAGAAGCCCCAGAACACCATAAGTCCTCCTCAAGAAGATCTGCTTTGTTAACATCAATATTCTCCCCATGGCAGGATGTCACTGCAAACAGTTGAACTAAGGTGATTCTTCCAAAACCATGGTATTTCCCAGTTCAAAGCTATGTAGGGCTTTCTAGAAAGCTTGAGGCTCAAGGACAGGTGCTATGTTCTACCCTAGAACTGTATTACTGACAAAGGTGGGGGGGAGAGGTGGAGAGACAATCACAATCCTTCAGATTTGCTTCGGAAGTACTTCAGGAGTACCGATGAAAAAATAAATTCCCTAGAGTCATCTAAATGTACAGTCATAAAGGGGTGGGAGAAGGGTGAGTGGTAAAAGAGGAGCAACCACTCCTCCCAGGGCTTCAGAGTGTCATCCTCACAAATAGTTCTGGGGCTCATCACTCTCTCTCTTATCTACTGTAGCTACAATAGACGATAGTCACTGAAGGAAAAGTAAAATGGGGAGGCTGGACATTGTCTGGGGGTCAGGGCCCAAATGCTCTGAATTTCACAAACATATGGAGATAACACTTCCTGCCAGCCAAAGGTACGGGACAAATCCCTGGCAAAGGAGAATTGATAGAATCTTACTCTTAGGAGCAATGACTTAAGAGTGTAATGTGAATTTAAAACCTCATTTTTGGTTACTAAAAGATAAATGTCCTTTTAAGATGATTATCCTAGAGAGGCCACATTTAAAGCACCTATGGGAAGACTACCTTGCGGTTAATGGGTTAATGTAGGAGTATGGAGAAGTCAATGTTACTAATACCTCAATAAAATTTGCAACTATAATTCATAGAAAATGGAGAATAACTCTGAATTTTGAATAAGGTTGAATTCATTCATTTTAGAAGGACTGAAACAACACTGCTGTCTTGTCTTCTCAAGCTAGATCATGAACACAAAAATCGTATGGTCTACACAGTGACTAACATGCTGTTGGAGCTCAATAAATGCTATAGACTAATCACAGAAACAAAATGTTTAGAAGGTAAAATGAGTTTTATTTCATAGGACTTTGGAAGATATAATTATAGGTAATATCAATTTTTCATCTATGACGGTGTAATTTTTATGCCTGAATATATAATTAAGGTATCCAAAACCGACAATCAATACACATATCTACACAAAAATATATAAAAACTTGGACATATATACATATCTCTCTGGTTATGTGGTCGATAGACCATGGAGTAAAAAAGATCTGAGCTCAAATCCAGCTTCACTTCCCAGTTGTGTGATCCTGGACAAAAAAACAAAGCTTGGCCTGCCCCAGTTTCCTCAATGTAAAACATCTCAAACTGTTATGGGAATCAAATGAGATAATTACTGGGAAAAGTACTTAGCACAATGCTTGGCACATAGCACAAGCTATATAAATGCTTGTTATTCCCTTCTCCTTTCATTCTCTTTCCCTTCCCTAATTAGAAATTCTGAGACTGCCCTTGAAATTCACTCACTGAACCCTGGGCTCCATTTCAGGAGAAAGGAAGGGGGATCACGGGAGATAAAGGAAAGGTCACAGTCAGAAGCCTCCTGGACTCTCCAGAAGAGCAAGAATAGCTACAGCATAGAGTCTACTGGAAAGGACCGGAATATAGGAGCTCAAAACTGGTTAAAAATACTCATATTCTGGCATTATTCAAGGCCTTCCACTGAGGGCTATCCCCTAAGCTCTGACCCTGACATTCCTAATGGCCCCTAAGGGGATGGATAGCTCATCAGTGTAACAAGCTGCACCTCTGCTGCCATGCAAAAGGGGGCTGGCCTAAACGACTCACAAGAGTGGAATTACCACCAGGCCAGGGCAGCAGCACAGTATCTAACTCAGGCATACCAGCAGCCCATCACTGCCTGGAGTCACAAAATGACAGAATTATCAGAGTTGGGTAACAACCCAGACATCATCAAATCCAATCCATACTAGAAGAAGAATTCCCTAGAGAACATTCAAATAAACATAATATTGAATATTAATATAAACTAAACTTTATCAGCAAAAACATGTATTTAAATTAATTTATTTCAATGCATAAAAGGTTTTCCATTAATCCAACAGAATCCTTTGCCCATTCATTAACTTTCCTTTTTCTCTTAATAATCAGAGCTAATATGCTCCCAATTCTTCTTGAACTGCGTATTTATTTGTTTATGCATTTATTCATGTAACTTCATAAAAGACTTTCTAGATTTCTCTGTATTCCTCACACTAGTTCATTTTGTTGGCATTGAGGTACCCCATAACAATATAGAAGTGTTTATCCAACATTATCTTAATGTTGATTATTTAGGATGCTTCAACTTTGAAGCAATATAATGTTGCAATGAGAATATATAGACAATTATTTTTTTTTATATCATTGTCAGCATATATTACATACCTCCACACTGCTCACTGGGATCTGACACATGACTGCTTTTCTGTCTTTCTATAGGGAAGTTACCAATCACCATAACTTTTTTCTCCTTCCCATCCCAGAATAGGGTGATTTTTTTTTTCTAAACCTGGTGACATGTTGTAATGGTAATGGGAATTTGAAGGTCCCTTATTAAGTCAAATGTAATCACACAGAATATGGGGGGTGGGGTGGGAGGGGAAGGAGAAGCTTACTGAAAGGGTAGAACAGGAAGGGTGGAGCAGGAAGGAGCAGGAGAGAGAACCAGAACAGCTGGAAGCAAGCAGTGTGGAGGCAGAGCAGCTGGCATGAGTGATAAGGGGGCATTTTTGCTTAAGGGGGCCCATTTGGTTTTGAAGACCTGATGCAGGGAAGACTTGGGAATGTTGGTGCTTGCTGAATTGGTTATGTGTACCAACTTCTTGGTTGCTATGATGGATTTGGCTTTCTAGTTTTGGGATTAGGCTTCCTGGTGGTTGAATAAATGTTTTGGCTCTATCTTGCATGTGGAAAGTCTGTTACATTTTGTGATTCACAACTATACCAGCATATTCATAACCACTGTGGGTGCTGTCAATATCACATTGGCATTATGCATGTACAGATCTTTATCATCATTCCTGGGGTCACCAGAAGAGGCTTCCTACTCAGAAAGAAGGTCTTGTTCCACCTTCTAAAGGAAAAATCTCAAACCTATTACACAGCCCCAAAGACTCAAGAGTCTTCCTTCCTTTCTTCTCCAATGCATTCTTCTACTTTCTAACTCTCTTACCTGTGTTCTTTTAACCTTACCTCTTGGTAACCCAAATGGAATGCTACTTCAATGCCTTTATCCCTCTAGGATGTCAATATGACTTGTCAATGTCATTTCTCTATAATGTTATTCAAATAATTCACTGAAGGATGAATGTTACCTTTCTTGATCCCCTCCGCCATGATGGATAGTGTTCTCCAAATCTTGGACTTTTTAGGAATATCTTCAAAAGAGATGTCTGGATCCCTCTCCTTTTTGCAGAGGTGGGAGATTAAAGATATGGAATACTATATACAGATTGTAACACAGTAGATACATCTATTGGTTTTTCTGAACTGGGGTGTGTGTGTGTGTGTGTGTGTGTGTGTGTGTGTGTGTGTGTGTGTGTGTGTGTGTGTGTGTGTGTGTGTGTGTGTGTCATTTTAAATCTTTGCCACAAGGGGTGCCTTGTTAGGTAGAGAAGGGAAAGAATGTAGTTAGAAAGGAAGGCAAGGTAAAAAAAAAAGTAAGAATAGCAAGAGAAATCGGATGTTTTTTAAAATAGGAAGGGACTGCCAGGTGAACAGTGTTTTGCTTCCATGTGACAGTTCTTATCTGCTACCCTGAGAGAAACTTCTGGCTGTTGGCCATTTTGCCCTCATCAAAATCCTAACTAATCTGAGAACTTGTTTTAATATATCACTATTGGGAATTTGGAGATTTTTTTTTCTCATTCCATTTCCTAATCTCCTTTTCTTTCATTTTCTTCTTACCTGATTTCATTGTCCCTCATAGTATATGGGAATTTTTTGTTTTAAGCAACTTACTGAAAAACTTCTGTTTAAATGTGATAAATTAACAAAATAAAAGAAACGTTACAATTAAATATGGAATGGCTGAATCATTTGCTATGCCAGAATTTCAAAGATATTGTCTATAGAAACCATGGGCCATAATGAAGAGGTCTTGACCAAGGGTCTTAGAATTTCATAGCTATTTATGTCCTTTTGTAAATTTTGACTGGAAATCGGAAGAAGTGAGAGAAACTTCAGAAGAAAACTGCTTACATGCGAGATGGGGGGAAGAAAGGGGTACAAATAAGTGCTCAGAAATCAAAGAGTTGCAACGACTTAGCATTTATGGAGAGTACAACTAAGTAATAATAATACTATAATCATCATCATAATACTGTGGGCTTTTTCTCTCTCCAAAGACTCTTCCAGTTCTAAAATTCTATTATTTTAATGAACACACTCATCTTTACCCTACCCATGTGCCCCAGTGAGTTCACAGGTATCATGAACTGAAAAAGGCCTTCAAGGAATCTAAAGAACATGGAGGCTATTAAACAAATCTAATTCTTGTATATTTTTTTTTGCAGTAACTTAAACACATATTTATCTGATTCAAATTTCATCAAGCTCACAGTTTAAGAGATTTGTTAAGGTGATGACTGATACACTCATCCAGAACAGAACTATATGATTTCTCAAATGAGATCAGGGGGCAAAAGAAAGAGACGATAAGATTCATATGATAAGGTTACTGGTATGTGAATTTGGTGCCGAGCACCAAAAGGGGGGAAAATTTGATGGGGAAGATTAAAAGCAACAACTCTCTGCCAGATAAATTATATTAGTATAAGGTGATAGACCCTCATACTACTCTACAATCCACAAGACAAGTTGACTCACCATGGACCTTCGAGACTCATGGGCACTATTCCAGAACTGACACAAACACGAGTTTGATATACTGTTTCTTAGGTGTGGGTGCTGTTTTAATTAGAAATTACAATTTGGTTTGAGATTTGCTACAACATAAAATAATTCAGATTCTTAGTTAAAACTAATAATTCCAAAGAAAGAGTATGCTAACCCAGTCATGAAAGAAAACACTCACCAAAATGGGTAAAACATAAGAAGTTGGGGTTAGCAGTCGGAGTCAAAATAGAAGATAGAACAATATTGTTAATACCAATGCAAAAAAACTTTAAATAAAATGTTAACAAAAAAAGATAGCTGCATATCAAAAAGATTATAAACTATGGCAAGGTTAGATTCATACCAGGAAGGCAGAACTGGTTCCATATTCGGAAAACTATCAATATAATAGACCATATTAATAATAAGAACAACAAAAATCATATTTTATATCACAAGATGCAGAAAAAAGCTTTTGAAATTACACCTATTTTATTTTTAAGAAACACAAGAAATTTATTTTAAAAAACACACAGGAATAAATGACCATTTTCTTTATATAAATAATATCATTCTAAAGTCAAGAGGCAGAATCACGTGTAATAAAAGTAAACGAGAGGCATTTGTAATAAGAACAGCAGTAAAGCAAAGTTGATCATTATCACCCAATTGTCAGCATTAGATGTTAGAATTATCATTAAGACAAGGAAATGAAATTCATGAAAAAGCACTGATAAAGAAGGAGCAATATTATTGGGGGAGGGGGGGTGGGTTCCCCTAATGATTTATAGCTTATTTGCAAAACCCTAGAGAATCAACTAAAATTCTAACTGAAACAATAACTTCAACATTTCTTTATATTACCTTCAAAATACTGCAGAAAGAGAAGCTGCATTTAAAATAACTACAGAATATATAAAAAACTTGTGCATCTGCCTATCAAGACATATACAAGAATTATATGAATATAACAACAAGTCAAGCTAAGGTGATAAGGACAGACTTAAATAATGAGGTGGGTAGAGGACAAGGGAAAGAATTAAAGCAGGACTAATCTGCTGAAGAAAACAAAGAATGAATGAGATAAAGAGTCCTTGGCAAGAAGAAGAGTTACCTTTTCATGAGAAACATGAAAAAGGAAGAGATAATGAGGGGGGTGATATCAGAGAAATGTGAAATCTGTAACACTTGGAGAAATGGTTTACATGACTTACATGAAATTCAATATGGCATGACTGACAAAAAAGTAGATTTAGACTGAGGAAGACCTGGATTGTAATTATCATAGACAGGAGTTATGAGGGCCTGAGCAAGTCACTGCTTCTTCATGTCTCAAGCATTTCCCTAGGATTCATCCCAAGAGGTTAGTGTATTTATTTTTCTATGGGTAGACAGTACGGGTATTTGGGCAGAAGTGGCTTAACTAACTTTAGTTAAGTTGCTCTTGCAATTTAAAAAAGTGCCACTGAGATTGTAAGAAGAACTGCCAGAGGAGACCAAATACCTATGTCTATGTCTCACGCATGGAATTTTTAATAATATCATGTGTATGTAAGGAAAGAGGTTTTTTTATAGAGCACTAGACCTGAAGAGAGAGGGATTTGAATTCTGACTTAAATACTTGATAGTTCTGTGACTGAATGCTGGCAAGTCTGCCAATGGCACAACTGAAGGGAATGTGTAGAATGGATGGACAAATAGCTCAGGAAGCGGTGGCTGAGAAGAAATAAGTGCACTAAGGGAATTAAGGGGTTTTATTTGGGTAGACAGAGACTTGAAAAAAGACCATCAAGATAAAAGTCTGAGAGCAAAATAAGAGTCCAGCTCAAGCCAGTCATCATCAGTAGAGCTGACAATGCTATCTTCCTCAAACCTAAACAGTCAGTCTTCCATAGCCTTCTCCCTGCCATCTTATGTCCTGACTCATTGCATTAACTCTACGGTTGCAACTTTATTCTACTATTGCAACGCTGAAAGCAGGGCAAAACTTATATTGTTGGAATGACCCTAGCCCAAGACTAAAGCATTCCATTGTATCCAACATACATCAGCTCCCACATATATGAGCTCTCAACTCTAAGACCCAAAACAGGCCTTGTCCTTCAGACACCAGACCTTCTCGCCTCTGGGATCAGAGCCCCAGAAACTAGGTTCCTCCCCTCCAGGAGCAGAGCATTCATCTATGGTGGGTCCATTGTCCCTACTAGAATGCTTACTCTATCACTAAAAATTTACTCTATGTGTTAAACCTATTCCCTCAAAACTCTTTTCATCTACCTGAATTCATGGAAACCTGGTTGCCTACAGATAATATTACATCTTTGTCAGCTTTCTCCAATTCTGGGTACACTTTCTCTAATGGGTGCTTTACAAGCACTGCTTGTATAGCAGTATATAATGAGAAAACTCATTACACACATGCACACACACATGCATGCACACGTACACGCACGCACGCGCACACACACACACACACACACACACACACACACACACACACACCTAGAAGTAATAAATATAATTCATGCCCCTCACTGCCACTTCCAGACCTGGTCTGCTATCACTCATCAAACTCTCTTCCTGTGAGGTTCATCATCCTGAGTTCAAATCTAGCTTCAGATACTGTTACCCTAGGCAAGTCATTTAATCTTGTTTGTCTTAGTTTCTTCATCTGGAAAATGAAGTGGAAAAAGAAATGACAAACCACTCCAGTAATTTGCTAAAAAAACAAAACAAAACCCTGAAAGGGGTCACAAAGAGTCAAACGTGACTGAAAATGACTAAACAACACAAATATTACCTTATTTATAACCTTGTTTAGGTCTTTTCTGGATCCCTTGGCAATTTCTCCTCCTATCTCAAATGAGTTCAGTACCTGGCTTTCAGTGTTTCTCTCTATCCCAATCCCTGTCATCATATTAGGGGTGTTTCAGTATATATACTTAATTTTCTACCAAAAATTTTGCCTCCTAGGTCACCAATCTCAAACTCATCTGACCTACACCTTCATATATGGAGCAGGTAATTCCTTCACTCTCTTATCATTTATACCTGCTATATAGTAGTGAGAGTCCATGTTGTAAAATTGAAACTCACATACATTTTCTCTCTCACCCACCAAATATTTCTATTTTCTAGTCTCAACTGGGTCCTTGATGCTATACAGCAATCCTTTTATTCTTTCTGATCAATTCTTTATCACAGCAGGCATTCCACTTCTTCTCTTCAATTGGGTACCCTCTTCATTCTCCCTGTTACTGAAGGGTCTTGCCTCAAACTTTGAAAAAATTAAGGCCATCCATAATGAATATCTTCTTTTTTCCTATTCCAAACCTGAAAACTCCTCCTCCACCATTCCTCTTTCTTTCTTGTTTCAGTCTCTGATAAAGAGGTGGTCTTTCTCCTTGGCAAGGCACCTATGGTGTTCCTAGATACTCTCACTTCCTCTGAGAACTTGGTCCTTCAAGAATCCTTGCACCTCTTCCTTTATCTTCAACAATTCTTTATTTACTTCTCTCTTTACATGTTATATCCTTTAAGCATCTTGGAGGGAAGGAAAGTCTCTTACTGTTGTTGTTTTTCTATATATCCTCAATACACCCAGCACCGTGCTTTGCACACAGTAGGCAGTGAGTAAATGTG
Organism: Pseudochirops cupreus; assembly: GCA_028627135.1. Classification (NCBI taxonomy): domain Eukaryota; kingdom Metazoa; phylum Chordata; class Mammalia; order Diprotodontia; family Pseudocheiridae; genus Pseudochirops; species Pseudochirops cupreus. Next base: position 308,823,975 of record CM053580.1, read on the forward strand.
TGCTAGATCCCTTATTTGGTGTTTGGAGCTCCTTATAATAAACAACAAAAAGTAAAACTAAGGTATACCCTGTGTGATTCTGAATGAGAGGTTTTGGAAAGTAATACCTGTGGATTGGCCTAGGTGTTGGAAAGGCAGAAGTGTTAAGCCACAACTGCATTTGTCACAAACGTTCTTCTCAGCTGTGACCTCAGTGTTTGAATATCCTCCATCAACATTCTCTGCGTGTATGCTCTTTCTCAATAGAGGTTCTTGGGGAACTTTATAAAAAAAAATCTCTGCTACCAAATCTATTACCAAAGATTAAATTATACCCTTTTACAATTCCAAATATCATCATTACTACCATTCTCTTATTCAAAAATTTTATATGTTTGCTGGCTGATGAGGTATCCACAGAAGTGTGATGCCCTGCAGTAATTACTTAAGTTATCTTCATAATAATGACAAAACTTCTGCCCCAAATCATGGCTCTTTTCAGAAGGCAAATGGGTTAGCAAGAAAGGTAACAGGGCTAAACAGAGAAAATTAAGGCTAGAAGAAGAAAACACTAGTGTCAACAGGTAGGGTTTGATGTGATTGAAACACGATGATGGAACATTGAAGGAAAATAGGTTGAAAGCAGAGATTTGCTAGGGCCAGGGTAGTCAAAGGTTTATGTGTAATTAATATGGCAGCAAAATGACGGCTTTCAAAAGGTTGATAGGCGGGGGAAAGGTAGTATAATTGTATGTGAACACGCCAGTAAAATTCTTGGCTGTATAACTAACCAAAATATCCAAAAAACTGAATTTTTCAATGTCGGATATTTGTACACCCATATTTTTAAAATATCACTGGGACTGTAAAAAATTCTATCTGGCACATAAATAGGAGACTACTTCCATTCCATGCCTGGAATCATAAAAATTTTCTCAGCCTATTCAGTAGTCAGCCAAACTTAACCAAAGTCAGAAAAGCAAAAAATGTTTGCTTCATTTTAAAGAAAATAGAACAAAAAAAATTTTTTTTGTGGGTTACAGAAGATTTGTAATTAAAAGGGTATAGACTGGAATTCTGGTCTGACTACTTGGGCAGATTGACTTAATCTAACCCTGAGCAAATCACTTAATCTCTTTGGATCTCAGTTTCCTCATTTCTAAACTGAGGGAATCTGACTAGATATTCTCTCAATTCCTTCCAGCTTTAAATCCTACACTCTGATCCTATCCTCAGAAAACACTGAGCTGGATAGGACTTCCTCTTTCTTAATCAGTTCTGATCACCACCTTTAGCAAACAATGGAAAGAAGAGGAGGCAGGACCTGTGGATAAACCTATAGTTTGTTCCTTGACTGATTTTACCTCCCAACCAAGTTTAGCATTTTACAAATGGAAATTGAGCTCAACAGAGTGATGTATCAGTTCAATGAAACAGATATGTCTTAAGGGCATACTATGGACAAAGCACTGTTGGAATGAGACTTAAAAAATAGTAACTCTTTTTGCTGTCTTTGAGGGGTTTACAATTTGACAGGGAATATTAGAACTGTTAAGATGTAACTATAATACATAAGAGAGATACAAAATACTATGAGATTTCTGGAGAAGGAAAAATCATGTTCAACTGGGTATGAGAAATAAGGGAGAATGTGCCTCTCAAAGAGATGACACTGGAGTTATGTCTCAAAGAATTTCATGAGGAAGATAAAGGAACATGAGAGAGAAAGCATCTGGAAAAACAAACAAACAAATCTACGCAAAGATGTAATTCGATGATATTTGGGTAAGAAGCATCATCAGGAATATTAACTGGAAACACAGAGATGGGGGCATACCAACAGCCAACTTGGACAGTGGACAACATTTAGCCAAAAATGCTAATTTAAACAATAAATGTGCATCATATACATTACTATGGATCCTGTCAGGAGTTATATGTCACATTTCTTGAGAGCTAATGATAACCTTCAAATACAGCCCAAATAGGAATACAGTGTGATTTTATGAGCTTCTTTGATAGCTTGTCCATTATCTTGGTTCACCATTGTTAGCTGGCATTTTCTTATGCATCTCTCCCAGCATTAAGAGCAGTGCTTCACCCAGTAAGTGTTCAATAAATGCTTGTTAACTAACCATTGTAATGGAAATCCCAGTAATAACAAGAAGATTTCCAACTCTGACCAGGGGTCCATTTATTCTGAACAATAGCCAATACAATAGCGTTTTAGTACAATAAAGAGAATCTAGACATCTCATTGATGTTCATTGTCATGGGTTTTGACCTAAATAAAGAATGGGAAGGGAATGGTGAGGACAACGAAAAGGGACAGAAAAAGAGTTGGATAAGTTATTAATGGTAGTTATAGGAGTTGTTAAGTGGAGAAAACTACTAATAGATAATTTTGCTGATAGACAACCCAATGTCACTCAGATATAAATGTTACTTAATAGTTTTAAAGGGTTTCCAAGAGCAAGCAGTACTCTAAAGCAGTACTGTGATAGAGACTGCACTAAAGATGGACTAAATGTTAAGAGGAGGGGGGACCACTGAGGCAACTGACTCCATGTGAGTATTCACATTAAGTAACAGTGAAGTAATATAGGACAGCATTGCTGGTAGCTGTGGCCAATTTCAAATTAAAGATGGTTTCTAGCTATCCTAGTGACAATAAATTGTGTCAAACAAATGCATTTCTGCTACATGTCTCACACAACCTTTGTGCCTGGAATTTCCATCTGAGTGCTGGAGTAGCCAAAAGAAATGTTTGTGGTCAATTCAGTGGTGCAAAGTTTGTTATTCAGTGCCCCATTAAAGCAAACAAAGCTTCACTTTAGGGTGCAGTTCCAGGCCCATCCCCAGTCCCATCTCTCCCATAAATCCTTCCCAGCCCACTTCAGCCACAATGATCCCTCTCTCCCTACCTCTGAACTCATACCATTTATTGTCTACATCACTAATGTGAACATTAATCAAGACCTTTGCCATTTCGTGTACTATTCTCCTTTATTTAGCTCTGTGTACTTATGAAGTCATGATCTTACGAGAATCCTGACCATAAGTACCTTCAGGAGAGATCTCATCTTATTATTCTCATTGCAACCCTCTTCCCCAATAGTGGAACCTCAATAAATACTTGTCTGATTTACATCAAATTAAACTAAAGGGCATTACGGTAACTGGGAGGTAAAATGTACACTACGAACACAATATGCTATGGAAGTATAACGAACTTTAGTATTTTGAAATTTAGCACAGAAAGAAAGCCTTTGTGTAGTATCTAAAGTAGATGCCCCATTGGCATCAGAGTTTTAATATAATCTCTGTGGCAGCTTTTTGATTCTAGAATTGCACTGTTGTCATGTGTAAAAAAAAAAAATCTTTCCATAGGGTGAGATAAATTGATCATTCAGTCTGTACATAGAACACTGGGGGGTGTTATCAGGAGGGATTTTGTGTATGTTGTGCAGGGGCGGGGGAGGCATTAAAAATGAAAGAGCATTATCAAAATAAGGAAAATATAACGTTTATAGTAAGAGTTTGGGAAATGTACAAAACAAGTGGACAGTAAAATTTTACTCAGCAACAATTATCATAAGCAGAGACATTGCTCATTTAGAAATTCCAAGAATGCGAGGCAAAGACAGCACTGGACTTAAAGACAAATCTAGGGTCTAGTCCTAGCTCAGACACCGGCTATGTGACTTTGGGTAAGTTGCTTCCCCTCCCTGGGCCTAAAGTTCCTCACCTATATATAGGCCATAATAATTTTTTTATAATTATATAGGATTGTTGCAAGGAAAGCATTTTATAAAAACTGGAGAGCATTACAGAAATATATAATAATAATAATAATAATAATAACAACAACAACAACATTATTATTACTTTAAAATCCGATACAGAGTGGGACTCATGAATGTGAAGTTTCAGTACCAACAAAGACGCTATAGTTCATTCAAGCAAATACCTATTGCAATGCCTCCTCCTTAAGAATGTAAAATAGGAGTCACAGATATATTAATTTCTGCTCTGTAACAAAAGAAGGAATTATCAGGGTCCTTCTAAATAGTAAAGGGTTTGGACTCTTTCCACCACCCTCAAAAGGAAAAAGAAAAACTATCAAAATTTCACAATGCTGAAAATGTTTTAAGATACAAAATGCCATAAAAAAAACAAAACAGAAAACATTGGTATTCATTCATTTAAAAAAAAAAAGTTTGACTGAATTAGATCTCCTTTAAGAAATTTTAAGTACTAGGTTAGAAGACAGAATATACCACATTTTTCTATTTATTGGACTATCCGTAATAAACACAAGGGTATGTGTGGACCACAGAGGAAGTTAGTTTTGAAAAATATGTTTTCTACTTGCGTCTTTTATGCATCTAAAATCTGAAAGGTACTACTTATGGGTATAATGGGCTACTGTTCCTAAGTTTAAATCCAAATGGTATAATTGAAAGAATGAAAACCAATGAAAATGTCAACAGAGCCACAGCTAGCCAACAAGCCCCTTTGGCAAACGTTAGCATAAATGTTTTTATAACCCGTGTTTGATAGGGACACTGTTCACATGCTATGGCTGTCCATGTCATTCAGACTCCTAATTACTTAAGCAATGAAAAAAGTTTCCTCAAGTCAACAGTTTGGAATAGAAATTCCCACCTTGGAACTATCCAAAAGCATTACCAGTATCTCTCTATCTCTATGAGCAGTGGAGCGAAGTGGGAGAGGGAGGGAAGGAGAACTCAATGGCTGCCTTCAGAGCATCTGTTCCAGCAACCCAGTTGTCTACCTTTTCCTGGATCGGTTCAACTCCATCTGGTACATGAAGCAAAGTATGTCCCCAAGGTGCTGTGTCCACCTGTCACTGACAGTTGGGCTCATGCCACTGGGAACAAGAGCACAAACATTTTGGCATATGCCTGTGGCTCATTTCTTTAGCCTAGTAGCTGGGTAGGACCTGAGATGAAGAGACCAAGAGACAGTAACAAAAAATGCATTGGGCTCCCGCTATCAGAGCTTGCCAATACCAATCACCGGTGAAAGAAACCAGACCACACCTAGAAGAGTCGTCTGCCAGGGGTGTGCCACAAGGGCTGGCTGGACCTGAACGATGAAGTGTGCCAAGTTCTGGGTCTCTGGGCATGCCAGCACCTGGCAACCATTCCTGGAAGCTAGACATCCCAAGTCAGACATATTTCTGTGCATACCTTCTCTCTCCCCCAGGCTACTAACATGTGGCTAATGGATAGTCTGCTGAACTAGTTTTTGGGCCATGGGGAGATGAAGGGAGCCTACACATGTTCATACATGATTATTATTTTTTATATGAGCTACAACTCTAAACTGAGGTTATTATTTGAAATAAACATACCAAGACTTAGAGAGAAAAATATGCATTGTCTCTTCCAGGAATTCACCTAGAGAAGTTACATATCTGTGTTTTCACTGATGCTACCAGGGCTTAAGGCTTTTCTGAAAATGTCTTTTGAAACTTTCTTTAGAGTCTGAGACATCTGCTTTCAAAAACTCTGAAGGGGACTGATTGCCTTTGTCAAGTGGACTCTCCAAAAGCTCCATCCAGGCCTCAGTCTCAGAGAGTCCCATTCCTGGGGATTGTCTCAAAGCCTAAGCTCACCAAAGGTCCTCTTCCATGTACATCTTTAAATGTGACAGAAAGGAAATGTATTCGATTATCATTTTCTGTTTAGTTACCTCACAGAGAGATTTCTGGTATGTAATACACATATATGTCATTTATGGAAGCTAGGCGGCTCAGTGGATAGAGCGCTAGGCATGGAGTTAAGGAAAACTTGATTTCAAATTCAGCCTCAAACATTTACCAACTGTGTGACTCTGGGTAAGTCACTTAATATCTGTTTGCTTTAATTCACTGTAGAAGAAAATGGTAAACAACTCCAATATATTTGAAAACAAAAACAACTCATGAACAGTGTGGTACACAGAGTCACAAAGAGCCAGACATGACTGAAGACTGAACAACACTGTCATTTACTTTCTAAAAGATATAGTGCTTGCAGTAACTTCTCTTAAAAGAAGGCCTCAGGCCTTTGAAAAGAATAAATTTCTCTCACTATAATGATTCGATTTGCAACATATGACAAAAAAGAGATAAAAACCTCTTCTAACTTTAAGAATTGCCTGAACTTTGAAGGGGATAAAAGACTTGTAGGTAATTTCATTCAATAGGTGAAATAATCAGTGAGAAGAATTGCTAGGCTGAACTTGATTCTCACTTGCAAGAAGAAACTGACTACTGGTCATACAAATTCTTTAGTTCTTTAAAATCTCATTGATGATTACAAACACTTATTAACACCATTGTACAAAAAAAGGATGAAGGTACAGAGAAAGAATGATCAACAAACATAAAATTATCATTTAAATTTGGAATTTAAAGAATCTAGAAAACATTGCTAAGAACCATTACGTCTTGAACAAGAAATTAAAGACTTTGAGCACAGGTGGCATTTTTATCACACTCCCAAATAAAAAAGGAAAAAATATAGCAAAGAAAGAAAGATTTGAGAAGTGAGTAACTGGTTATAAGAAGGGGACCCTGGCTTAAAATTTAGAAATGAGAAGCACCTATCCAAGGATGAAGTATGTCTAACATGATAAAACTATACTGGCCCAGAGAAGAGCTTCTTAAATTGGGGTACAAGGGCTCCCAAAGCTTCTATAACTAGACTTCAGGGGGCCCATATGCTTAGATAAGGGGAAAAAAATTACATCTCTACTTTAATTGAGCTCCAAAACAAATGTGGCATTTACTTCCATTATTTAAAAATATTATTCTGAGAAAAGGTTCACAGACATCACTAGACTGCCAATAGGGGACATGCATAAGAAAGGGTAAGCACCCCTTGTCTGGAGCTTGTAAATCTAATGAAAGAGGCTATAAACTCTGAAGGTGAGAGAAAAGAGAAAATTACCTGTATATATCCAGCAAGATAGAAATAACATAAAGTAATCATAAAGGAGAAAAAAGAATAGTAACAAAGATACTCAGATATAGATGAAGACACCATTCAAGAAAGGAAATAGCAATAGAGCCCATGGCCTACAACATCTACGTAAAATGACACAAAGTATGGATAACAAATATGGTGAATGAGACACCCTAATTAACAGTGGAAAAGCAGACTTCACTGATAACAGTTAACACTTGGTAAATCAAGTCCTATGGCTGGACTAGGGGAATTATACAAAATGAACAGTCCTGCAAAAAAGATGGTAGTGTGAGAAAAAGAGTAGGACTATATCCTAAGAAGGTATATTCATCCCGAGTTGCTTGAAAGCTACTTTCAGCCTTTAATAGGTGATATATCTACCGAAAAGAGTTTCTGTGCTGGACTTGATTTTCACAAGCAATAAAAGTGGATTGCTGAAAGTGGAAATGATGGCTTAAGGTGATCACTCTATTTTAGAATTTCTGACAGACCAAAAGAGGAAAGCTAAGCATTATCTAACATGCCCCCTAGATATGGGGAGAGAACATTTCAAAAGCTTCTGAGAAAGGACAGCTAAGTTCCCTATGGACCACATTTCTACAGGGTTAAGTCAGCACTGCAGGGATGGAAAGCTCTAAAAATGAACTGTTCAAAACAAAATGACTCTTTTAAGGGGGAAAAGGAAAAGTTATCTGAAAAGACATGAGGATTCACAAGAAATTTGTTGACCAATTGAGATGTCTATGCATAGACACAAAAAACATGGAATGGTCCTATGAAATAATTTCAGGGGCACAAAATCTCTGAATCAGCTAAGGTAGAGATGAAATGAAAGCAGAAAGCAACAAAAGGAATGTTTAAGCTATATAGAGAAGAGCAGGGGAGTCAAAGAAGGATTGGGGCTGTAGCTGTTTAGGGTGAATGGAACAAAAATGAATGACAGTGAGAAAACCAAACACTGCTCAACTTGAGTTTTGAAATGGAAAGGTTAAAACAAAAAATGACTTATAGAGAATTGAGACCTGAGATAAACATGGAGACAGCAAAAGGGGTGAAGTCAAAGTCACTGGCCTACAGTTTGCAGACTTATTTTGGACAACTAGATTTTAGCTGACCACATTAGTTCAAGTCATCAGATTTACCCAGTATATCACAACTGAACCACTGTCAGTAATGTTTGAAAGATCACAGAGAGGGGCACCTGGGTTGCTCACTGGGCCTGGTGTCAGGAAGACCTGAGTTCAAATCCAGCCTCAGACACTTACTAGATATGTGATCCTAGACAAGTCACTTAACCCTTGTTGTCTCAAAAAAAAAAGATCACAGAGAAGAGGAGAGCTGCCAATGGAATCTGGTACAGTGAATAGAAAACCAACTTCAAAGCCAGGTACACTTGGGTTCAAATTCCACCTCTGATATATTCTGGCTGTGTGACCTTGAGCCACATCATAGAGCTTTTCAATACTCTAGGCAACACTGTGACTACAAATTGCAGAGAGGGTGCTGACCATTGCTAATAAGAGAAGTTGCTCAGTTAGAGTTCTTCACACCCATGAAATCACAGGTCTAACCACTATGCATCTTGGGAGGTGGCTAGGTGATCAAATGGTTAGAACACTGTAAAATGCCACCACCCCCCCTTTTTTAATCAATCAAGAAGATACTGCCTCACTAGGTAGTTGAGCCTGGTGAATTTACTTCTCTGGGCTTCAGTTTAATCATTGGTGAAAATAAGGATCTGACATCATTAAAGGGCCCTTACAGTTCTCAGTCTAAGATCCTATGATCCTGTGATCCTAAGGAACAAGGAAAAAGACCTTACTAAAAAGAAGTAAGTTCTTTTGGCCTCCCTCTGAGGAGTAATGATATGATCTACGGAGGAGAGAGATTATCCCAGAAGGAACAGAGTAAGAGACCAGTGGCCACCAAGAGAGAGGCCTGTTACCTTCCAGGTTATTGATCTGGCAAGTGAATTGCCTAGTTTGTCAAATGTGGTGAGGACTGCTCACTTCTGGTGACAAACCAAAGATATTTACCAGCTGCTGGGACCAAGGGCCATTGTTCTTTTAACCTCCAAAGTGAATACCTTCTTCCTAGACATCTTGGTGAAGAAGGCCACTGGCTGGATATACTACAGAGGGGATCTTGTGCATGGGTCATACCAGATGGCCTCTGAGGTAATTTTCAAAGCTGGTTTCTGTGAGGAATACTAAGTTTAGAAATTGGAAATATGTTCCGTGCTCTCTTCCCAAGTCATGGTTGTTTTTACCCAGCCCTTCTGGAAAAAAAATGTGATGGGGCCAGCACAGGTGAAGAGACTAAAAATACTGGATTAAAAATTCTGTTCTCGAGGCAGTTAGGTGGCACAGTGGATAAAGCACCAGCCCTGGAATCAGAATGACCTGAATTCAAATCCAATCTCAGACACTTAACACAAAAAACTAGCCGTGTGACCTTGGGCAAGTCACTTAACCCCAACTGCCCTACCTCCCCCCCTCCAAAAAGCAAAAAACAACAACAAAAAATTCTGTTCCTCTCCTCTCATTTTTTTCTTTTGCAACATGGCTAACTTGGAAAACATGTTTTGCATGACTTCATATGCATGTTGTTCAGTTGTTTCAGTTTGCCCTACTCTTCACAACCCCAACTGGGATATTTTTGGCAAACAAACTGGAGTGGTTTGCCATTTCCCTCTCCAGCTATCTATCTACCACACCACTGTAGCTGCCACATGTATATGGATATCATATTGCTTACCTTCCCAAGGCGGAGAGAGGAAGGGTGAGTAGGAAGAAGAGAATTTTGAACTCAAAATTTTTTTAAAATGAATGTTTAAAAATATTTTTCACATAATTGGGAAATATTTAACAAAATAAAATATAGTTAAAAAAACAGTGCCAATTAAATATCCTTTGGAGTTTAAAGGCTCCTACTTTAAAAAGAAAACTAGCTTAAAATTAAGCATTGTTGGGGCCACTAGGTGGTGCAATGAATAGAGCACTGGCCCTGGAGTCAGGAGGACCTGAGTTCAAATCCAGTTTCAGACACTTAACACTTACTAGCTGTGTGACCTTGGGCAAGTCACTTAACCCCAATTGCCCTGCCTTCCCCTCTGCAAAAAAGCAAAAAAATAAATAAATAAATAATGAAAGTTAAGCATTGTTCGCACCTTTGTGTAAATTATTTTAACCAAAGACATAGCTGTTGGAACCCTGGACTTGGAATCCGACCTGAGTTCACATCCTGCTTCAGACATTTACTAAAACTAGTTCAATGACCCTAGGCAAGTCACACACTCAGACTCAGTTTCCTCTTCTGAAAAAAAAAAGGGGGATAATAATAATAAAAAAGGTTCTTATGAGGATCCAGAGCTAAAATAGGTAAAATGCTTTGCAAACCTGAAGGTGCTACATAAATGTTAGCTATTATTATTGAGCATTACTACTACTACTTCCATTCATAGCAAGTACAGGCATAACTCAAAGATAGTGTGGGTTTGGTTCCGGAGGCTGGCAAAAAAGGAAATACGACAATAAAGAGAATCATACAATTTTTTTGTATCATAGTACATATAAAAGTTGTTTACACTATACTGTAGTCTATTAAGTGTGTAGTAGTATTATGTATGAAAAAAACCCAATGTACATAGCCCTAATTAAAATACTTTATTGCTAAAAATGGTAATCAACATACAGGCCGCCTTCAGCAAGTCGTGATCTTTTTGGGTGGTGAAGTCTTGCCTCCATGTTGGTGTCTGCTGATTAATCAGGGTGGTTGGTGGTTGCTGAAGTTTGGAGTAATTGTGGCAACTTCTTAAAATAAGATGACAATGAAATTTGCCAAACTACTCTTACTTAAACACTTAAGATCCCATTGTAGGGCTATGAATTGGCCTCATTTCAATATAATTGTCTCTCAAGGAATAAGAAAGCCTGAGGAGAGGGATTGAGAGACTTGGAATAGCTAGTCCATGGAGCAGTCAGAACACATGACATCTATCAATTAAGTTCAGCAACATACATGGGAGTGGTTGGTGGCACCCTCAAATTATAATAGCAACATCTAAGATCACTGATCACCACAAAAAAGTATTATAACAATAATGAAAAAGTCTGAAATATTGCAATAATTACCAAAATGGTAGAGAGAGACACAATGTAAGCACATGATGTAAAAAAAAAAATAGCACTAATAGACTTGTTTGATTCAGGGCTGACCCAATTTGTTAAAAAAAAAAAAAAAAAGGAATAATATCTGTGAGGTGCAATGAAATGAGGCATGTCTCATTTAATGGTGGGGTGTGTGTGGGAGATGATTAGAACTGAGGGGCAGGAAGGTAATTTTTACATCCAATATCTGATTATGATAGAAAAATGTAGATAGTCAGAGGATAGCATGAAGGCATTGGTTACATCGTGCAAAGGGAATAGAAGAGGGTTTAGAAAGAGAGGTGTGAAGGTCAGAGAAATGAGAGGACAAAGACAAAGTCTGCCTGCACTACTGCTGTATCTGGGATGTTGTCAAATCACTAATTCAATCACTTAAATACTAAAGAAATACTGTATTTGAGAAATCAACTGTCTCCGAGGAAATTTTTAAAAAATTATCATATCAAGACTTCTAAAACTGCAAGACAAAATTTTCCATATTAATCTAGTCTCCCTTTTTCTCATAAACTGTTCAGTCCAGCCTTTCCCATTCCTATTCAGGTTTTGCCATCTAATCCCCATTTGTGCTAGGAAAGAGGGAAAAAAAAGGTTGACGCATTGATCCACTACCTCCTCCTTCTTCCTTTCTATTAGAAGTACAATATCAAAAGGATTTCCTTCTTTGTGAGAAATTCAGGATACATTCTTTTTCAATGCTGAGTGTGCTATAAATACAGCTATGAGATATGAATTCCTACCTGCCAACACAAGCAAAGACATTTTTTTAACTTGGTCCCAACTAAAGAGTTATACCCAAGTTTCTGTCTATAAAACAATTAGTGAAACAGATGAAAGACATTTCAAATGATTACCCAAGAGACTTCGTTGTTCTGGATATTCGGTGAATGTCTGCCACATAAGGCAAGGAGATATATTTTTTGACATTTACCACCTGCCTTCGTAAATGTCACACTAGTTAATCTTGAGATTCACCAAATTTCTGACTTTTACCACAACTGGCCTTACATGCTTTTGATTTAGATCTCCTAGCAAATTGCCACGTTTCCCTAGTTTATTAAAGGAGTCTTCCTTTTCTTGAAGTTTCTTGAAGCAGAGGAAAAAGCCCTGCCCCATTGCCCCCCAAATTCCCAATAATTCTCAAATCAAATTCGATTCTAACAATATTAAAGGTTTTATTCCTTAGAGAAAATATGGTAATTCCCAATTAAAATTTAATTTAGCACAAAAATTTAATTAACTGATATATGTACTTCATGAACGTGAACACAAAAGGCAATTAAATTTAGTTCAAGAGCCACCTCCTCCGCAAGGCACTTCCTGATTCCAACAGTTAGCACTTTACCCAAACCCCAAAATTATGTTGTGTTTACTTAAGTGTATATGTATGGTTTCCTCCAAGTAAAAATTTATGCTAAAACTTCTTGAAGGTAAGGTTGCACTTTTTTTGGACTTTTTATCCCCAGAAACTAGAATAAAGTCTGAATCCTAATAACTTAATAAATGCTTGTTGAATTGCCAAATTCAATTCAATATAAAATTTATTAAGCAAAACAAAGAATAGACTAGGGCATTTTACTCCTCCCCACCCCTCCCCCAGCCCCCAGCTTTGACAAAAGTATATTTCCTTAAGGTAGTTTTAGAAACTGATACCACTGTCTCTCTAAGGCTACAGGCTACTACTATTGAGATCTCAAAGAATTTCTGAAGTATTAATAATTCTTCCATACAGAATCTTTCAGGCTCATTTTATTCACCAAGAAAAATGAAGTCACACACTTCATTGAAGAAAACAAAAATCATTTTCTAAAACTACCAACTTGGCAGGTCATTAGTCACCTTCAGCATGAATAGTTATAACCGTCTCTGAAGCAGAAACTCTAAGGAGACCAGAGAGATCCCACTCAAGGCAACAGTGCTGCTGCTCTGTGGTTAATGAGTTAAAATCAGGGGTCAGCAACCTTTTTATCCTAGAGTGCCAAAAAAATTTTTCTAACCTCTTCAACCCTTCAGTGAGCCATCATCATCTCTCTGGGCAGGGGGGAAAGGTTCTTAGGGACACAAGGAAGCTACTCAGCCTTCCCCCCAACCCCCATCCCACTCTCATTCCCCATCCCTCTCTTCCTTTGCCTGCTACCTGGGTGGTAGTAGTGGACATTGTCCGGCAGGTAGGGGGAGGGGAGGGAGAGAGAGGAAGCAAATTCAAAGGAGTAAGTGGAGGAGCTGAGGAAACCATTCAGTAAACCCAGGATGCCTTCCCTTAAAGGTTGACCGCATGCTTCTCTCAAGAGCAAAGGGAGGCCTGTATTCACAATAGTTACAGTTCATTTCAAGACTGGATAAGGAGAATGAAAGGAGGTAGAGGTGATAAAGTTAGGAAAACTTAAATAAGAACTAAGCTACCACCAGAAATTATTTTAGGAATCAATAATACTTGTTACGTATTGCTTCTTAAGGTAGGTCTAATCAATTTATATGGTGAATAAATCTAATCTCAAGCCAGCTAGACATGTTTTCCAAATATTTAAACACAATAAAAATAAACATACTCAGTTTGGTTCCATCCATACACCAAGGACACTTACAAATGAGTCCCAAATGGGTCCATCTGCAAAATCAGCAGATACAACCTATCTGAACAAAGAGAAAAGATAGCTGCTTCATTTATGGTCCATGAGGACAAATCAGTTACTGTGATTCTTAAAAATCACATAAATAAAAGTATATTAAGACCCAAAATAAATATTTTATTAATCCCACTGTTGGAAGTCAGTTCATTAAGTCATTTCATCAATTAATTTGATTATTTTGGAACCAAATTAAAAGTGGTGGCTATTTTTAAAAGTGAGTTTTATTGTTTTGAAAGGCCTAACTTCTCAGGACATGGTTAAGTGCCATTTGCCAATTTTCCAAGAGCTAAGTCTTATTTGCAAATAAAGTAGTCCCTACACATAATTGGTTTTATTGTTTATATTAACCACTTTAATAAGTCCTAGATTTGGGCTTGAACACAAGATTTTGTACTATCCTTAAAATGTCTCCATCACCTGACTGAAGTGAGCAAAGGTCATCCTAATTAAAGCAATCATGCCCAATGCCCAGGGTCCTAACAATATGAAAATTTTACATGGGAGTACCTTATCTCATGGAAGTCTGTGTTAAATGACCGTTTTGTCTAACTAAATATTGTCTGCCACCATAAATAACTCCAAATTCTTCTTAATACTGAGATTACTGATGTTATTACATTCATCTCCTTTTATAATCAAATTACAGATTTTTAAAGATACTTGATGACTTTTGAAAAGGAGTGAAAAGCTAGCAATATACTATTATAATATTCCTTAATCTCAATGAAAGGTGACTTTGAATATCTAGTCTTACAGAAATGATGGTCAAATAAGTGCAGGGATATGACCACCAACATTTTGTAAATTAAGAAATGCAATGGCCATGTATATAATCATGCCCATCTTGAGAAAATATGCAAGAGGATCACTTGTATGTGGGACCTAAATTAAGCAACATTTTATAGAAAATTGGATATCATCTCTTGTGGAAAAACAGAAAAAAATCTAGGGTGAGCAGCCTTTCTCACTTTATAATGGTGAGCAGAAGAAAGAAGAAGCTATAATATGAACTACAGGGTAGAATCTAGAGAGAAACTAAAACCATACTTGAGTGTAGGAATTCGTGTCTTTGCCCTTGGAAATCTATAAGGAACACAACACTGCAAAAAACAAAAACAAACAAAAAACAACTCACCAACCTATGCCTGCTGTACTCATGTCAGCCTTAAGATGCATATTGTTACACATGATATGAATGGACAAATGCATACATTTAATGCATTTCAAAATGAGAAGCACGGGCACATCATTAAGGGGCACACACAGTGTATAAAGGATGCGCCACGACCTTGTTAGTGTTTGGCCTCTCTTTCACACCGAAGTTCATTGTAAAACACTCAACCACGAAATATGTCTAAAAGTTGCAGGACTTTTTTTTCTTTCTATCAATGATTATATACTTATTTCATATTTATCTTGAAGACGGAAGGAAAGTCAGGTTTTATTGCATGTGCAGTAATTCAAACATGAATTACACCCAACTTTTGAATTAATAGCTTTCAGGGACCTGAAAGCTTTCAAATACTGAGATCTTCAACTTTGCAATTTAATGACAGCCCTGCTGTTGGCCTTTCCTGACCTGTTGTGAAGTAAATCAGGCAAACTAATGTGGGCTAACAAGTCTTTTTCACACTGTTCGATCACCCTGCATCTCTTTTTCTCCACAGACATAGCCTCTCTCCCACTCTCTGTCTAGCCATCCTCCCTCAAAGCAAACAAAATGGTCACTGTAACCCTGCATTACTGCTCATTAGATCACAGGTTAGTCAAGTGGAACTGCCCAGGGTTCCCAAAGGAGAGCTATACTTCAAAACTCTGTCCATGTCAAATGAAGAAAAAAAAACCCTGAGCGTGGGGTCACCCAGATCAATGATCAAAAGAAACTGAGAATAGTGGAGGAGAAAAAAAAAAATCACACACTCGTTTTTGTTAAAAAACACACACACAGATACAGACTTCTGATTTATTATATGGAATACAAAGGTGCTATGCATTTTTCCTCTACTAATGCATGGGTTTCGTTTTTTTTAATTAAGCAATTTGGTTTGATCAGACATTTGGGGGTATTAAATACTAGATTGCAACTAATTCCTAAAACTCACATGAAGAAAATACACTCCTGGAAATCTAATCTTGAAGAGGGCTCTCTGTCTCTAAAAACCATTCAGAAAGGAGTACAACAATAATACAAAGTAATCCACCTTTAATTCTCAAACAGATTTTATTTAAATCTGAAAATAAGAATTATGGTTACACAGAACACTCTGAGATAATTCCAGTGACTGACTGGGACTTCAAGAAAAAGAAAACAGCAAGCCTGTCAATCATGTCATGAGAATCCATCCTAGTGACATGTTAAAGAAGAAATTCTCAGAATCCGAAAGAGCAATGAAGGCAGCAGGTAGTGGTGGTACCCTTTTTTCAATCCATGCCTCATTCTTTCGTTTGGAATTGGAATGACAAATCTTATTTGTAAAACAGTAAAATAAATAAAGTGGTTCAGTTAATAGCTAAAGAAAACTTTGAAACCTACATATTAGTGTGGAAATGTTTAGAAATCAATGTGGGAAAAAAACCTCACAAACTACCTAGAATATCAAACATGGTCCAGTATGCCCAAAGGAAAATAAATACTTTAATGGGATTTTCCAGCTTTTGGGAAAGGCAGATGTATACATTTTATGAGCTATTAATTTGCTTATAATTAAGTATAACAAAAATTGAAAGTTATGGGAAGTATCTATTCCTCTCTCTGATTATTAACGAATACTGAATTGCTTTTGTGCCCTATTTGTCTTTTCTCCCTTTCCCTTCCTCCAAAACAAAAAACAAACAAACAACCCAGCTCACTTAATACCTTCAAAGAAAAATTTCTTTTATTATACACACACAAACTTTTATCTTCTCTAATGACTTGGTTTTCACGTAGTAGTAACTGAAACTCCCATGGGAGTTTCTACAATTGTTGGCAGAACTTTCATTCACTTCTACCCCACCCCAAAGTCCAATAATCTATCGAAAAAGGCTTCAGAATCACTCATCTGGAGGTCTTATAGATCCTGTAGCCACCAAGGCAAGAGTCCCCAAGTCTTTATTAAAGAAACCTTCATTACTGAAATAAGGAGGCAAAGAAACACCAGAAAACTGGTGAGCTTTATCCAGCCAAAAGAGGAGGCATTCGACAGCTTCTCTCTAGTGTGGGGATTTGAGGGGGCAACTCTAGGAGCTCCAGGATTTTAGGGGATAATTCCCACCAAATGGTATTTGGATTGGGGAGCCCAGTCAGATTCTGATTTTTGAAGGCACTTCTGAGTTTCTGAGCTTCCAGTGGTCTCCAATAAGAGAGGGATGAGTGCCAAAGGGAAAGGGGAATGCACAAAGGGACCCTGGCCTGGAAGCCAGGGGGATAAGATTACAAAGGCTCTGGGACTCCATATGCACCAGTGGGATCAATGGCTCCTGTGGATACTCATGTGTTTATAAGTGATTTGTACCCATGTCAAGTATCTGTAAGATACTTAGATTTTGCTTATATTTTTAAACTTATATTTGAAAATAAGGTTAGTTTCAGTTCACTTCAAATTTAGGACTTCAAAGCTGATATCAGTAATTCTGGCCTCTAGTACAATAGATTCTTTATTTGCTCTATACATTTGCCAATCTAATACACCACACCCCTCCCCACTCCAAATTAGTATTTCTCTTTGCTTCAATGAATATCAATACACAACTACCAAGATTATCTGTACATCAATTTTTCCTGCACTATCTCAAAGCACATCTCTACTCCTTATGACTCATACATCATCTATTTCAAACTATCCAGCAAAGAGCAATCATACTACAGTGACAACTCCTTGAAAGAGTCAACTACTAGAAAAATTTCCTTATAATAATTACTTTGTAGCTAATGAAACTCTACAGCACAGTTCAAAATCATATAAGACAATGCTATTCATCACCAAACCTATACACCAAAGGACCTGCTGTTGGGTACAATACTGCCAATGATGCAGGGTACACTTATTGATCAAATTATTATTTGTTTTACAAATTAGGAGACAGAAGATTAGCTTTCTGAAGTGGACAGTTTGTTTCCAGGATGCCTTTCAGGAAGGCCAGGGTCACCGCCAGCCTTCATTCCACCCAGTTTTTATTGTACCCCACTAGGACAGCCATCAACACTTGCCCAGCATTCCATACTCTAGAGTTTTTTCACGCACCCTCAATTATAATTTATCTCTTCCTTTGTTTATCTTCTATGGATACTTCCAGCAGACTAAGCTGGAGAGACTAATTAAGATATACTACTCAAGACTGATAATGGCATAAACTGCCATTATTTTATTATTCCATCACATTTTCAACAAGGGGCTTCAATGCCTTTACTCACTGATAAGGCCTCCAGTGGGAATTTCAGGCAATGAGGCAACCTGGCAAGGGAAAATATTTTTTTTTTCCAGAGGCCGGGTGTGTTTTCAATCTCCTATCTCCTTTGAAAAACAAATAGTAATTCAGCACTTAAGCCGTGTACCAGTGACAGGGCTGGAACCCAGAGGAAAGTTCTCTGACATACAGAAACTTGCCAGTTTGGGCCTACATGAAAATCTTAACAACATGGCACACGTTTTACTGATACTTTTTACAAAATCATGAATAGATGACATATCTCTGGTGTTGTGCAGCCAAGTGGAACTTAGTTAAGAGAGATATGGTAACCCTTTTAGTTTGGGGCTTGATACTTAAATATACAGGGACAATACACAATTTAATTTACTAAGCCTTTCTTTACTGGATAGATAAGATTATAATTTTTCTTTGGAAACTGATAAGAACATGATAGATATGTGTTGGATTGGATGGTTCTCTCAAACTCTATCACATGACTCCATCTGCTAGATAACTTTACAAAGATGTCCCACAAGCATCTCAAATTTAACATGTCCCCAAAAGAACTCATATTCCTCACTTGGAAATTCTCTCTTCTTCCAAATTTTCTTATTTCTATTTCAGATAACACCATCTGCTCAATCACGTAGTTTTAGTAAACCTGGTGTCAAATTTTGCTCTTTCCTTTACCTCAACTCTCTGCCCCAACCTGCCAAACAATTAACAAATTCTACTAATTTACCTCCACATCTCTTAAACTGCACCCCTTCTGTCCATTCACATAATCACTGCTCCAATTTAGATGCTCTTCACTTCTTCCTTGTATTCTTTTCTAATTGGTCTCTCTACTTCCAATTCCTTCCTTCTCTACAGAGCTGCTAGAAATAACCTTCCTTAAAAAAAAAATCATTGATCTTTTCATACAGCTTTTTAACCTTACCTCACATTACTTCCTTTTAGTCAATCTTCACTGTTTAACCTAGCCAGCCAGGATAGCAAATCTAATACGTCATTTTCCAAATTTGAAAGTCCATTTCCATTTCTCTGGATCTTCACAAATAATCCTTCCAGCCTGGAATGAACTTCTTCCTTATCTGTAAGAACCTCATATTCCTTGAAGGCTCATCTAAGATGCCACTTGCTTGATGAATACTTTCATGATTTGAATCCCTTAATCTCAGGTTATCTTGCAATAGCTGATATTTGATACTTATGTCCATATTTTATTTGATTTGATCTTCTCAATCCTATGAGATAAAAACCTTCAGTGTTCTTATCCTCATTTTACAGATATAGAAACTTAAAATACCTGCCTAATTTTTAAAAAGCCAATTCAAGTTGAAGGTAGAATTTGAACTTTGGTTTCTCCTACTCCAAGTACAGCACTGCTTCCATTATCCCATGTATAAGGGTACACTCTCAAAGCAATTTAAACTTTATGAGGGCAGGGGCTGTTGGGTTGGGTTGGGTTTGGGCGGGGGGGTTTGGTATCAATAGTGCTAGCAAAGTGTTACATAAATTTTGTCATTTAATAAATGTTTATATAAAGGAATAATGGAAAAGTCATTAGATCTGGAGTGAACAGACCTGAATGAAACCCTAGCTCTGCTCTTTATTTCCAGAATGACCTTAGCAAGTACCTTAACCTCTCTGGGCTTGAGTTTTTTCATTTGTAAACTTAGATGATCCCAAAGACACTTTTCAGCTCTTGATTTTATGATATTCTATACTCAAAAGTCATTTACTGATAGCAAAATTAACAGACTGAAATCTATTTTCATGTTACAAAAAGTATCTACATCATTTTCATGGAGTTTATATTTACATGTCATCAAACATTTAGTCTCAATGGAGTGGAACCCAGCTAAAAAAATTTTGGTTAGGCATAATTTTTTTCTCTCCGACACATTTTTACTAGAGACAAAGCTTAAGAAGAACATTTAAATCAAGCAGTTATTTTTTAAAATATCAACTTGTAAGATATGTCCTTTGCTTTGTATAATTAATAGGTAAAAAACATTCTGAATGAACCTTCATACAAAAAACTCAATGGTCAAATAAAGACCAGATTAGGTATGGTACACTGTACTTCCTAAGGCAAGAAATATCTTGATATATTTTATACTATATCATATACATATATGATTATACTGAGATATTTTAGGGAAAAATTAATAAAGGCTGACAAGAACAGTTTTCTGGCAAAAGCTTAAACAGACAAGTTTATTAATCAAAACACTTGATTCTATGAGTACTGTATTACTGTTAACTGAAGTTTTAGTGTAATAAGATAAGGGTTTTCTTCTGTAATTTCCTTACTTTTAGAAACCAAGACTTATTTGCTTATGAATACAAAATAAACATGAGGTTGGCAAAACATTACTAATAATTAATTCAGCGTTTTGTTGTCATTGTTTGGTCTTTTCAGTTATTTCTGACTCTTTGTGACCCCACTTGGGTTTTCTTGGCAGAAGAAACTGGAGTGGTTTGTCTTTCCTTCTCCAACTCATTTTATGGATGAGAAAACTAAGGCAAGCAGGGTTAGGTGACTTGCCCAGGGTCCCACAGCTTGTAAGTATCTCAGGCCACCTAGCTGCCCGTTAATAAGGGAGGGAAAGTGATGGGGAAATGGAGAGGGAGAAAGGGAGGGATGAAGGAAGTGAAGGAGAGAGAGAGTAGGAGAAAGAAGAAAGTGAAGGAAAGGGAGAGGGAAGGGGGGGAGAGACGGGGAGAGACAGAGAGAGAGAGAGAGAGAGAGAGAGAGATACCAAAAAGACTTTAAGGGAGGAAACAATCAAGTGAATCTGACAATTTAAACTTCAGATATTCTTTCATATTGTGCAAGATGAAAGAGTTCAGAGTCTGAATCTAAGGTCAGAAAAGGTCTTTATTTTTTCTCATGAGAAAGGACTCTGCCCTGCCGCCCAACATGGCATCTTGCAGGGAGAGAGCGACAGGCAGGAAGCCAGCCCATGATTATATAATCTTCCAGCGCAGAAAACCAACCCCCCAACTAGCCTTCACTCTTATTGGTAGAGGGCTGACCCACAACCTAAGCGCAGGAATCTCTATGAGACAAAGGACCCGGAAACACATGGGTGTCCAGTGAAAGCAGTTTTAACCTTATTTGGCATATCTTCTGTTGAGTTGGCTCTGGGGGAGGGTCTCCATTGCTCTAAGCCCCAGACTGCTTGAAAGTCAGGTGACCTAACCCTAGGCCTAGTGAATACTGAAGATATTCTAGATTTAATTTTTTTTTCAGAATGGGGAAACTTCACTATAAATTATCCCTCATAATATCAAAACTACTCATTCATATATTTCACCATTTACATATTTATGTTTTATATAAAACTAACTTCAATTTATTTAATTCATGTAGTTATATTTATTATTAAAGAAGTACTTCTTTAAATTAATTTCCTAACATTGAGTTAAATTCAAATAGCAATCTAAGTAATAATATAGAATATAGACTTTTTTAGATTTTTTTTTGCAATATAGAATTCCATGTTATACTTGTAAAACTGTCTTTTTTTAGTAAATAAATGACCATTAGATTAATAACTATAGAGAAGCATTTTAGCACAAGAGAAGAAGGTCTGGCCTGGGATCCAGAAGACCAGTTCTTGTCTTCAGCTCTGACATAAACTGACTGTGGAACTCTGGACAAGTGACTTAACCTTTCAGTGCTCTAGACCACAAGTATCAAACATGAAGCTGAAACCAGATTGAAACATAATTGGGAAATATTTTAAAAAGAAATTTAAAATACAATAAAAGATAACATTACATTTTTTAACTAAGTCTTACGTGCTGCAGGCAGGGATCCAATTATGTGCAGATTAGTGGGTCCCACTTCTCTCTGAGGTTGTCACCACTGATCCAGACAGCAGCTACTTCAGATTATGTGAGTTGCAGAGAAGGTGCTGATCAACACTAACAAGAAAGTTCCTCATTGGGAGCTCCCTATACTTATGAAAATCAAGGGTTCAGTCCCTATTCCCCAACCTTACTATCATCATACAAAATGGATATACCTCATTTCACGGTTTTGATTTTTGTTTTTTAAAATGTTTTCTAAGATCTCTCCAATGGCCAGTCAAGCTTCTACGCTATGAAATACATATCATCACAGTGTCAGAATACTTATCTTATATTAGAACCAACAATTATAATTATCCAACCAGCTGTTCTCCAAGGAACTGTCTGCCAAATTCTTCTTTTTATTTCAGTGTTTCCCTATTTTTTTTTTTGCTTTTTTCAGGGGGGAAGGTAAGGTAATTGGGATCAAGTGACTTGCCCAAGGTCACACGACTAGTAAGTGTTGAGTGTCTGAGGCTAGATTTGAACTCAGGTCCTCCTGACTCCACGGCCAATGCTCCACTCACTGTGCCACCTAGCTGCCTCATCCCTATTTTCTTTGTTCAAAGTATACACAAGTTACCTAGATCTTCCACTCTGGCTCTTTTTAGTAAAAACTTACTTCACCTTGAAATCATGATTATACATTACTACAGTCTGACATTAAATAATATAACAAATTCTACATTTTCTTATTTAGCTAAATAATATAGCCTTAGCCTATATAATTATTCTAGAGCAGCGCTTCTCAACCTGTGGGTCATGACCCCTTGGGGGGGGGGGGGGCGAACAACCTTTTCACAGGGGTCACAGGGGTCTCCTAAGACCATCGGAAAACACATATTTCCAATGGTCTTAGGAACCGAGACACAGCTCCTCTATCTGTCTCCAAGTGGGTACGCCCACATGCAGATACGCCCACATACGAGTATTAAAGGGTCTTGGCATTAGGAAGCATGAGAACCACTGTTCTAGAGTGAGATACAAACATATCCTTCAAAGCCTCAAATGATGTGAACTTAAATGAAATAAAATTTTAGAGCTAGAATTAATTTTTCTTTTGTCCTAGTCATAATATTGAGTCATTTAACCGCCGAACAGTGATAGTATCACAAAGCACCAACTTTAAAACAAGCTGATAATGATGAGTCAGGTGTGGTGTGAAAATATTAAACCTAACCAACCTGATGGTGCTTCTTATCTCTGAATTTAGGCACTTAACAGATGTTGGATCCTAAATCTAAAATACTAGGAAAAGCATCTCAAACTCCTCTCTTTTTAAAATTTTGCCCAGTATGATTTCTGCACTTGTAAAATGGAGGTTGGGGGAACCATGGAGAACAGAGTATGCCTGAGGATCTCTAGCTGTAAAAACTACATGATCTCTGTGGAATTGGCAACACTCAGTATCAAAGGCTTCTAAGTCAAGAGAGATCAGATTTTGTAAAATACATTCAGAAAACAGGTCCAATCTTATTTGTTATCTAGATATCGTTCCTGCAGAGACTATCAGTCAAGCAATAACTATAAAGCTCCAAAAAAATTACTGTTTTTGTTTTTAATCTAGGGGTGGGGGAAAGAGCTGTGCAGACTCTGTGATCTCACTGGTTCTCCAGTGAGAAAATTCCTACTAATGTGGAACAGATACTGATCTGCCACTTAGGAGAGTATCTTAGGGTCATTAAGAAGTTAAGTGAATCGTAATGGGAAGTGGCCAACAAGTTATTCATGAAACAAATTATGAGCACTCATATGTTAACTTAGCAGGGATGCAGGGCTCTGTCTCATCCAAAGTGAAAAGTGGGAAGGTAACGCTTTTCCTCACTAGTCAATGCCTTACAGGGCCAGTGTTTGTGCCTGCCACACTTACGAGATTGTCTCAAGTACAGTGGATGGGTATACTAAGAGACCAAGAAGATGATACCTGTACAGCTGCCGAGGGTGCCCCAGTAGTGATTAGGTTATAATCACTTTAAGAGATGAAGGCAAGGTTCTGAAGTGGAAAGAATGGACACCAACACAAGACGGAAGCAAAGTATGGGAGTGCTGGGTGATCAGGATAGGTGTGGTTGGACTGGAAATTAAGTCCTAAGGCTGGCTACTTCAAAGAAAGAATTCATCTTTCACCCCCTCTGCATGGGTAATTACATACCCCTCAGAGTAGGTCCACAACCCCCACCCTCTGTAGATTACTGGGTTAAAGTCACATAGCCAATATACATCAACAGGTTGAACTTAAAATTCATGCCTTCCTGACTGGGGTGACGCCCTGTCAACTATAGTGTAGAGCCTCTAATCCTTATAATGAATGAGGCAATCAAGAATCTATTACTTGAGGAATATTATTAGGTTTTTGTTCTTAACTACTGAACCACCATATTCATCAAGTAACAAACATTTGCTCACTATAATGACATTACATATCTATATTTATAAATGACACTGACCTTGGTATCTCTATAGTATCTACCTATAGTCATATATGGGGCGGCTATGGGGTACAGTAGGTAGAGTATGGGTCCTGGAGTCAGGAAGAGTCATCTTCATGAATTCAAATGTTGCCTCAGACATTTACTAGCTGTGTGACCCTGGGCAAGTCACTTAACCCTGCTTGCCTCAGCTTCCGCATCTACAGATGAGCTGGAGAAGGAAATGGAAAATCACTCTAGTATCTTTGGCAAGAAAACCCCAAATGGGGTCACAAAGAGTAAGACATGCCTGGAAACAACTAACCAAAACAACATAGCCATATATGTTATTTAGACATGCACATATTATTATGAGATATATTTATTTTAAAAATGCTAGGCAATGATAAACTAGAACAGTGTCACACAGATAATGAGTTCAGATGCTTTAAGTACTCTATATATACTGGAATGCTGAAAATTCTTCAGAGGTATCTATAATGGTTGGTTGGTTGGTTGTCCTTCATTCTTGTGGAGGACCAAAATGACATCACTATGTTAAAGTCAAATCACAGTGTATCCCACCGTGGTTGATCAATCCAATATGTGCTTGGAATGCTCTACACGTTGGGCATAAATACTCCATGTGAAAATTTGGGGTGGATTCTCTAAATTTGCACATCTCCTATTTCTTTTGAGCTACTTCAATTTTGCTTTGCTCCTTGTCTGATGAGACCACACCCTGGTGAGTGGTCCTGTGCCAGTGTCTCCCATGTCACACCATCAATTTCAGAGTTCTTAAGAGAAACCTGGAGAGTATCTCTGTATAGCTTTTTCTGACCACTATGTGAACACTTGCCCTGTGTGAGTTCTCCATAAAATAGTCTTTTTGGCAAGCTTACATTTGTCATTCAAACAACATGGCCATGCCATGGAATAGTCCTCTCTGCAGTAGAGTTTGAATTAAAAGACTATTACAGATTATTTGATTATTGCTCAAATTCAATCAATAGTAGAGTCCTTTAATAAGCACCCTTCCAATAAAATATTTCTGCAGTGTCTAATTGTTACCCACACATGAGGCTAGATTCTTTTTGCTTTTTTTTTTTTGGAGGGGGGAAGGTAGGGCAATTGGGGTTAAATGATTTGCCCAAGGTCACATGGCTAGTTTTGTGTTAAGTGTCTAAGGCCAAATTTGAACTCAGGTCCTCCTGACTCTAGGGCCGCTGCTCTATTCACTGCACCACCTAGCCATCCCCAAGATGTTAGGTTCTTGAAGGCCACATGAGAGGTATACCAGCTAACCAAGGTAACTTGTCTATGAGCATAGATCTAATGATAGTGTGTGTGTTTGTTATTTGAGGACATGCCAAGCTAAATTTGGATTGAGTCACCAGGTAATAGATCTATGGAGTTATAATGCCTCAAGATCAGCTAAATCTTCAACTATGGGGTAGAGGATTTGCAATATGTAGCTCAAAGCAATGATCTCACACACACAGATCCCTAAAAGACATTAGTGTACTTATAGCTATATGTATTCACTCTTTCACTGCTATCATAGAAAAATCTTTCAGTGCTTAAAAACAAGAAGGTAGACAAGCAGAAAAGGTCTGTCCCTGATCATCAGTTTCCTTTCATTCAAAAACAAAAGTGGCAGCCATTCCTTAAAATTTTGGTCTTTTTCAAAAGTTAAAATTATTAGGTTTCAACTTTTGCACTAACTAGCAGACTTTTTTCCCCTCCAAAGTCACTGCAAAATACACAGGA
Organism: Pseudochirops cupreus; assembly: GCA_028627135.1. Taxonomy (NCBI): domain Eukaryota; kingdom Metazoa; phylum Chordata; class Mammalia; order Diprotodontia; family Pseudocheiridae; genus Pseudochirops; species Pseudochirops cupreus. The sequence continues at coordinate 308,850,161 of CM053580.1, forward strand.
CAGTTTTCAGACCTACCTTCTGAGTGATTTTGTTTTAAACTTTAAGGGTGTCTCCTTTATTGTAAAAAACAAAAAACTAGTTAGCTGGACTTGTAGGAGTCTGGCATTGCTGTGATTCCTGGTTAGAACCTTTAATTACAGGATATAGTTTGTGCAACTGCCTGGAAATCGGTCTCAGGGTCAGTAGCTCTTTGGGTTCTCTTTCTCTATTCTCGTGAAGCAATATTGTGGAACTGAGGCATTGTTTCTGCTGCTTCTCTCTGTCTGCTGCACATTATGAATAGCTTTGCAATCACTGGAGCAATTGGTTCTTCAACTGCCTTTAGGTTGTCAATTGTAATTCATTGGCTCCAGGCACCTTTTCTCTTTTTTATTCCCAGGAGATCCTGCATTACTTTGTTTGCAATAATATTAGGGAATGTCTTCTTCAGACCTGTCACTGATGTCTTACTGATTGCCAAGTTGGGAGCAGACTACAGGGCCCTTACCGGTTCATTGTACAAGTTGAACATTTTCTTTACCTCTGTGCCTTGGGATGCCAATATTTACAATAACTTATAAAACATTTTGTTCTTTAAAAAACACCTGTTTAATCCCAACGTCTTTTTTTTTCATCTAAAAGATTTCTTAGCTTAACATCAGATCTTTCTTTTTTATTGCCAGGGCGATTCACAGAATCAGCTGTAGTAACAGGTTTTGTCATTTCTTAACATTTGAATTGGTCTCTTTAAATTTTAATTAAGATTTTACATTTCCCTAAATGGGTTGAAAAAGGTTTGGAAACATTTGGAAGTTATGATTTCTATGTTGTTTAAATCTTTTAAATTGTGAAATAGTTTCTATTTGTATCCACTTCATTTTTGGTAGAACTATCCAACAAAGTATCTGAGTGATTAAAAAAGAATCCTGATACTTCAGCTGAAAGTTCATTAGGAAGCTCACTCTTCTTCACAGCTTTAAAGAAAAAATAAAAGCACTCAAACACAACAGATTCCCTAGATGAAAACTTGAGCCCACTGTGTCTCAGACCCTTAGTTCTGGACAAACTCCAGCAGATTAACCTTTCTCATTAGTCTCAACCATCCCAGAGTAACCAAGGATATTTTCAAGCAGACACTATGTAATAATAATAATGATAATAATTATCATAATTATCATAACCAACACTTATTGTGCTTTTTATCTTCAAAGCACCTTACCAACGTTAACTACGTGCCTATTTTCAAATTAATTTAACTGGACAAATGTTTTATTAACTTTGTAAGCTATAGAATGTGTTCTGACTGTCTCGGTTTTCTTTTGCCAGGAAAAAAAAGGGGGGGGGGAGGGGAGAATCAAAGAACTAAAGAAATTTTAAAAAAAAGAAATAGCACATTGTACACACACTGACTTCAAAATAATTGTATCTCCTGGATAAGAGTTATTTACTTACTAAATTTTAACCAAATACAGAGTTGAAAGAGTGACTTCCAAATTACGATTTCTAAAATATGTTTTAAAAATTCAGTAGCCAAAAAAAAAAAAGGGAGAGATATGAAAAATAAAGACTTGAATGCGACACAAGAAGATTATGGAACTTTATCTTTAATTGCTCTTATAACAGAAAACCCAAATATCTACATGCAATGAAATTTTAAAACCAACAATTTCTTTCTAAACAATAAGCCCATGTAGAAACATTACTTTAAACACTTTCCCCCCTAAACTGAAAGATGAAATTCAATTTAATTTGAGTTCTTTTCAATGATGTCCTACAATGCTCTGCTTTATACCATAACCTTAAAAGATGGAAAGAAAACGATTAAAAGGAGAGCACAAAATACTACCAAATTAGATCAAATCTAAGCAGCTTAAAGAAACTATGTTCATTAATCAATACTTACAGACCACTGGCTTTACAAAGAACAATAAGAGAGCCAAAAGGAACAATAGCCAGTATTGTTTCAATGAAGAGATGATAATCTAAAATAGATTAGGACAAATACAAGCAAAATACTTTCTTGTTATTATTCAGTCTTGTCTGACTCTTTTGGGGTTGACCATTTGGGGTTTTCTAGGCAAAGATAAAGTGTTGCCATTTCCTTCTCCAGCTCATTTTACAGATGAGGAAACTGAGGCAAGCAGGATTTGCCAAAGGACACATAACTAATAAATGTCTGAGTCCAGATTTGAACTCAGGAAGATGATCTTCCTGACACCAGATCCTGCATTCTATCTACTATACCACCAAGCTACCCAAGAAAATACTTAAATATTCACAAAAGGGGATGGATGGATGGATGGATGTGTAGATACAGAGAGAGAGAGAGAGAGAGAGAGAGAGAGAGAAACAGAAAGAGAAAGGGAGAGCGGGAGAGAGAGAGAGAGAGAGAGAGAGAGAGAGAGAGAGAGAGAGAGAGATCAGTGTGTCTATACACACTGTACACATTTTATCAAAGCTGTATCCACCTCTTTTAGGTGGTTAGTAGCTGAGAATGAAATATGAACTAACAGAATTTTAGAGCTGGAAGGAACCTCTAAGATCAACAGATCCAATATATCATTATTATTAATAAATCAACAAACATTTATTAATACCTTCTCTGTTAGGTTCTGAGGATTCAAGTACAAAAAAAATAAAATAATCCCCATTCTCAAGAAGCTGATTTTCTAAAGGAGAGAGAACAAATGTGTATAGATAGAAAAACAGACAACTAGATGGGCGTATACACACACCAGTTTACACATACATGCACATGCACACATGCACACACACATCACATCACAAATATAGGGGAATAAATATAAACAATACAAGGTAGCTTGGAGGAGAGGACACCCACGTTAAGAAGACCTAGATAAAGAAAGGTCTCCCATAGGAAGGGTGGTTGAGCTATATCTTAAAGAAGGGAAGACCTCTGACTAGAAGAGGTAAGGAAGGAATAGGCAACTACCAGTCAAGGAAGACTCGTCTTCCTGAGTTCAAATCTGGCCTCAGACACTTACTGGCTGTGTGACCCTGGGCAAGTCACTTAATCCTATTTGCCTCAGTTTCCTCACCTGGAAAATGAGCTGAAGAAGGAAATGGCAAAACACTCCAGTATCTTTGCTGAAAGAGAAATCCCACATGGGGCCGTGAGGACTCAGACATTAATGAACAACGACGCCAACAACCATAACAAGGAATACATTCAAGACATGGGAGACAGTGTAAAGAGAGTAAATGGTATCTGTTGTAAAGAACAGAAAGAAGGTCAGTTTTGCTGAATCAAACAGTTCAGAAGGAAGAGCAACATCTAAAAAGGTTGGAAATTTAGGTTAGGGTCAGGCTGTAAACATATTTAAAAGCTCAACAGAATAGTTTGCATTTTACCTATGAGGAAACAGGAAGCCATTAAAGTTGACTGAATAGAGGTGTCAAATCAATACTTAAGGAAATTTTTTTAAGCAGCAATATATAGGATAGAAAAGAATGGGAGAGAGTTCAGGCAAGGAGACCAATTTGTAATAAATAAAAGGTCATCCTCCCTGAATTCTCTGTAACATTTGCCGTGTTCACCTCCCCTTTCTTCCTTGAAATTCTGTGCTCTCTGAGTTTG
>CM053580.1:308854238-308871847 GCA_028627135.1 Pseudochirops cupreus
TGTCATCCATGGCTGACACAAATGCCCACCTGATGATAAAGATGATATTGAGGAGGAGGATGGAGACAATGATAAAGACGACGACAGCTGCCATTTAAAAGCGCTTTACAATGTACAAAGTGCTTAAAGCAACTAATTCATCTGATTATCATTTTACACATAAGAAAACAAACAGGAAGACTTAATGGATGATGTGAATCAAGCTATACACAGAGATGACCCTGGACAATGAGCCAGCCTGGAATCATGTACCTGGAGTCAATCAGCACAGCTGCTTAGGGAATTTGATGCTGGAAATTCATGATGGCCTGGAATGTAGGAGAGCCTTGACCTCAATTCAGGACATGCACTGGTATTTGTGATTATTTCTCACCTGCTTACTACATGATGAAGAAAAGCCTTTTAATTGTCTTCTGAGTCTGAAATGAATGTGCACACAAAACATACTAACAGGGCAAATCTATCTGTCTCTCCCCTGATGGCAAACAAGACAAGAAGTGCTATCTGGTCCAGGAGAACTCCTGGGGTCCCTTACCACCTAGATACCATTTTGCCTGGGAAATATGGTGGCTATTTTGTTTCTCTCTCCATGGGATTAATAGTTAGCAATTACATAGCACTTTTAAGGTTTATGAAATATTGTACATATATCATTTCATTTGATCCTCACAACAACCTTGTGTCTATTCTTTCTGGTTCTTAGGTAAGGAAGGGCTGAGGACAGAATGACCTTGTGAGCTTCAAAAGATTGGAAGAGCCAGTAGAACGTGTCAGCAGGCATAGCTTACGTAGCCCTGGAAATCGATTTCTTTATTCCAGACTAGCAGCAGAGACACTGTGTCTGACAAACATGGTGGCAATTCGTTCCTCTTCTGCGATTTCTTTATTCCAGACTAGCAGCAGAGACACTGTGTCTGACAAACATGGTGGCAATTCGTTCCTCTTCTGCCATGTCTACAAGAGAACTGAGTGGGACAAATGCTTTATAGTGTGTGTGCCCCAAAATACTGTGTGCAACAGAGATCCTTACCCAAATAATACACAGAGGCAAGGTAGGAAGCAGAAAAGAACGGTTTATTACGATCTCGAGAAAGGGCCACCCCCATTCCAACAAATAGTCAGGGAGGAAAAGAAGTTCACAAAAGGAAATGGAGAAGTTATTAAGCCCTAATGCAGAATTCTCCCCTATACCCCTTCTGACTCTTTTCTTCCACTGGCTGGAAGTCAGGTGCACAATCTAAGTGTAGCAATCTACCTCAAGTACCAGAACAAGGAAACAGTAGAACATCCAATGTACATTTGAGAAAGCACTTCTGTCTTTATTTGGCATGTCTTATGCTGAGGGGTCACTGAGGAGAGGGGTGACTCCCTATGGCTCTGAGTTTTGAATCCTTGTAAATCACGTGATTTCCTGGTAAAGGGGAACTGGGCCTGTTTCTCACAAAAAGCCTTACTAAGTCTGAGAAGTTTTCACTTCTTTCACTCAATAGCAACTGCTAGAGATCAAGGTGGTGGAAGGGACTGTGCCCTGGCCAAGTCATTGCGGCGAGGAGTTACAAAGCAGAAGAGGAGAGGAGGTATTTTGTAATTTGGTTCTTACAGTATCTTTTCCATAAGTATCTATCCACAAAAGTTAATGTTATATCTTCAGAAAATAATCAGTGTTAACCATTTATTGATAAAGGAGATCATCAACTAGTTAAATTGATAATAAGGTAGAAATCTCTGGTATCAATGAAACTCAGGAGATATTAACTGGTACTAGCTATTGATACTGAGGGCAAGACTGGAAGGGACAGCACTAGAAGTGATTTCAAATCAATCCAAAGAATGAAGCATGCAGACTTGAACACAGAGGACTGATGCTTAAATCCTGCCAACTTCCAGTTCCATGACCCAAGTCTCTTAGCCTCTTAGTGGTACAGTGATTGAACTGCATGATCACCAATATCCACTCTAATTTAAAATCCTATAATCATAAAGAGGTATATTATTATTTCTCCAAACAGACTGCAAACTCATCAAGAGCAAGAACCACACCTTACTCTTATTTACCAGAGAATAGCTAACATAATGCCTGTGCATATGATAGGGTTTTGATTTGCTGATCAGATGTTGAAAAGTTCTAGGCATTGGTGGTACATGTATCGTATATGTATTGTATGTATGGGTGTCTTGTAGGAGGCAAGAAATATAGAAAAAAAAAAGGAGAGGTCAGAGCTAAGAGGCAGGCTTAAGATAATTGAAACCAGGTGAAAAGATGAAGTTTCTCAAGAGAGGTTACGTAAAGGGAAAAAGTCAGGTGACATTACTTTGGCTAACTACTCCAATCTAAAAGTTGTTAATTATGTCAATAAACAAAATTTGGCATCAACCAAGTCAATGACTTTTGATATAGCTTCTCTTTCATGGTGCCATAATGTTTCAGTATGCCACAGAAAAATTTTGCAGATGAAATAGATGAGGATAGTGTTGTTCCTTGACACTGAATTGTGACTGTACAGTACACATCTGCATTGAATGTCCTAAAAATAGTATATACATCACTCCTATATCATTTAAAAATAAGTGCATATCCCGTAAGGGGATTTTCAAACTGCTTACACAATAGGTATGTACAAGACTCTCTGTAAAATCAAATCAGCATTCTAGAAAGCAGCCAAGGAGCAGTTCAAGATACTCAGAAGATTCAGGGGATTCACAATTGTTTTACAACTATTTTACAATATAAAGGGTTACTTTACAAGAAAATGTATTCTTCCTTTTTCCTAAAAAGTGTGAAAAATGATTGTTAATAACCAATATCTTGGAGATCCAGAGCTCCCCTCCCCCCACTTCTTCCAAAGTCCTAACTTTAAGTTCAGTTTCTTTCTCCAAAAGGACATCACTGATAATGAGACTGCATTGACTCTCCTTATTCTGGTCAGCCCCCATCCAAACTAGCAAGTAATTTAATCTAAGGTAGGGAAACCCACTGTGTTCTACTCATGCTTAGGTGGAGACAGATTCTTTTCTCTAGATAGCCTAAATCTGGGGGGTGGTCTGATAAAAGAGGAATTTCCTTGGTCCACAGGTGAAAGGATGATGAAGTGACATCAGCCCCTGTAGAAAGGATATATAAACTGTGTACCCTAACCCAAAATGAACCCAGTTCCAGACTGGCTCCCATGTATGCATGCCGATTGCTTTGAGAGAAATAAACAACCTAATCCTGTTTGTCTCTCTTAGACCTAACTCTAGAGGTTGATACAGGGCATAATTTCAATAAACGAGACTTGAGAAAAGAATAAATATAGCTTTGTATTTTCTATTAGAGATCTGTCACGTAAAACTGGGGGGGAGGGGGATTTGGATTTCATTGTTTCCACAGCTATCACACAACTACTATACTGTCACATAACATAAAAACTTTTTTAAAATATCTATATGAATCTTTTATTATTTAGAGATATAAATACCATGACTCAACATCTTGACATCAGAACACTGTCTCTGAAGCATAAAAAAGAGAGCGACAATAAACTAAAAAGACTAATTCCTATATATTAAGAGTAATAGTTAAATATCTTTGTAAAGAACATTAGCACCCTCTCCCAAAGGCAGCCTCATGCTTGTAAAAAAAGTGAAAACTGGGTAAGCTACTCAGGATATAATGAATAGAAAATTTCTATGTGCTTAAAAAAATCTAAATATTAAGTACCAGAATAAAAACATATAAAAATTGGCAGTGTATATATTGTCATAAACAAGTAACTTCTCACATTTGGATATAATTTCTATTCAAATTCATCACCAAGTATTAGTTGGACAAATAAGTAAATTTCCTTCTCATAACAGGATGTACTAAAAATCAATTGTTAATTGAATGAAAATTGAGGAATGGCAGGGTCACAACTTAAATTCTAGTTTTATGAGGACATACTAATTTAGCAACTGGATTTTCCTTTGCTACAACTAATGAACTAGATAACAAATTTAACCATTCATCCATTATGCCCTAAATATCAAGGCTTTACAATTTCCATGCTAATGCTGGGATTAACAAAAAATTGCCTATATGCAAATAATTCAGTAATTTGATATATCAGTACTGAAAAGGGTAAGCATCTAAAATTTAGGAGAAGCAAATAATAGTAACTCATAAAATAGCTGAAAACCTAAGAATATTCATTCTTCCATATTTTTAAATTGTATTTTTATTAGGTGCCACAGTGCAAAATTTTGAAATTTTATGTATTTTTTAAAAATACGGGGTGAAATAGCCACAATCAGTAACCAAATAAGGAGAAAACAGAGCTGCGTTTATTGGCCACTAAGTCAACTTTTCATAAAATTCCCCCTGATCTCTTAAATAACTTCAGAACTGAAGTATGCTCTCCTATGGGAGTTATAAAACCAATTAGATACAATTACAATTGAACACAAATAAACAACCCATCAAAGTACCATAATAATTTCTCATTACCTAGTTTTTCTAATGCCATTGCTTCTGATTCTCCTTAATGAATCAAGATAGCAAACTAACAGACAAGTATTTTAATGGCATACAACATAAAAAGAAAAAAAAGTTTGATAAAAGTAAATTTTGGAAAACTGTGGCAATTACACCTCCCCAAAGTGAATACAACAAACATCTGTTGCAGAGAGTGTTTGGCCTTCAGACAGTTTACAAAGGGTGTTCTTCTTAAGGCTTTTGCTATTAAAAAGCAAAGTAAGATAACACGATGTTCAAAACCTAGATCCCCACTGTGCATTATAACAATGTGTGCACAAAACATATGCAAATACATCATATACATGTCATATATGTATATATATATATATATATATGTATATATATATATTTAACATGATAAGGTTAATAACCCCGTTAGTCCTCTAAGTATATTACATGAAGGGAAAATATGCCCTCTTCAAGACTGCACTTGTACTTCGAAATGGCAAAAAAGAATTGGGCATGTTGCCCTCTGACTGTGGGTTACCCAGTAATTTTAACTATCGTCCTTTTTTTTAGTATTCTACACAAACATTTCTACTTAGCAACACTGAGAGCACTGAAATGAATACAGTCCTGGTAGTTTTCTCTCTTTGGAATCATTCTCTATGGAATCCATAATAACTCAGCTTCTTCCCTCAGATTTCACTGTCTTCTCAAAATCAGTGATATCCTCATTAAATAATGCCAGTAAATTCTTTAAAGGGGTGTATACCCTTCTACTCCAAAGACAGCATAAGTAATTGTGCAATGTCTGCATTATGCAGTGAGCACAGAATGTAACAATTTAATCAGAAAGAACCAATAAGCCTTTATGACTCATTGTCTCCTCAACAGCATCAATTGTTCATCATTCTTATGTAAACTGAAGGTATTTTTCCATTGTTCTGAAAGAACAGAACCCAGAACACACCTTCAATAGCACTTGCCCACAATTCTCAGTAATGTATTTTGCAAAGAAGATTGGAATTTCAAAATAGCATGCACTTAACAGGTGCATATTCTAATGTATGTAAGTTTTGAGATATAAACATTGATTGTTTACTAAAAGTAATGGAAGAAATATTTTTAATGCTCCAGATCTAAATTAAAGTCACTGCTAAGTGGCAAATATGGATTATGAAATTAGTTCTCACAAAAGTACTTAGAAAGACATTCCTTTACTGTTGTTATGGAAGTGAGGATTTGATTTAATTTTAAAGATATATTCCTACATGAGTGTCACTAATAAATTAATAGCACACCCTGTGCAAAAACATAAATATATGTTGTGGGAGCAGTTTAAACATACATAGTGAAAAATAACTTTATGGCATTTCCCCAAAGGTGGAGAGATAAATAAAATTTACATATATCCCAATAATGAAAGATTTTTAAAATCAGATGCTTATATTACATATATGCTTAAACCAATTCTAAGTCAAAATAAAGATCACTCCAGGCAAAGGTGGGATTTGTGATACTAAGTAGAAAATTACATACAGACAAAAACTGGGTTGTCATAACTGATGTGAATTAAAAAAGGAAAAAATTACAGCTAAACAATTTCTCTACATATGAAATGCATGCACCAATTTCAAAATAGGTTCCTGACTATTTTAATGAGAAATTGACCATCTTCATCATTGTGCAAAGAATACTAAGGAATATTTAAACAATGGAGAGGGTGAGAATGAGAATTTCTTGGGGTAAGAGCTGGCCAACATATATAAGGCATATAATTAATTTATTTGTTAAAAGTTTCCTTTATTCAATTTCATTGATTTTTACCTCTGAAAATGAGTCTAAGTGAGAATTTTCTATCAGACAAATAACACATTTAATTCAGCAATCTCATTTATCAGGAAAAATGTATAATTATGAATAATCAAAATTTATTTTTCCCACAACAAAAGTCATACAATTTCTGAATGACTGCTTTCCTTTAAAAATGCATAGAATTTAACAAGAACTTTTCCGTTGGACTAAGTAATTACAGACAACTCCTAAGAGAATAGTTCTCAGGAAAAAGAGATTGAGACAGGGTTTATAAGAAAATATGTTCTAAAATAAAAATGTTCTTGACCTGAACAATCACCAAAACAAACACCAAAATAAATGAATTTTTCAACGAAAGAGTTCTCTACAGACATTAACAAACTGATCAACAAAGCTATCCCAAACAAAAGACTACTATATCCATTCCCCATGCAGAAAAAAAGGAATGCCAAGAAGTTAATGAATCAGCTAAGGCCACAAAGAAGGATTAGAACCACATCAGGAATTAAAATTTAGATGATTGTCACAATCTCACTTCTCTGAATAACGGCACATATAATTATGAAGAACTTTTGATATTTGTAAATTAAAACAACATATAAAAAATGGCTTCATAGCTGATGAGGCAATATATTACCCAAGCAGACTTGGTGCACAGAGTTCTTCCATATATACATTCATTAATAGTAGTCCAAAATTAAGGTGTTATAAATATGATACTGCCACAATACTGATTTAGTATTTTACAGCTTTCAAGTATGCCATCCAAAGCAATCACACTTGACATAATAAGAAAACATGTTTTGCAGATAAGAAATGCTATGCCCAGTAGTAATAGTACACACTATACTATAATATAAAATTGAATTAAAATTTACAATGATCTTTGCTTTTTGCCCCATTTTGAAATTATTTCCTTTCAAAATCACTTAAGAAATAATTTTCACAATAAAAAAGGCATTATCCTACAAGTTAATATGTGTAATAGAAGACAACAAATGTTCTGATTTCATTAAACAGGAGTCTATCACAGTTACTATCATATTATTTCAAACCACAAATCAAAAATACATTGAACGAAACACTGTCATAGACTACCAAAAATTGGCCTTATTGACAGATAGGATAGATATTAATTTAACAAACACAAAACAAGGAAGACAATAGACCATTTCCTAAATTCATTGGTTGATATGGAATTGTCAAGCCAAGAAAAAAAAATAGCATATTTTAGCCCGGAAAAGGAACATTTCCTCCAATTTCAGTAATGAGCATTGAAGAAAGAAAGGAGCATGGTGTTAGATGAGAGAAGAGAGGTAGCAACATGATAGGTTTCATGCATACCTTAAACAGCTGTGAACATGTACTATAAAAGCTTGGTTATAAAAATAATACTTTTGGCCAAACATTTCTATACATTGTCAAAGGAGAAAACAAAAAATTCACAAAAAGTGGCTTGACACTTTTTCGTTCTCACTAAGCATGTAGACAGTTCTTTGCTCGCTGAAACAGATGTTTGTAGGAATAAATACACATCAGATCATTACAGGTTTCTGCTAACAAGATTAAAGGCATAAATATTTTTAAATATATTCATAATCATATATATATTTCAATATTCCAGTTTGCTGAGGCAAACATAAAGAAAGCAAGTACACCCATCACTGCCCTGGTAGGAAAGACATACCTCTTGTACTGATCGTGCAGCTGGCTTGTCTTGATGATTGGCCAATATTAAAAACGGCAAAGTACATAACTGTGGGTGCTGAAGAGCTGAATGCAGTTCTTTTCTAGAGGTTTCTAGTTCCTCTTCCGAAGAGGCACTGTCTAATACAAATATTACCCCTTGAGATCCTTGGTAGTAGCGACTCCAGTATTTCCTAATGTTATCAGCCCCTTTCAAAACAAAATAGAATTTTTTTTTACAAAAAACATAGTAATAAATGTCTCAGAAGTCAAACAACAATAGCTGAAAAAAAGTTAGCTTTTAACAGTAAAGTGCTAAATTGTTTGCTATGACAGGAAGTGGCATACATCAGCCTCAGTACAGGCTAGAGTAAGCAGAGAACAAGGTTGCAGATATGGAGACCAAAAGGGAGAAAAAGGGTTAAGATCAATTATATGACATTTCTTTGTCAAAATAATAAAGTAACAGCAGAAGGATTTTTAGACAAATGCAGAAGAATTCTTCCTATGTCAGAGTTCTCTCAATATGAATAGCATGAGTCATTCTGCGGCATGAGTTCAATATATCCTAAAAGAACAGTACAACCTACTGAATCACCCCCAAAGTGTTTCTCACATCAATTGTATTTCCCAGAAGAGGAACTGATAAGTTCTGCTTAGCTTCAGAAGACTAATGATATCATAACCTGAAAATCTATGGATGCACTCTATAAATTAGCAAGTATGATCAATCTAGGAGACAAAATGGAGAGCTTTATGGAATATTCAAACCAGAGATCATTTTTATATGTTTTTTTTTTAAAGAGACCACTGGAAAGTGCTATAAAAAACAATGGTGATGCTCAAGTTTACCTTTAAAAATATTTCTAAAGAAATTTTAAAGCTTTACATTGACTCAGTAATTGAAGAACAATTTATTTGGAGGGAAAGTTATTAAAATTAGATAAATTTATTGATTATGTTGATGAATTTTGGAAACTATTTCTTTGAAGGTCATTTGTATTGATGAAAAGATGTCTATTGCTTCAGCTATACCTTCCATCCTCTACAAATTTCAACCTGTAAGTCAACCTTGAAGTCTAATTGTGAAACATTGAATATAGTTAAAAAAAAATCATCCCAAAAGCTTCTTCTTTTCTTGGAAGTTACAGATTTCAAGATGATGTGTCTGACACAGAAGTAGATGACTTATTATCTAGAGAGTAGTAGAGGCCAAAGAAAGAGAGTTTATCCCTAAGGCAGATGGAAAGATGGGAGATATGGAAACTGTCAGAATGAAGGAGACATAATAACCCAGACAGTTCACTCTTGCATACAATGAAAACATCCCTAACAAGAGTATTTCCAAATCACACTAAATTTTCTTGGTCCCTTCACCTCCGTTAATGGAGCACAACTTTGAAAGCATAAAGACAAGTTAGAAAGATTCTGATGGGATGAAAGTGGGAATGGGGCTAAAAGTTGGTGTCAAAGCTCAATGATGAAATTGCCCTAATTTCAGGAAGCTTTTCTGTTTTAATGATACGGTTCTAAAAAGAATTTCAGTTCCGATTTTCCATTATTTCATGAGGGGGTGGTACTAATAATAATAAGCAGCAGTAGCAGCATTTATATAGCACCTACTACATGCGAGGAAACTGCACTAAACACTTTACAAATATTATCTCATTTGAATTCTCACAACAAGCCTGGGAGGGAGGCATTATTATGATACCCATCTTATAGCTGAGGAAATTGAGGCAAACAAGGGTGAAGTGACTTGTTCAAGGTCACATGGTTAGTATGACAGATTTGAACTCAGGTCTTCCTGAGTTCAGGTTCAGTAGTCTGTCTGTAAGTCAAAATGGATTTGGTTATTTGGTTAGCAAATGGGAAAAAAAGTGAAGGGAAAAAAATTATCAAATTTTAAGATTCTCTTCTCCCTCTCCTCGCCGCCTCTCTGTCTCCGTCTCTTTGTGTGTGTATACACACACACACACACACACACACACACCACACACAGAGATAAATAGATAGGTAGATAGAGATATATGAAGGTAGTAGTAGTAGTAGTAGTAGTAGTACTAGTAGTAGTAGTAGTAGTAGTAGTAGTGGTAGTGGTAGTGGTAGTGCTAGTGGTAGTGGTAGTTTTATTTTGGAATATGTCATCTCTCTCAAGTAGACTGTAAGACTAATGAGGTCAGGAACCTGGTCGTATATCTCAACAATTCCATTCAACAAAATTATATTAAGTTCAAAGCACTGTGGTAGGTTATGTGGAAATAAAACATTAATTCTGTTCTCAATGATTATAACATTTTTAGGAGAGAAACAAGAGCAAAAATAACTATGGTACAAAGTAGAATGAAATAAACGCAATGATGGGGGGGCAGGGAAACTTGAGACAAGTCTGGAGGATGACAGTATTTTTACACAGAGAGGTCAGATACGGTTTAATGATAAAAGTAGCTTCAAATTTTAGCCTTTCACACGGCACTAACATAATGTCCCATACATAACAGGTGCTTATAAAGTGTTTTTACAGTAAAAAGTCAAAGAATGTGGGAGGTTTTCCATTCCATCTTAATGCCCCCTGGCTATCTGTTCCTAATAAAAAGGAAGTGACACCATTTTTCTCAGTATAGACAGCAAGTTCCTTTGAGGGGACTCCACAGCGACAAACCAACTTCCAAAGAAATAACAAAAACAGCATCTTACTTCTAAGGAAGTAGTCTGAGATTTAAAACAGTCTAATGACTGAATTTTCATCTCAGCTATTAAAGAAAGCAATGTTACAAAGAGATACACTCCTATGGACAAAGTGCTTGGTCTACAGAGAGGTTATTATGGAGAAATAAGAAGTAATAACTTAAAACCCTTTCTATTTCCCACCTGGGAGGCCTCAGCACTTCCTGACTTTGCATAATCCTTTGATTGTTTTCTTCATCTAGAAAACAGACACTGTTAACCTACCAACTTTTACAAAATTTAAATACGAGGTCCTAAGAAGGGGACTAGACTTATGTCTACCAACGTTGTAATTTTGCTTAAGACAAAAGAAATAATAAAAGAATAATGATCTTCAAAGGATCGTTCCCTCCTACAGCCCATTAAAACCAACAACATATTTGATTTTACTGAGTCAACATGAATTAAATTTTTAATGAAGACCTATAACTAAGTTCCCTGAAGAGAACCAGGTGTTTGCTTTGTTTGGCTTTTTGAAAGGAGAAAACATTCTTTAAGATACCAATGAACTGATGAGTTCACTGGAAAAAGCATGCCTATGTGGGCTTTCCAGTTACTGAGTGCCAAAATAATCTCATAATGAGGAATAGGATGGCTTAAAGAGCACTTCCAAAATATAGGAACAAATTACAATATAGCTAACAGAGGACCTCACACAAAGAGAGACCTAATAAATATTTGCTGAATTGAACTGAATGAACACATTTTTAATGAATGCTGGGTTTCTGTTTTTGTTTTTTTGTTTTTTGTCCTGAAAGCTGGTTAGAAGTTGGATAGGTAAAGTGAAGAAGGGAAGACATTCTTGTGGAAAACAACAGAAGAAAGGCCCAAGAAATGTAAATAGGCACTAAAAACAAGGGTAAGCAAAAGAAAATAAAAAGAACTTCAAAAAGGGACACAAATACGGCAATATTGTTATCCCTGAGTTAAGTGCAGCAGATTCTTTTAAAAATAGGCAGATTTGAAAAACAAAAAAATAAAAATAGATTTGGTAAGTGATGTGCACTCCTCTTTTTTGTTCTTTACATATTAGAATGCTTGCTGATCATTTATTCCTAGAAGAGAAAAATTTTCAAGTGTAGAGAACAGTGAGAAGACTAGAGTAGAAACTGTATAATTCAAAGCCACTGGAAATTATTTCTCCTAATTAAAGTAAGACCTTGAAAACCATGCAAAGGACTTGGTGCGGTCAGTACTGGGAAGCCTCGTATGTTCTTGAGAGTAAAGTAACATGATCCAAAAAGCATTCTGAAGGATCAATTAATGAAAAAATATTATCATATGAAGAGAATTTTAAAATACTACAGAAGACATAGAAGGGTAGAGTACAGAATAATATAAAAGGGGGAGGGGTGCTCACAATATGAGAACGTAAGTGCTACTTAAAATAGTTTTTCAGTAATGATTTTGCCATCAGTTTGCCCTGAGAAACAACTAAAAGGAATCATAGAAGTAACTTCCTTTCTCCTAATGGCTGAGCATCCTCCTAAGACCTACCAAACGGGCCACTCCTAATTCTTCAGGACGGCCCCCTCATTCCATGGCCCAGTCCCATCCACACTTGTCCCACAGCTCAACTGCCCCGACTTTCAGTGTAGTAACAAAGGAACTTTACTACTTTATACTCAATACAGATTGATAGCCAGTTTTATATCCAAATGACACATCAATTGAGATATCACTGTATTCACCAAGCAACTACTACATGCAAGGTCCCTCCAAAGAAGGGTCACTGTAGAGTTAACAAGAAGTTTAAAATGCCTCTCGTCCTCCATAAGAATATAATTTAGGAGGGGAGAGGGCATATACAGAAATGGCTAAAAGATAAGGCAAAATACAGTTAGGTAAAATATTAGTGGTACAAGTAATGTCACTAAGTGACATAGGAGTTACAAAGAAAGAGAAATTCCATCTGTCTGGCAAAATCAGGGGAGGTTTCAAGGAATGTGTGGGTTCAGGGTTGGGTCTTGAAAACCAAGTACGATTTAGATATGCATATGGGAATAAGAGTAAGGGTGGAGAACTTCATATGTTTTTACTGGAAGGCAAGAAAAGCAAGAGTAAACTAGTTTGGCTAGAGCAGAACATTCATATAGGGAAGGAAGCACATGGAGGTTAAGTCTGGAAAGGCAGACTGGGGTAGGGTTATAAAGATTAAACCTGCATGTTTTTACTAGCATAAAAGAAGAGATATTGAAGGCAACAAGACTAGCCAGGAGACTGCAATAATCTAAGAATGAAGCTTATAGACAGTAACTCTAGGCTCATCTTCCTGAATTCATTTCTTTTTTTTTTCTTTTTTCTAATTAAAGCAGACATCCCTTGACTCATTCCCCCCAACACACACACTTTTTGGAGAGGGGAAGGCAGGGCAATAGAGGTTAAGCGACTTGCCCAACATCACACGGCTAGTAAGTGTTAGGTGTCTGAGGCCAGATTGGAACTCAGGTCCTCCTAACTCCAGGGTTGTTGCTCTATTCAGGGCACCACCTAGCCTCCCCCACCTTATTGAGTTCAAATACTGCCCAAGATACTTACTAGTTGCAGGACTCTTGGCAAGTCACTTACCCCTGTTTGCCTCAGTTTCTTCATCTGTAAATTGGCTAGAAAAGAAATGGCAAACCACTCCAGTATCTTTGCCAAGAAAACCCCAAAAGGGGTCACTAAGAGTTGGACATGACTGAAAAACAACTGAACAACAAAAAGCTCTGAAGAGATCGTGAAGATGTATTAGATACAATGGATAAAGACACAAAAGACACAAGACACAAAAATAGAAGAAAGGACAAGAAAATGAGGGTTAATACCAAAAGATGGTGCCAACCTATAAAAATGTCAGGAATGCTAGAGTTGGGCTAAGGATAGCAGTGAATGCAAAGGACAAGAAAAATGCTTCGTTAGCTATGTTGTAGTCAAGAGGAAGACCTAAGAAGGGGTAAGATTTCTGTTTGGAGTGCAAGAGGTTTAAGATGACAAAGAAAAAGCAGAATCATTCGATTCCTATTCTACTTATGGGCTTTGGGGGGGAGCATGTTAAGGTAACAAGAGGGCACCTAGCTGCTATCAACAAGTTCAAATTAGGAGACCCAAATTAACTATACCCCAAGTTATTAGAGAACTTGCCTGGGGAACTGCTGAGCAGACATTCATGATTTCAGGAAAAACCATGGAGATTAAGAACAGGAAACAGACAAAGGTCTTGGTTTTCCAAAAGGGGTGGAGGTGGATTCTTCAAACTATAGACTGAGGGATTTGACTTTTATTCCTAGCCATACTCTGGAACACAATAACAGAACAGCTTATGAGCATTTAGAAAAGAAAGGGGCAATCACCACCAGTCAGGATGGGTCCTTAACAAAGAAACTGTGTCAGACCAATCAAATTCCCTTAGATCTTAGAAAAAATAGTTATTATCATTATTATTATTATTATTATTATTATTATTAAAGCAGCTAGCATTTAAGGTTTACAAAGCAGTTTGTACAATGAGATATGCCATCTCATCTAATCTTCATAAGCAGCCTGTGATTTACTATTCTCATTTTATACAGGAGGAAGCTGAGACTGAAAGGGGTTCAGTAACTTGCCCAGGGTCACTAATTATACCTGAGACAGGACTTGTACTCAGGGCTTCCTGGCTTTAAGTCTAGTGCTAATATCCCCTGGGTCAAGTCACCTCAAGACTGTTTTTTGTTTGCTTGAGGACCAAAAAAGAACACTTGGGAACATAAAGCTGAGAAGGAGGAGGAGGAGGAAGAGGAGGATAACAAAGACATACACGTGTATACACCGTATACATGTAAAGAGAAAAAAACCACCCAGTAAATACAAAGAGAAGGAGAACGCTGGCAGTCACAGTGTGATCAGAGAAGGCCTGGAGTAAAAGGTGGTGCTGAAGCTGCATCTAGGAGGAAGAGAAGGATTCTATAAAGTAGAGGTGAGGTCGGAGGGAATTCCAAACACAGAGAATATATGGAGTGTCTTGTGCACGGAACAAGAGGCCAGACTGGCGGGACTGCAGAGTGTAGGAGAGGCAGAAAGTACGAAACAGGGAAAGCTAGACTGAACCAAGGTTATGAAAGACTTTAAACAATAAACAGAGAAATTTCTTAAAATAATTGTAAAGGCAATAGGGAACCATGGAGTTTATTGAGTAGGGAAATGAAACTGTCAAATACACATCCCAAGAAAATCATTCTGGTAGCAGCGTAGAGAACAGACTTAAGCAGAGACAGGCTAAAGACAAGGAAGATCAATTAGGAAGCTCTTGCGATAATCTAGGTGGGACATGAACAGTTACAGAAAAAATTGGGAAGACTGAAGATGCAGAGTGAAGTGAACAAAAGTAGAGGAAGAATTTATAAAATAAAAACAACTTCGTAAAGTAAAACGACTTTTAAAAGCTTTAGGACTCATGTAGAAAATAATTCATGATTCTTTAGGAACAAAGATGAAACATACTACTACTACTTCTTCTTGAAGGAAAGGTTATAGATTCAAAGTGAAGAATCAGGCATTTTTTTTTCAGCATCGTCAATGAGAAAATAATTATTGTATTTTCTTTTTTGTTTTCTAATTGCTGAGGAAGAGGGAAGAATAAATGAATAAATGCCTCCTACTGGGATCAGCTATGCTATAATCAAACAGTTCTATACTCCTAACAGAAATGCTCTACCAGGAGAAGTGTCATGAGGACACAAGAAAACATGGGCTGTAATGCACCAGAAGCATGATATGCTTTGGCCATACATGTTCACAACATGTGTGCCTCACAAGCAGCATAATCTAAATTTCTGCCCACTCTTCTCATGGATACTACATGCAGGTCTATGGGGTATAGGATAATATTTTGTAGCTATTATCCTTATTATGACATTTTGAATAAATTTTATCAACTGACTACTAAAGTTAAGCTCACTGATGTGACTCCATAAACCATATTCTTAGGAGAACAAAGCCACAGAGTACTTTGGAATTAGAATACAGAGTACCAGCTGCTAACTCAACCTGTAAACCTGTGAAGAGAGTCAGGATGGTAGCCCAGAGAGGATGCTATATCTAAAATGAAGGTATTAGACTAAATGATCTTATTAGGTCTTTTCTAATTTCATGAATTATGAAAATTAGTAAGAAAAAAAAGACTAGGATTCAAATTGAGGTATTCTGTTTCTTCAGAAGTTTGGTCTCAATTTGAGTAATTAAGGCACTTATCCATAAGACATAGAAAAAAAATCTGTTGGGCTCAGAAAACACTGACTGCAAAGTGCCACTCTTTTCCACTTGTAGTTATTTCTAAATATTTATTACATTTCTATTACTCCGGAATGCTTGAGCAATTTATAAAAAAGCCTTTTAATTTTTCCCTAAAAATAATGTTTCCTTTATATGGTCGCTTGGTACAGAGAAAATGTTATCAGTCCAGAGGTTTCATCTTGGTCTCTAAGACTAGGATGAGGGAGTTTTCTAGGGCACTGTCACCTACTAACTCGATGTAGACTTGTAAGCATATATGTACACCTGTATGTTTACTGTGTGTGTGTGTGTGTGTGTGTGTGTGTATATACATATGTGTGTGTGTGTGTGTGTGTGTATATACACACACACACACATGCATACATTGTAAATGTTGCATAATTTTATTTTAGAGCTTAGCTCCTGACATGAAGCACCCTAGTATACTCTAAAAACCTCCCACATCTCCAATTTGTTGTTCTGACCCAGATAAAAGTCACTAAGTAACAGCCCTGAGGGTAGGCATTAGGTCACCTTGTAAGCACTCAGATTACCAAGGTTTAAAACATAACATAGCATTATTTATACTTTAATATATACACATATGATTCACATGAACCCCATATTGTTAAGACTCTTCCTCTCCCTATCTACAATGGGAAAGTCTTCCCCCAGATAATTATCTGAACTCTTATTCCTAGGTGACCAGGGAGCTACATCGTTTATTTAAGCCTTAATCTCTTAGACCACTTAAGTCTTAAGAACAGTTTCAATATCTTTTAAGAAAAAAACTTGCCAACCCTGAAAGGTACATGTTGCCCTAATAATACAGACTTCTGTATTTGGGTGTGCTACATATTCCCAACAAAATTATACAATGGATGGTTTCAAAAAAAATAAAGCATGGATTAAGAAAACATTTAAAAAGGAAAGTTGTGATCACCAAGAATCATCATGGCTTCATCAAGAATAGGGCATGCCAGACAAAGCATATTTCCTTTTACAGAATTACTGAACTAGTAGATAGGGGGGATGCTGTAAATACTGTATATGTAGATATTGGGAGCAAAGCATTTGATAAAATCTCTTGTACTATTTTTGTGTAACAGATGAAGAAATATGAGATAAACAAGAGTACGATTAAGTGAATGAATAAGTGAAGCACTATAAATTTATGCTGATAATCTCAACTGGCTCCTCACTATAGCAAGGGAATCACATCCTTTCCTTGCTTCTCTTCCCAAATTGATTCTCTGAATCACAAAACCGCTTGATACCATTTCTAATCTTTACACCAGTCCCTGATAAAGAGATCTATCTTGGGGGAGGGGGTGGGCAGAGTCAAGATGGCAGTGTAGAAACAGGAGAACTCCACAGCTCCCCCCATAACCACTTCAAATACCTATAAAATATGACTCTAAACAAATCTTAGGGCTCCAGAACCCACAAAAGTACAGAGAAACAAAGCTCCCACTGAAGACAGCCTGACTGGTGGATGCAGTGCACTGGGAGCCAAGACCAGCCTCAGCCACAGCCCCAGGGCGGCAGGGACAAACCATGGCTGGAGCATTGGGGAGAGTGGATCACCAGAATTTTTTTTTTTAATATGAGATTCTTTATTAAATTTTTTTGAGTTACATATTTTCTCCCCGTCTTTCCCCCGCCCACCACCCCAAAACAGCCATCCCAGTATTTCCCCCCTCCCCCAGTC
>CM053580.1:308872347-308886734 GCA_028627135.1 Pseudochirops cupreus
GAGAGCACTGGCCTGAAAACAATCGCTAAGTCCCCCTGCTGTCTGCAGGCCGCGGGCGGGAAGCTACAAAGCAGAGGCGGGTGCAAAACCTCTGCCTTTTGCTTTTCCACTCTGGAGGCCTTTCGCCGGACTGCTTATGTCCCTCTTTCGCAATCCCCACTCGCAACTGCTGCTAATCCGCTCACCTGAGAGACTCCTCCACTCCTCCCATCCAGTCGCCCCCCGGGGCACAGCTGCGGCTTCAGGGCAGGCGGGTTTCGGTTCACAGTGCTGATACGGTTCCTCATAGCTGAGCTGACTTTAGTGGGAAGTATCTTTGTGTGCGTTTTGGAGTTCTAGGATTGGTTTAGAGTCCTGTTTTATGGGTATTTTGGGGTGGCTGTGAGAGCTGCGATATGTTGCTGCTGCTACGCCGCCATCTTGGCTCCACCCCCCTGCTTTTTTATTTTTTGATTGGCTAATAGAATATCAGGATAACATTTAGATTGCCAGCAGCTAATTGTTTATAGCTAGTCTAAAACTCTGATTTTTGTTCTGTTTTCCCTAACTGTGGTGTCATCCCTGTAGAACTGAAAGGGGTCATTGGAAGGGGCTAGTGTTTATTTTCATTCATTTTATGCCGCATTCAAAGAATTCATCACTGAGAGCTAGTCTGTTGTCGATGTTCCTGTGTCTCTTGCACTTTCCCCAGAGAACAGATTGCCGAGTGTTTAAAATCTGCCAGAGCTTTTGAATACTCAGAGTCACCCATGGAGGATTTTTGCTTATGCTGCCTGCCCTCAAATTCCAACATGACTTTAGAAATTTAGTCTTTTATTGACATCTTCATGTAAAATTTTAAAAATTCTATGTCTTCATTTTGCCTCATATATAGTGATTATTATTGTAAAGTTTACTTTCTTTCACTGCCTCTCTTTTGATAAGGCCACTTCACTTTGAAACCAATCAATCCCTGTACCCAATCTTCTTTCCTTGGGAGGCCTGAGCCAAGGATGAATAGAACACTGCACATAGGACACCATCCAGTTGCCTTCACTTGTGGACAAATTCTGATTTATTTCAGCTCTAGCAGTTGAGTTTTTGTCTAATCTGTTGTGACCAAGTCTTTCATCTTCAGTCTCCACTTTTCATGGGTAATTTTCATAACTTGGTATATGCTATGCTGTGCCCTGTCTTCAAAAACTGGTATCCCCCTGTATTCCTATGCCTTCCTAGGTCTCCCAGCCCTTTTTCTGTATGGTGGCCCATGTGACTCCATGTCTCTTACATCCTGCCTTACCTGCCTGGTGCTGACCTACCTTTATAAGACTTTGCCTGCTCCAAATTACTCTAACTCATTTATCCACCCACTTTGTAGGACCTTCTGCTCGCCAGTGGAACCCATCTAACAGTTGCCTTTCTGCCCGCCCCTCTACCTTTTTTCTGCTGCCAAATTGCTTTGTTTTCCTACTTACTTGTTCAAAATTCCCCCTCAGTCACCTAACCTGCTTTGCCATCTTCATTTCAGCAATTTCACCTACTAATTCCTAGTACCAACAGACTTTACACTACTTGAGGAGATTCATCATTGTGTAGATCACTGTGTTTCATGCATTATAGTTGTTCAGTAATATTTGATGAATGAATAAATAAATGAGTATTTCAGCTAAAGTAAAGACTGATAATTTAAAATTTTCTCTAGAAATTTTAAGAGAATCACTTGAATTTTTTAATGTAGATCTTGCCGTTCTACTTAAAGTGATTTTATTAGAATTTTTAATGAAGCCACGCTATGTATAAAGTGAGGTACATTTATAATTGCTAGAGTATTTCTATATGTGTAGAGATTTGTAAGAAGATAAAATTTATATACTCAATGATTTTAATTTTTATTCACTTTGATTCATCCCTCTGATTCTTGTTCCTTGTAATACTAAGTTAGACAATTATAATATTTTTGTATATGCATTTTTTTTTAACATTCATGGTTGTTTTCAAGGCAAAAGTAGTTGGGATCTTAGCTCAGAAACCTCACCTAGGAGATCTGTTTTTCAACTTAGACATTCCATGTGTTAAACTTCAACCTTCTTTATACCCATCTATATCCTTTATCAAGTCTACTTCCCATACAGTTCTGCCATGAAATTGTTATCTCTCTTTAATGTATTTTAATCTATTTTACTGGCCTCCAGTAAATCCTAAAAACTCATCTATGGTAATTTCATGTCCTTTCATCTATAATTATTTAAGTATAGTTTAATTAGCCACATTTTCATGGGCTGTCCTTGCTGCCTTCACAGTAAAAACCCCTGGGGAAAGATTTGGACTCTTTTTGTTTGGTAGTTATCAGGATGAAAGGTCTCATATTCACCTTCTGCTTATTATATCTTGAGATAAGAAACCCTCAGGGAGGAGGAAAAGGAACTAGAATAACTGGGTGTGTGAGGGTACCTTGAAGGTAAGAAGATGGAAATTTGTACAATTAGAGTATACCTCTTTGCTTCCATCCTACCTGGCCTAGGGTCAAATTGGAATTGCAGCCTTTTCTGTCTTTGCCCCATGCACTTTACAGTGTTATCTGCTTGTTGGCAGTTTTGTTGCTTAATATTAATATTTAAATATCTGTAAAATATTTGCCTTTTTAATTTTCATGGTGACTGCTGTATATGATAGATTGGGTAATGCTGGTCTCCATTTCTAAAGAGAGTAAACTGGGGTCCAGAGAATAAGAGGTTTGCCAGCAGGTCAGTAGCCATACAATCTGGATCTCTTCAAGTAAGAGCTGATAATGTTTTATTTTTTATATTTTAAAGCATTGTTAATTGCCTTGTTTCCTTTGGGAACCTTAGGTCTAAATCCCATTCTTTCTGGATTGGCCCTTATACTTTGTGCATAATGGGAGGACTCTCAGAGGGAAGATAGAGTTTTTGATCATATCCCCATAGCATCTCTTGGAAACTTTTACCTTTGAGTTCAGTGTGGCAGGTCACTAGCAGAAAGACATGAGAGGAAATTACTGGACAGCCATATTAAATGTCTGGACCATGTGGTAACCACGTGAAAGCCTTTTTTGGGGGGACCACAAAACCCTTGACATGGCTGAAATATCACTTTGTTAGATTCTGGCATGATTCTTGTTTTTAACGTGCAATGAATGCCATTTCATAAATGTTGTAGCTTAGTGACCTCGAGGAGCCTGAAGAAAAAGTTATCTACTACAGCTCTAAATCAGATGATTTTTTAAAGGGGAGAAGAGTAGAGAACATTTTAATATCTGTAGTTGGAAAAGAAGTATTTGGAACTCTGCAACTGGCAATCAGCAATGTAGCGACTAAACAGAAGGGATGATTCTTGGGCCAGTGTTGGACATGAACTGAGCTAAATGTAACCCAGGCAGTTTCTGCTGTCTGGCTTCCCAGTAAAGTCAGAGGGGACAGCCCTGGCCGTACTATGGATTTGTACACTGGGATAGATATCAACAGCAAAACTTTCAGCCCTGTGGTTACTAAAAGAAATAATTTGTGTGATATATTCTGTGTTTTAGAGTATGCTGTGGGTAGTAGCTTAACAAATTTATTCCAACATATAAGAATACCATTTGTAAACTTAAGGTTTTTCAGATGTCTTTATTATGTAACATTGTCTCTCAGTTCTCACTTTGTATGTTTGTTTTTGAACAATCCATTAAAAGATCAATTTGTATTTGTCCTTACAACATTATTTTATGTTTTTAATCTGAATGTGATTTATAGCAACTGGTTATGTGATTACTTGAGTAAAATCTACACATTGTTTATATGGAGAAAAAAATTTACATTTGATGAAGAAATTGAAAAATTGAGTGCAGTTTGCCTTTACTAGGAGCAAACAATTTTAATTCATGCTTCAACATTGTTATATTATGCCCTAATTTTAAATATAGAACATTTGACACCACACACACATGCATATATGTATCTTTACTAGGGCCATTAGGTATTTGCAACTTTTTAAAGTATATATTAAATTTAACAGTATTTTCAACATTGCCTTCTCTTTCTGTGTTCTCTTCTGAACTTCTCTCTATGTATATGTATGTGTATGTATGTACATAAAATGCATAATTAACATACTTTCCCTTTTTTTGCCATCACTATCACTAACCCCTCTCTTTCCAATAAGTCTTGACCCCTATTAAACTCCCCCCTTCCATTCTTCTCTTGTCACAAACATAGTCAAGTAAAACAACCCTATATATTGACTGTCTAGAAATGTATATTTCAATCTCTACTTCTAATCTATTGCCTCTACACTAAAGGGTTGAAAGCGTGATTCATCATATTCTTTTCTGAAGTCTTGATTGGTTACTGCATACATCATCTTTTTATGCCTTTCATAGTCGTTTTCTTTTACAATGTTGTCATTGTATAAATGGTTCTTCTGATTCTGCTAACTTCACTCAGAATCTGTTCTTGTAAGTCTTTTTATGAATCTACACCTTTAGACATTTCTTACAGTGTAATAATATTCCATTACATCCATAATCCATAATTTATCTAATTATTCCCTAATTAATGAGTACCCATTTTGTTTTCAGTTTTCTGCTATCTCAAGAAGTGTGGCTATAAAATATTTTTTTTTAGTTGTTCTGTCTCTTTCTTTGATCTTTTTTTTTTGGGTGGGTGGTGGTGGAGGAGATATATGCCTGGGAGTGGTTTGCTGTATCAAAAGGCATGTATAATTTAGTTACCTTGGGGCACAAAAACCAAACTGACTTCCTGAATGTTTGGTTTAGTTCTTAGTTCTAACTTCTTTCATTGCTATGCCTTTCTTCCTAGAGTTCAAACAATTGTCATTTTTCTTTATTATCTTGGTCAGTCTGATGGGTATGAAGTAGAATTGCATAGCTGTTTCAATTTACATTTATCTTAAACTTAGTGATTTGGAGCACATTTTTATAATGGTTAGTAATAGTCTCCCTTCTTTTGAGAACCATCTGTTCCTATCCTTTGGCCGTTTATCTAGTGGGGAATGACTCTTGTTCATATATTTTTGAAACAATTCCCTATGGGTATCAGAGCTTTATCAAGGAAATTTACTGAAAACATTTTTTTTCCTCAGTGTTTTTCTTCTAAGTGTGTTCATTTTGCTTGTGCAAAAACTTTTTAATTCTATGTAACCAAAATTGTCCATTTTATCTCTTATAATTCTCTTTATTTGTTGTTTTGCCAAGAACATTTCTATTTTCTGTAGTGGCATAAGTATCTCCTTACTTGGACTTCTAATTTTAGTTGCTGTAACTTTTTATATCTAGGTCATATTATTGTATATGATGTGACATCTTGACCTAAACCTAACTTCTGTCAGACATCTTTCTGGTTTTCCTATCAATTTTTGTTCAGTAATCCTTACCTTAATAGTTGGAACCTTTGGGTTTATCAAACTGTCTGGGACTAGGTTTGATTGCCTTTGGATGTTATGTGCCTAACGTATTCTATTAACTACCTTTTTTCTGTTTTTCAACCAGGATCAGAGTTTTAAATATTATTGCTTTGTTAATATAGTTTGAGATCTAGTATTGGAAGGGGCCCTTCTTTCCAACTTTTCTTCATCTTTTTTCCTTGAATATCTTAATTTCTTGTTTCTTCAGATGAATTCTGTTATGCTGTTGTTTTTTTTTTTTCAATTCTGTAAAGTAACCTTTTGGTAGTTTGATTGGCATGACATTGGTTCTGTAAATTAATTTAGGTTTTATTTTCATTTTGTTACATTGCTATGACCCAACCAAGAGGAATTCATACCTGTCTAATGATGTAAATTTGTCTTTATTCCTATAAAGACTTTTATAAAGTTTTATTCATATAATTCCTTTGTGTGTCCTGATAGTGAGAATCATAGATATTTTGTAAATATTTGGAGTTATTTTTAAGGAAATTTTCTTTTCTCTTCCAAATACATTTTCTTGGTAATAATAAAATGCATACTTTAAAAAATCCTGCTTGTTTACTGTGGTTATTGTTTTAATCAGTTTTAGTTGAATCTGTATGGTTCTGTAAGCAAAATACATCATTTTCAAAAAGAGATCATTTTATTTCCTTTTTGGGTATGCTTATTCCCTTGATTTATTTTTGTGTTACTATGTTTGGCATTTCTATATCAAATCATAGTGAATTTTTATACTTTTTTGCCTCTAATCTTAATGGAAAAACTAGCACTTATTAATTGCACATAAAGCTATCTTTTGGATTTTGATAGACTCTGTTCCCCATATTTAGGAAAGGTCCATTTATTCACATTTAAGTTTTTTAAAAAGCAAAGTAATGGATTTTGTTTAAAATTCTTTATTCATCGATTGATACTGTCATGGAAGGTTATTTTTGCCACGAATATGGTATATTTTGTCTATAGTTTTCCTAATATTGAATGAACCTTATGATGATGATATAAATTTAGTACAGTTATAGTATAAAATTTGAAAAGTATATTGCTATAACCCTTTGGCAATATTTTATTCAACATTTGGAAATCTATATTCATTTGAATATTGCCCAATAGTTTTCTTTTTCTTTTTCTTCTTTCTCTAAGATGTCAGTACCATATTTCTCTCAAAGAAGGAGATTGGTAGGATCTCTTCTTATTTGTTCAAAGAATTTATCTGATTTTAGAATTAATTGTTCTTGGAATGAATGCAAGGTAGAATTCACTCTTAAAGTCATATTCTCCTACAGTTTTAATTTCCTTTAGGAATTTTTTCATGGGTAGTTCAGTTGATTTTTGTGGGTTGTGGCTGTATAAATTCTCTTTCTTGTTTTATT
Source organism: Pseudochirops cupreus (assembly GCA_028627135.1). Lineage (NCBI taxonomy): Eukaryota > Metazoa > Chordata > Mammalia > Diprotodontia > Pseudocheiridae > Pseudochirops > Pseudochirops cupreus. The sequence continues at coordinate 308,879,121 of CM053580.1, forward strand.
AATTTGAAGATTTTTGTAGATCTTAAACCGTTTGATTTAATTTATCATATTCTTCTGACATTTGATTGGGAAAAAAAATTCTAATCTTTTGTTGATTGCAGGTGTTTGGATGTACTAAATTTTTTTTCCAAGGATTGCTTTGTCTGCATTTCAAAAGTTTTGGTATATTTTCATTGTTTTCATTTTCTTTTATTAAATTGGTTACTTATGTTTATGATTTTTTTAGCCTACGTTTTCAATGGGAATAAATTTACTCTCCATTTAAGTATGTCTCCTTTCTTCAAATGACCTTTATTGATAACAATTTTTATTATGTTTTAGTTGGTGAAAGCTAGCTTTACTATTTCTCCTTTTCTTTGTTTTTGAGTTTTTAATCACCTAATATGTCATTAATTTTTGTAATGGTTCCTTGAACACCTGAGAAATATGTAAACTCTCTTCTTTCCCCTTTCCATAATTATCAGGAATCTATAGCATCCAATTTTCCTAAATTTCCATCTAGGTCCTTGACTTCATTCTTGTTTAGCCTTTGTTTAGATGTATCTGCATATAAAAGGGGCACACTGATGTCTGCTATTATAATGGTTTTACTGTCCACTTCATGTAATTTAAATAGCTTTTCCACTGAGACCTTAGATACTTTGGTATTTAGTTCATGTGTTTTCAATATTTATATAATTTCATCATCTATGATGCTTTTAATAATAATAATATTTCTGCTTAACTCTTAATTACATAAGTTTTTATTGTTGCTTTCTCTGATTCATGACTCCCAGCCCTACCATTATGAATTTCCCTGAAGCATAATAAATTCTGCTTCAGCCCCTCATTTTAACCTTATATATGTAAATCTTCATTTCAGATGTTTTCCTTGTTAACCCCCCTGCATTATTAGATTTTTCTAATCCATTTTTGACCTCCTTCATTTTATGTGAGTCATCTCATTCACATTTGTAGTTATGATTATTAATTCCATGTTTCTGTCCTTTTTATTTTTATTTTTTGCTTTCTCTAAGCTCTGACCCTTCTTTTTTTTTTTTAAACAAAGGATAAGGAAGTGATTAAAGAGATCAACACTAGTAACATACCAAGGTTTAGATATAAAATTTGATAAAGGACAGACACCACAGTGGGTGGTGGCAGGAATTGAGGAAGGGATAGTGGCTCATATATGTAATAAAGCACTCACTAGCAACAAAATATTAGTATCTAAGCACAAGGACAAGGAAGAATAATCCAGCACTAAAACGACATTCAGTAAAAGCACTAGTAAGCAATTCCATCTTTTCCATAATGTCTGTGGCCATTTGTTATACTCAGTTTTTACCTTTGAATATCTGTTTCAAACTGGGGACTCTCTTGGTAGGCTTGAGCCTCCTTATGTCCTTAATCAGGTGAAACTCTGTTAAGGACAGCGATGAACCTGTCAAAACATGACATTCAGTTGCTTTGTGATATCTTATTTAGTCAATCAGTTTGCTCCTAGTGGATTATGTTTCTGAAAATGAGAACATTTGCTTATATTGTTTTGTATCACCTCTTTCACTCCTTCAATATTTTTGATATTGGTTCTGTGATTTTATTGGAAAGTTTCTTCCACTATCATGGAATGTATTTTATTGTGGCCTATAGAATTTTTGGTTTGATTATCTTCTTATCTCTGGATAAAATAGAGAGGTGTGAGTTAGCACAGTTATATAAATTCACAACTGGATGGATGACAAAATCTAAAGAACAGACAATGAGTGGGTCATTGTCATCATGTGATAGTTTATGTGAAATTTTTTGTGAAACTTGAAACACTATAACATTCTCTTATTATAATTATAATCTTTAGAGATCTCTATTGGAATGCTTCTTCATTCTGTAATGTCTGTTTTTCTTAATGCCTTGGATATAGGCTTAGTGATAGAGGTCCTTTTCATCCGAGGACCATCCTACCTAAGTTCAGAGAGATTTCTATGACCAGACTCATTGCAGAGTGGTGAATCTTTCATTTATAGCAACACTGGAAGATCTGCTAAATAAGAGCCGAGCTCAGTGGCTTGTTCTGTTGGAATAATAGGATGTTGAAGGAAAAGACTTGGTTAATGATGTAGATAGGGTGCTTTTCAAATTTAGAGATTATTCAAAACTTGAAGGATTAGCTAACATATTGGATAACAGAGTAAGGATCCACAAAAATCTTGATATGCTGGAGTCTTTGGCAACATCTGATAAAATGGGAAACATTGCATTATATTAAAATGTCATATAAGAATCAGAAAGACCCAAGTTCAATCAGTATTTCACTAAGCATTTATTAAAAATCCACTCTAAGTACTATTATGCTTCCTCTAATACTTACTAGTTACATGACTAGATGTAACCTCTCTCTGAATCTTGATTTCCTTATCAATTAAATGAATATGCTAATACCTACCTCAAGAAGTCATGTGGTAGAGTAGATAGAGGCTCATCAGGCAGACTTGAGTTCAGTTCTGACATATAGTTAGTGAGTGTAAGTCACTTTACTTCATTGCCCCTGGCACCTCTCTATGGCAGTAAGTTATAGATGAGTTGCTGATTTCCAGCATTACAGATGTGCAGTAGGAATTCCTTATATACACCACTGGATCTCGGTTCAGGGAAAAAAAAATAAAGTACCTACCTCATAGAGTTATTGTTAAGCTAAAATGAAATGACATCTGTAAAATGCTTTGCACTTCATATAACACTATATAAAAAAAAGAATTGTTATTAAATGAATTTTGGGTTCATAAAGTCCGCCTTATGATGGAGAGGGAAATATGGCTAGATGGTAATTCATATGAAAAGATCTTTGGGTTTTGATTAACTTCAAATTCATTATGAGTTGATGATGGCAGCCAAAATGTAATGTAGCTCCAGGATTTTTTTTTTCTTTTTGGAGGGAGAAGGCTGGGTAATTGGGGTTAAGTGACTTGCCCAAGGTCACATGGTAAGTGTTAAGTGTCTGAGGCCAGATTTAAACTCAGGTCCTCCTCACTCCAGGGCTGGTGCTCTATTCACTGCAAGCCTCCCTGTAGCTCCAGGAGTTCTTAGAAGGGGAGTAGTGTTTAAAAAAATAATAAGAGATGATTTCTTCATTATAGTCTGACCCAACAAGACCAATTCTGGAGTCTTGTACCATATTTTAGGAACAACATTATTCATTTGGAATTTCCAAAGGAGAACAAATAGAATGGTAGTAAGAGACATGCTATATGGTGATTGGTTGAGGGAACTGTAAATTTTAAGTTTGTGTCACTCTATCTTCGTTCATGTGCCCGTCACTTAAGCATTTGTTGATTTTTTTTGAACATTTGAATTTGCTGAAGAACTGACTGTATAGTCTTAACAGTTAATTAAGATGTCTTAGATTTTTTTTGTTCCTTATGAAAATCTGTTATGATTATATCTCTTATTTTGATTGTTTAGATTTTTCTATCATTTTTCCTTATAAATACTTAATTTTTAAAATTCTTACTTGTTACACTCAGTATAGATCTTCTTCCCCACTCCTGTCAAATGAATAAGCATTTAATAAGAGCTTACTATGTGCTAGGTATTGTACTAAGTGTTGGGGATAAAAACACCTGCAAACAGACATCCATTCCTTTTAGAACTTACCTTCTAATGGGGGAAGATAATATGCAAAGTGAAGCTGAAAAGCTGGTGACTGAGGAGATCAGCATGATGACAAAGTCTAGAGAATCAGAAAGAGAACCAGAAGATGAGGGTAGGATGCCTGTCTTCTGCCCTTCCTCAAAATGGAAGTCTTGAGAGGTCCCAATTACAGAAAGTGACTGTAGGGAGAGAGGAATGGGAAGAAGGCTACCGGAGAGGTGTGATGAACAAGGTTGAGAAGGCTTCAGGAGAGGAGATTGAAAGTGGTGCAGGGAAAAGGTATATTCTGAATGAGAAGGCCACAGGTATTGAGGGATCTTCCATGGTGAAAAAATAGATAAAGCATGGTACCCAAAACCTAAGAGTCTAAAGTAGAGCTTGATTAAGATTTCAGGATTACTAACATGGGTCCTTTCTTAAAATGAAGGTTGCAAGAGGAATTCACCATTGGGACAAGGGAGCAGGCTACAGAAATGGAGGGATACTCCAGAGTCAGAAGACATCTGAGGCCTGGTGGAGATATTTAGAGAATCAGAAGCAGAATTGGAAGAGAATTACATACTATAGAGATGACATTGAATAGGACCACTCGGGAAATGACAAGCTGAAGATCATTGTGCCTATAATGGGAAAGGGACATAAAAAAGAGGATAGAGAGTGGGAAAGTCGAACTAAAGACCTAATCCAATGGCTCATTGTGGTCTACACAAGACTCAGTGCAGCACGTTCTACTAAACCTTCAAGGCTTTAAGTATGGGCCCAGTTATGAACTGGATAGCTGTTGCTTAAGGACTAACCTAGCTAAGTTTGTAGCTTCACCAAGATAGATGCTAGATGCTGAATTGTTTTAAGTATTGACACTCTGGAGATAAAAGTATTGCATTATGGATAAGTGGAGAAAAATGCCCACATTGATGAAATTCTAGACTTTTGGGTATTGACTTATGTCTGAGTTGTCATTAAAAGATTAGTGATGGTCTTTTGGCAGCTGCAAGAGAAAATGATATAGGTAAAAAATAATGAGGACTGAAGTAGGGTGGTGGTTATATGAATGAAAGACATGGCAGACAATGACTGGGCAATTATTTGCATTTCAGAGGTGAGGGAAAGGGATGTCAATTTGGCATATAAGGTTTTAATCTTGGTGAATGGGTAGATAGTGACATCCTCAGTGTAATTTGTGAATGTTGGAGGAAGGGCAGATTTATTGGGAAAGATAGTTCTGTTTTGGAATATTGAGTTTGAGATGCCATCATGATATCTAGTGCCAGATGTCTAGCAGACATTTGATGATGTGGGCATGGAAATCAGGTGATAGATTCATAGATTGAGGTGTTCTCTGTCAAGAGATGACATGAACCCATGAAATGAACAAGGAGGATATTGTAGATAGAAAAAAAAATGGAATCAGAACAGGGTCCTAGGGAGAAAGCCACACTATTAGGCAAGAAATGATGCTTCGAAAACTGATGGAGAGCTGTCAGAAAAGAAAGAGTAGAATCCATGGAGAGTGTAATCATATAACCTAAGAAAGATTCCCAGAACTGGAGGTGATGAATAGTATCAAAAGTTTAGAAACATTGAGTGAAAAAATTGGAATGGGAATTTTAGTGGAAAGGTTTAGTTATAATAAAGAATGCAAAAATTTTAAAAGTGAATAGGTAATGAGTATACTGTAAATTATTCTCTCTGGAAGTTTTTGTGTGTGTGTGTGAAAAGGGGGAAAGTTAAAGGATGATTACTGGGTGGGGTGTCAAAGACAAGTGAAAAGATTTTGTTGTTGTTGTTATTTGTTTTGTTTTTTTAAAATGAGTAAAACCTCAGTATATCTATAGGCAACGGGGAAAGAACTAATAGAGACTGAAGATGAGAGAGATTGATTGGAATATACTCCTGAAATAGATGGAAGGGCACAGTAGGACACAAATATCAGAGCTAGAATTTGATTTCTGTTTTTCCCAATTCCAAGTCCATTCTATCCACTGAAGATCATTGACTAAATGAACCTCATTTCCTGGTTCTTTTTGAGATCTTGTGATGTATCTGTGATATTCAGGATCACAGGAACATTAATATAATAGAATAAGAATGTACCACTATTTTAAATAAAATGCTGTAATGACCTAAAAGGTTGCATTTTTATAGCATGTCTTTCCTGACTCATTGTTAACTCCCCCAGTTTTATTCCACTGTTAGGAACCTAATCACTGATTTTGGTAGCCCTTGGAACTTAGCAAGTCAGTTTGTTTACTCTCTTTTGTCTCTTCAAGCATGGATTGAACTATGTTTTATTTCACCCAGAAGATTCTTTTCCATCTGCCTTGTTAATTGGTCTACATTTATTCGTTAAGGGCTAGAGTGTCATCTGTATTGTCACATGCTCAAAGAAAAACAACCCATTCCTTTTCCTTTGACTTGATGTTCCCTCAAAAAGTAAGCAAAGTCTTCTGCTTAGTGCTCCAGAGGCAGTGTGATTACACCAGTTGGACAAGTCCTCTGCAGAACTACTTTACAGAAGCAGTTGCCCTGGCTATTGGCATAACTCTGAGTTTCCTAGAGTCTTTTATAGCAGGAACAGAAGACCTCCCAGTGTTTCTGATTCAATAAATTCTGTTTATTAACATTCCGCTGCTGGAAGATAGCACATATCCTTGGCCAGAGTGGCCTTTATTGTAGCTGTTTGAACAGACTTCCCACTGGACTACCCCTACTTTTCCGGAAATAGCCCCCATTTGTTTGCAGTATTCATAGAAGTGGTCAGCACCATGGCTAGGGACAGCAACTCCTGCAGTTGTAGGAAAGCAGGGGAGTTCCTGAAGCTAGGCTGTACTGTTCTGCTGTTATGGCAGCATTAGTGGCTTTGGCCAGAAATTTAAGGAGGAAGAAAGGCTTTACAAGTAAGGGTATATTTTGGTTTAGCTGACCAGACTTGATACCTCCAGATTTTGTTTATGTTGGCTGAATTTGGTGTTTGTAGGCTATTTGGCCTAGTGAAAGTGTACAATTTAGTTGAACAGTCTAGTGCTTGGGAATGATACCACTCTTTTATGCCTGCTTCTGGGCTGGTCTTGATATCTCTCCTGCCTGTGCTGACTGGCAAGGAGGAAGACAGAACAGTTTGACTTTTGCTTTGGTTTCTTACCAGTAGCCTTTATAGATTTAAACGAGTGCCCGTGAGAAAGCCTTTTGCTTGAGACAGGTCTCAAAAATAATGACTGCTGATTCTCAGGTTGATATTTTGGATCCTAAAGAAGTTTCTTGTACTCAGGTATTTTTAAGGATGGAATAAGAATGTTTACTAGATCAGAGGCATCATGATTGCCAAAGCTGGCTCTTTGAAGGGAGGTCTCAGATCCCTCAGAGGTCAGTGGGTAGGTTATTCATGAATAAGTACCTACAGGATAGTCTTTGGCTCTGTAATATTTTGTATTTTTGTCAGTGACTTATATTGAGGAATGGATTGCATGCTTATCAAATTAACAAATGACATAAAGCTGGGAAAGATATAATAGGTTGAATGAAAAAGTCCAAAAATTTCTTGACAATATTGAACAATGGGACAGATTATATTTAATAGGATACCATTCTATCCTTGATTTAAAGTGGGATGCAGGATGTATTGTTAAATAATTTTTAAAATGGTGGGTAGGGTGTGAGTTTAAGCCCCTCATGAATGAGTAATGCAACATAGCAGTGACAAAAGGTAATGTTCTCTTAAGCTTCATGGATTCCTAGTCTGTGGTATTTAGTATGTGGGAGATAACAGTCATGGTATACTCTACCTTCGTTAGACCCCATTTAGAGTATAGTGTTCAATTTGGATGTCGTATATAAGGAAGCACACTGACAGATTGGGAGAGCGTCCATATCAGAGTGGTAAGGTGATAATTATCATGCTAGAGGATGATAAAAGGATCTGGGAATATTTAACTTGGAGAAGAGAAGATGGAATGAAATAGGATTTGCTGGATTTTTTTTTAGGTATTT